>CM062814.1:314471928-315012519 GCA_031772625.1 Pinus tabuliformis | reverse complement strand
ATTTTGTTGCAGAAAATGATGAACCTTAGAAAAAAGAATAGCAAAGAATAATATAAATTTAGTTTAATGAAATCAAGAGATTAATATTTCAAATAATGTTAATCCTCTAGTTTATAACATTAATCTTAAGGTTTCTAATCCCTAGGGTTAACATATTAAATTTATGGTTTATAATTTAAGATTTATAGTAATGATTTTAGAGTTTATTTATATTGGGTTTTATAATGTTAGAGGTATAAAAAAGAGTCAATATGACAATCAATATAATAATTATTGTCGTAATGTTATGTTAGATTGCAAATTATTCAATGTCACATTGCAAAATTACACAATTGTAGTTTAATATTAGGGTTTATAATATTTAGGTTTATATTAAGTTGAATTAATAAATATTTTATGACTAAGAATTAAATGATAACTATTGTGATGATTATTAAGAGACATTTGTTTCACTTTATAGTAGATTTGGTGATGCATTTTTCTTTCCAATTTAGATTATGTAAAATAAATATATGTTTTTATGTATTTATAAGTACATTATTTAAAGTAGATATGTCTTTATCTTAGTTGTGAACATGATGTATATTAACTAGGAGAAATGTGAAAACATGAATTTTAATGACTATCTCGTAATAATTATGTGTGGAAAAAATAATTTCTTGAGTTGTTTAATAAGAATTAATAAAATATATTATTTGTTAAAAGTTTAAAGCTAATATAGTATGATTTATGTATTATTTAACTGATATATATTAATTAAATAAAGAGAAATTTAAACCAGTACAATAACAAATAAAGAACCAAAATAACACCAAAATTTTATATCTTTATTACTAGAAAAAGTTCAATTGCCTCTTTTAGGGAGAACTTCCAATAGAGAAAATCCTCAACTACAAGTAACTTCACAAGCCTTATTTCACATTTATCGATCCTCATCTTTAGAGGGAGAAATTATTAATTTAAATTGGTAAGAGTTGTTATAAATATTAAATTTAAATGCTTGAAAATCTCACAACTTTAGTGATAAATTAAATTTTAATAAAATAGAATCTTTTAAGTTATATTAAATTTAAATTAACTATAAAAAAAATTGACTTATGTTTTTTAAATTTAATAATAGATTTAATTTTATAAACCAATATAGATCCATCTTAACAATGGATCTACCAAGGGCCGAGATGGATTGAGATTGGAGGGATCAAATCTCATTATGTGAAAATATTTTTTTAGAATGTAAAACTTGAAAAAATATGTACATGTCAAAGGATTTAATCTATTTTAGTGATTGATAAATCTGTGATTAAAATGGACCCTATAGTACTAGTTTCTATCTCTATATATAGATCGACCATAGTGTAATTTTTTGTTGGTTAAATTGTATTTTGAATAATTTATTATTATTAATGTTTTATATTAAAAATTTAATGAATTACACATTTTCCCCTTATTAAGAACTAACTAAATTATTTTACTTTTAATTATTTTTTCCTTGTGCGTATTGAAATACTTTATTAATTAGGTTATAATGAATATGAATGAACCATCTAAGCAATAGAAAAATATTTATCATTGGATTTCAGAGATCTGTGGTTTGTGCATTTTGAATTTTTGTCCGGAGAATCCACAGTAATAGAGTTTTTACACCAACGTTTCAAATCCCAAATGGGATCCATCATCAGGGTAAAGAGAAAGATGATAAAAGGAGAGCCAGATGGAGGAAATAAATACTCAAGAGGGACGAATATTAGAGGCAAATCACAGGTCGGCCAGAAAGAAGTTATAATGAAACCTGATTTTTAATTTTAATTTTTATTTATTATAAATTAATATAATTTATTTAATATCTTTAAAACAAAATCTTAAACTAAAAACTAAATTAATATTAAAATCTAAAGAACTAATATGAACATAAATATTAATATCAAAAAACTATAAATAACCTAAACTCTATAAATAACCTAAACTCTATAATATTTATCATAATTTTACAATCATAGTTTCAACTGTACTAAAATTTGTAATTTATAAAAATATCTTTGCATTTTTTTTAAAGTCATTTTGCATGCAATTTCAGGTATAAAATTTTGATATAAGTTCACCAACACGTAAACTATAATAAATATTATTTCATAAAAAAAAACATCTTGATGCTAACCATCTAACAAACATAAAAATCATCTAAGATACATATTCAAATTCACTACAATCATCTAATTGTATACATCTATAACACATATAAACATCATTAGCAAGCACACAAATCTAATAATATAACATGGCATCATCATCGTGATCACATCTTACAAAACAAAAACATTGTAATATAACGTCATCACCACCACACACATCCTCAAATTAATATACATCTCATGTTAAATAATTGTTATCGCATACACATCTATCTACAAGCACATTAAATAAACATATCTAACATGACGTAACAATATACACATCTTCACCAACATATAAACTAAGTACATAAACATGATAATATATATAATATATATAATATATATATAAATATATATATATATATATATATATATATATATATATATAAAATATATATATCAAATAGCTCATACAACACACATAGTAGTGGCAGCCTCGTCTGCGGCATAAGACGATGAATGGTCAAATAGTGCCTCAACTGTCGAACTCTGAGGTGGAGGTGGAGGTGGTTGGTATTCTCTCTCAAGAGAAAAATGAGGCACATCCTCTAGCTTTGGCATATGATCATTAGGAAAATCATGATGCAGAGGTGTACTACCAAAAGGATCACTGACACCTTGATCATGATCTGATGGGGTAGTATTAACAAAAAGGAGGATCACCACCCTCATCATCATGATCTGATGGATACCATTGTGTGAAGTCTCATTTGACATATCTGGAGTTGCATGCCTTGCATCCCTCCTCACTAGCAGTATCCTACTAGCTCTAACATTTTGACGCATATGAGTCATCATCTCACACGGGCAGTCCCTCAAGAGATCCATGAACCTAGGATCTACACTGATGTCTCAAGCCCTTGTAGGGTGGACTCCCTCCTCAATCAAAGCTCTAGATAATTATATCGCAGTAGTTCATTCTAAATCTCAAACCATCTCTATGGGCCTGGATGGCCATGCCCCCCTTAGGATGTGCCTCACCCATCTCCTCATTTGCTCACTTTGATGGGGGAGGTGGCATGTCCCCAAGGAATGCGTTGATGTGTACAAAATATATAGTACACAACAATAATTAGACACTTTCATTAAATAATTTAATAAAAAAAGTTAAATAAAATGATATAATAAATTTTATTCTAATTAATTAAGACAATAAAATGAAACTATATTAATTCTAAAGAGAAAACACTAATTTTACCTCTATCATCTGTAGGCTCATCCAGTGTGAAGAGGATGTGGGGACACTATCTCCAATCCATACCTGTGTACGAAAACGACATTAAGATAAACATGTGGTCATCCTCATTGATCAATAGCACTAGTGCTTGAGAAAAGATGCTAGCTGGATACTACAACATGCCCCTCTTGGCCATCAGCTAGACCCACATGCACATTTAAACCTAAATCATCAGTCGAGGAGGTGAACAATCAAATGTAGGTCATGTCTCTTGAAATCTCTCAAAAAATAATAAAAAAAGCTTTGAGGCGAAAGGGAATTTAGTCCTCCCATGTATCATCGAACGACATCTATCTAAAGCCCTAAACAATTGCCTCAAAACAATTTTAAACTATTTGATACATCATGGCGCTTGAATCAAAGAATAGACATAATACAAAATAGGGAAACTAATGCGCTACCCATCACTAGTATAGTGTGCAATGGTTGTCACTAATAGTGAGAGACACCTAACCTCCTTTCCAACAAAAGAAGCAATCCGTAGTTGTCCACCATGAACTTGAAAGTATACTACATGGACTATGTGAGTCCCAACATATATTTGAGAGTAGACAAGCTAACTCTCCTCTGCAACCCAATGGGGATCATCAACGAACTAGGGGAAATACTTCCCTCTCCTGGATAAGCTAGTGATCAAATATATATCCTCCTCATAGGGCCTATACCACGTCTCAAGACTAACATGAAAGTCCTGCTCATGGACACTCCACTAGTGAATCATATGTTCCAACAAGATAAAGTGCACCTATATGGATGTAGCCTCCCCATAGTACTTAAGGAGGCCTACATTCCTTAATTGCTTGGGTCACCTACTAATAAGGAGAGGTGTATAAATCCCTCTCCCTTATCTTGGGCCACCCATGGTCCGAACATATTGAATTGGTCCACCGTTTTCTCTAGCTCGTATTGTTTCTCCCTCTATCGACATATCTGATACATGATTGACATATAAAATACATAAACCTCGTACATAAAACATAATTTTTTTATGTGTTTATAAATATAGAAACATAATTTTCAATTAAAAGAAAAATCCTCGATGAGCCCAAAAAATGGTAATGCACCAACTCCGCTGCGATATCAAACACAAACATAATGGAGATAGTGCGAACATACGTATGGTGCATCAATTTTGGTTCACATAAATATATTTTCACTGCGATGTGTCTCAAACATTTGCGCAAATTCACACTCATAACCTTTTCGCATCATTACAGAATGTTTAGGTTATTGAACACATCGAGCTATATTTTTTTAATATTATGTGTGAGATGCATTTGGTAAATATATATGCACCGGATGTAACCTAAAAATTTATGCACCAACATTTATTGCTTTTCTTGATGCACTTCCATTTATGAAAAACATCGCAAAAAGCAACGGTGTGTTAGGTTCACACACTAAACTGCAGTGCACCCTGTAAATTTACGGGGTGAACTATTATTAGTGTGAGTTGAAGCCATCGAACACATCATGAGGAAAAAAATAATTTCAAAAATAGTGGATTTTTCACTCATTTTGCAATTCTAATTTGCTAAAAAATTAAATGAGAGAGAAACATAAACATTACCAAGATATTTGGTCCTTGGGGAGCATTATTGACATGTAGTTGAGAAAACAAAATAAAATAAAATAAAATAAAATTGGAAAGCCACTCAATGAGCATGGTACGAAAGGATGGTGAGCAAGAGAACCACCGACATCAGGACCCTTGCATGAGGCAAGAATGGCGTTGGTGCTTCAGAGCTCTACAACACTATAGATGGTAAAAATTAAATTTATGACTGATGGTTATTTTTACTTATTTAACCCTCCTTTGGTGCATTATTATAATCGCATCGATGCGTAAAATATCCAAGAACATCATTTTTTTAAAGATATTAAAAACCCTTTAAAAATGCTCTTGTTAAGATGCATCAAGATGTTCAAATACATGTATTGCATCCGTGCTTTATCGTACTATAGCACCACATTTAAAAAAAATAAAAAACTGCCTAGTGTTGCTCTTTCGAATATGCACCACAGTGTTTTAATACATGAACAACACTAATGCTTCATAATAAGACAACACCACTTTAAAAAAAAAAAAAAACCCTATAACGGTGCTCTTGTTACAACACCCCAAGGGTTTTTAAATAATTGACAACACCGGTGCTCCATGGGAATATAGCACCACATTTTAAAAACCCCCTAGTGGTGCTATTTCTAAGATAGATCGAGGCATTTTAATACATTAATAACGCGAGTGCTTCGTTGGAATATAGCACCACATTTCTTTTGAAAATTAAAAACCTATGGCAGTGCTCTTTCTTAGTATGCACCAAAGTGTCTTTCTACAAAAATGACATGAGTGTTGTGGGTGGATATAACACTGGCCATTTTTAAAATTTAACTTTTATCCAGCGCTATTGATTATTGTAAGCACCGATGCATGCTATATTGTTGAAACACCAGGGAATTATAGTACTTGTTTAGAACCAGGTTGTTGTCATAGTTTAGCACCAGGTTGTTGTCACAGTTTAGCACAAGACTAGGCAAAATGAATTTTATGACCGACATCTTTTGTAAATTTAATCATTTTCTAATGTTATCGAGTAATATATGCACCAGCGCTCTTTGTTACTTAGCGCACCATTTTTTTAATAAATCTACGATGGTGCACCATGTTCTATTGAACATCGGTGCTTATATGTATAGTAAAGCACCTGTGCATTTGTATATTGTAGACGCATTGTAAAAAGAAAATCGCTAAAACATCTGTGTGCCCACCTCCGCTACAAATGGATTTTTGGGCTATTTTTATAAGGAATTCTGCAAAAACCTTTGCTAGATTATCTTTTCCTTGTAATGTGAATTTCAAACATTAGACCCTACGCCAATGAATCTCAATAATGGATTTATGTAACAAAAAATCAAATCTAAATTCAGAACCTAGCTCGTATCGAGTAAAGTTGGTGCCCAATCTACAGACTCTCCACCTCCCTAAATGATGAATTTGCATGGTGCACTAGGCTGACAATAATAACTACGACAATTCCTAAACCTCTCCACTTTGAAATCCTTGCTTGGGCATGAATAATAAGACCTCAAACCGTTAACATCGATGCCATATTATTTTGATTTGTGAATGGAAACTAGTCTACTACCATGCATTCTCCCCCTCCTTAAATCTTTCCCTTCGCTCATACCCAATATAAGTAACATTTTTTCAATTACTCTATATAATAAATAGAGTTAACATTAAAATAATTTACCCTCATACGCAATATAAGTAATATTTTTTCAATTACTCTATATAATAAATAGAATTAACATTAAAATAATTTACCTATAATAGATATTGAAATTTTTTATTTTACATTTTCTCTTTTTATTTATCAAATTATATACACATCCCACTCATAACATTTCTTTTTACCATTAATATTTTTAAATACATATCCTCCTATTCACATCCCACTCACATTACATTATTTTACACATTATTGTTTTTTTTAACTATCAATATTTTTAAATACATGTCTCTATTTTACACATTATTGTTTTTTTTAATTATTAATATTTTTAAATACATGTCCCTTTTATATCGAAAAGTATAATGTTTTCCCTTTTATGGCTTAGCTTTTAGATCATTGTTTCTTGAAAAACATAATCATTGTTTGTAGGACTGACCATGAGTACAAAAGTCCACCCCCAGGCTTAGCTTTGTGAAAGAGCCGAAAGCATAGATATTCCGCTCTTAATAAAATGAATAAGAAATAACGAAGAATTTAAAATTATGAGTTTGAAAATTTTAAATAATAAATATAAAATAACTATTTAAGTTAAAAAATTATGTTAGTAATTTTGATGGGGTGTTGGAAAGTGTTAAAGAGAGGATTTCCAATTTTTTAATTATATGTGGAATTAAAGTGAGGATGTGGAGGTTAGTAGATAATTATACAATAGAGAAAGCTCATGAGTAATGATGATGTAGGATATTAATTTATAAATATTCTATATCACTATATCTCTCTAGAGTTGCTAGAGGTAAGTTACAATTATTTTATGTATTGGTTGTATTAATTGTTTGTTTGTGGGGTCTTCCTTCTCCAAAGTCTGCACTTGTGGCTTTAAAATTGAGAGATGTTCAGTCCCTTATGGTCTAGCCTTCCATAAATGAACCCCTATTTTTGGTGAACTCTTCGTAATCTTCAGCAATCCATGGGGGTGCATGCAATAAGTTCATGCCATTGATGGAGGGATGGTCAATACTAGGGTTCTTTTGCAGTGTTCAAGAACTCGCCTATACAAGTTTGCTCATTTTACTTCTGACTTTCGATTCTTTCTGGTGTTCTTGTAATTGGAGTATTTCGATTCTGGTTTCTTAGGATTGGGATAATGTGGAGAGGTATCTTGACTTTTCTCCATCCTAGGGAAGATACTTGGATAGTTTGTCCTACTTCCATTACTTGTTTGTGGATCCTTTTCCATTTTTCATACTTACCGCCCGTGCCCATGAACCTATCCACTCTTCTTCACCTTGGTTTTCCATTGGCCTCCAATCCCTCAACCTTCTCCTCTCTCATGAGAATTTTTTCATTGTGTTCATAGTTTCTTTACTAGAATGCCTCAACAACAAATGTGGCTGAGATGTTGCCCTCGTGGCTAAGGACCCTCTAATAGGCCTAGTTTCAAGCCCCGTGTCTTGCTTACTGCTACCATATAGGCATGCCCACTCCCCCAAAAATTCAACTTGAAATCTAATTTCTCAAAGCATGGGGAGTTGAAGATACGAATGTTAAGTTTGACTCTAATATTTTGGATAATGTTATTGATGGGGTTTTGGACCCTGGTCACACTAGGGGTTCCAGGAATCAATACCTCCACTTTGTCATTCTATATTGGTAGATAAAAACAATATTTCATTGAGTCATCTAGGAGAAGCAAGAAGAATACAATGAGACAATTATCCATCTCAACAATATCTACTCGTCCAAAATCATTGCACCCATCTAGTCATCCTTGATGCTTCATTGTTGCATATAAGGAAACATCTTTGATGCAAGAAATAGACATCACTAGGAGCAAGCACATAGGATCTCACCAATTCAACTTCTTTCGAGGAATAATGAAAATGGATGCTCATTATATTTGTATGCTTATGTTTTTTTAATCTCACGCATCATTGATGTAGGAAATAGACATCAGTAGGACCAAGCACATAGGATCTCACCCACTCAACTTCTTCCGAGAATAATGACAATGGATGTTCATTATTATTGTATGCCCATGTTTTTTGAATCTCAATTTATAGTTTGTATGTTACATAATTTTAGCCCATTTTTTGTAACCAACTATTATTTTTTAACTTAAATTTTGGCATAGCCAACCATATGTCATGGCTTAAATATAGTTACATGGTAGCTATGTATTTGGTAATTGTAATATAAGAGAAATTTTGAAATATATAACTAAACTTTAAAATTGTTATTTATATATAATCAAATACTTAGATTTTATTTCCTTGATGATATGCTCTTATATCATCGAAAACTCATATCATGTTAAAAAATCATAATAAAGGAAAGAAATGAAACCAATTCTAAGTTTATGGGATACTACATGCTCTTCTCACTGTTAAATAATTTTACAAGATTTTATTTTTTAAATTTTTGTCTAGATTTCCTTAGCTCTAAGATTTTTAAAAGATATCTGGGACTAATTGATTTCACAAATATTCAAGACTAACAGCTTCTATAAATAACTCACAACTAAATACTTGATTAACTCATACACAAGAGAGACCATACATTAACAAAAAAATATAGTGTGACAAAGAGTTCTAGAAAAAAAATAATAAAAAAATTTGGTGATCAACCCTAATTTAGAAGAAAATATTTCTCTTTATTTTTACCAATATAAAGAAGAAAATAAACATTTGTAAAGTACAAATAGACTCTGATGAGCTCTATAGTGAAATTAGGCGTGACTTAGAACCCAAAATATCATGAGATGAATGTCTATCACCTTTGTACACTAAAGAAGTTTAATATTAAAAGCATTTTCTTTTAGAATCTTTAACATTTATTATCCATATTAAAATCCAAATTTTAGAATATTTATTACAAAACCAAACCTACTAACATTTTAATTATGATCTCGGAACATATCTCTTAATGGATCTTGAGCATATAGATTAAATTATACGTAAAATCAAGTAATCCATTCCTTGCTAATAATTCAATCAAATTCTACATTAATCATCATCATTATAATATAGTTAGTTGATATTTACTTAAAATTCACATTCAAATCTTTTATATATGTTATTAAAATAAATACATATTTTTCTATCTTTTATAACCTACTCATCTAAAATAATATTTCTTTAATAATATTTTGAACCTCTCTGCATCCTAAAAGTATAAATATAATTTTTTATTTTAACATCCAATTACTTTTTTTTTCCTAATGAAGTTGTAAAATTTATATACAATTGCATTATTTAATATAGCATATTAAAATATTTTACATAAATTATTTACGGATCTTATTTATGAAGTTATAAAATTGATATACAAATGTGTTAATTAATATAACCTATTAAAATATTTTATATAAGTTATTTACCCGTCTTATTAGTCCCTGCCGGGGACTATAAGCGATTGATAGATCGCTGACTTTGGGCTGACCGACGCAATATTTGGAAATATTTGGCATATCTCCTAAGTCGAATTAAGGTTTACGGGGCGGAAAGGGTTGGGGGTCTTATTACGCAGTTCGCATGGTTCGAGGCGAATGGCACGTGGCGCGCGTGAGGGGCACGTGGTTGCATGCGGTCTGGTGGTGTGATCGGCGGCCAAGTGTCCGTCCTCGAGATGCTAGAACATTTGGCTTCTGTTTTACTGTATTCGCGGCATTTGGGTTGGTATTGTTACTTGCTTGTGTAGCTCTGCAGTCTGTGCGATGTTTTGTCTGCGGTAGAGTTCATGCCTGCCCGGGTATTGTTACTTGCAGTCTGTGCGATTTTTCGTCTGCGGTGGAGTTCCTGCCTGCTCGGTGTGGCTTTGGTGAGTTCGGCTACTGTGTGGCCTGCATGCAAGAGTCGATGGTTAGTTGAGCATTATAAGTTAATGGGATTCTGGTTGAATACTGAGGGTTTGTCTTCTGGTTGGATACTGAGGATTTCTCTTACGTGCATGCAAGAGTCCATGGTTAGTTGAACATTATAAGTTAATGGCATTCTGGTTGAATACTGAGGGTTTGTCTTAGCTGTGGTCGGCATGCGCTATGGTGGTCTCATTGGCGGCCAGCTGTTCCTGCTCGACATGCTGGAAAGTTCAGCTTGGGTTTTACTGTCTTCGCGGCCTTTGGGTTGGTATTATTACTTGCCTGTTTAGCTCTGCAGTCTGTGTGATTTTTCGTCTGCGGTGGAGTTCCTGCCTGCTCGGGTATTGTTAGTTGCTTGTTTAGCTCTGCAGTCTGTGCGATTTTTCGTCTGCGGTGGGGTTCCTATCTGCTCGGTGTGACTTTGGTAAGTTCGGCTACTGTATGGCATTCTAGTTAAATACTGAGGGTTTCTGTTACCTGCATGCAAGAGTCCATTGCTATTTGGGTTTTACCCTGTTCGCGGCCTTTGGGTTATTATGGTTACTTGGTTGTTTAGCTGCGCGGTCTGTGCGATTTTTCCTTTCTATTTGTTCTATTGTCTGCGGTGAAAACACAATGCGGTTCCTGCCTGCTGTGTTAGCTGCATGCAAGAGTCCATGGTTATTTGAGCATTATAAGTTAATGGCATTCTGGTTGAATACTGAGGGTTTGTCTTAGCTGCATGGGTTTTATGCAAATTTGGGTAAATGTCTGCGTGAAGCTATGATTCTTAGTTGTATTGTTTAGAGGTTAAGTTCGGCTACTGCATTATAAGTTAATGGCATTTGGATTATTATTGTGAATACTGAGGGTTTGTCTTCTGGTTGAATACTGAGGTTTTGTCTTACGTGCATGCAAGTGTCCATGGTTATTTGAGCATTATAAGTTAATGGCATTCTGGTTGAATACTGAGGGTTTGTCGATGGGTTGACGGACGCGATTTTTGCAAATATTTAGCATATTTTCCTAAGTCGAACTAAGGTTTACGGGGCGGAAAGGGTTGGGTCTTATTACGCGCTTCGCATGGTTCGAGGCGAATAGCACGTGGCGCGCGTGAGGGGCACGTGGTTGCATGTGGTCTGGTGGTCTGATCGGCGGCCAGGTGTCCATCCTCGAGATGCTGGTATGTTCGGCTTGTGCTTTACTATCTTCGCGGCATTTGGGTTGGTATTGTTACTTGCTTGTTTAGCTCTGCAGTCTGTGCGATGTTTGGTCTGCGGTAGAGTTCCTGTGGTAAATGTCTGCGTGAAGCTATGATTCTTAGTTGTATTGTTTAGAGGTTAAGTTCGGCTACTGCATTATAAGTTAATGGCATTTGGATTATTATTGTGAATACTGAGGGTTTGTCTTCTGGTTGAATACTGAGGTTTTGTCTTACGTGCATGCAAGTGTCCATGGTTATTTGAGCATTATAAGTTAATGGAATTCTGGTTGAATACTGAGGGTTTGTCTTAGCTGTGGTCGGCATGCGCTGTGGTGCTCTCATCGGCGGCCAGCTGTTGCTCCTCGAGATGCTGGAAAGTTCGGCTTGGGTTTTAGTGTCTTCGCAGCCTTTGGGTTTTATTGTCTTCGCGGCCTTTGGATTGGTATTGTTAGTTGCTTGTTTAGCTTTGCAGTCTGTGTGATTTTTCGTCTGCAGTGGAGTTCCTACCTGCTCGGATATTGTTCCTTGCTTGTTTAGCTCTGCAGTCTGTGCGATTTTTCGTCTGCGCTGGGGTTCCTCCCTGCTGGGTGTGGCTTTCGTAAGTTCGGCTACTGTATGGCATTCTGGTTAAATACTGAGGATTTATGTTACCTGCATGCAAGAGTTCATGCTTATTTGGCTTTTACCCTGTTCGCGGCCTTTGGGTTGTTATTGTTACTTGGTTCTTTAGCTCTGCGGTCTGTGCGATTTTTCTTTTCTATTTGTTGTATTGTCTGCACTGAAAACACAATGCGGTTCCTGCCTGCTCTGAGGATTGCTGTTACCTGCATGCAAGAGTCCATGGTTATTTGAGCATTATAAGTTAATGGCATTCTAGTTCAATACTGAGGGCTTGTCTTAGTTGCATGGGTTTTATGGAAATTTCGGTAAATGTCTGCGTGAAGATGTGATTCTTAGTTGTATTGTTTACAGGTTAAGTTCGGCTACTACATTATAAGTTAATGGAATTTGGATTATTGTTGTTGCTTGGTTGTTTAGCTCTGCGGTCTCTGCGATTTTTCCTTTGTATTTGTTGTATTGTCTGCGGTGAAAACACAATGCGGTTCCTGGCTGCTCGATTAACTCTATCGCAAACGTTTGGTTGCGGTTCTGTTGTTCCAGGTGCAACTTGTATCGCTCGACTGTGTGTTGTCGCTTTGGTAAGTTCAGCTACTGCATTATAAGTTAATGGCATTCTGGTTAAATACTGAGGGTTTCTGTTACTTGGATGCAAGAGTCCATGGTTATTTCAGCATTATAAGTTAATGGCATTCTGGTTGAATATTGAGGGTTTGTCTTAGTTGCATGGGTTTTATGGAAATTTGGGTAAATGTCTGCGTGAAGCTGTGATTCTTGGTTGTATTGTTTAGAGGTTAAGTTCGGCTACTGCATTATAAGTTAATGGCATTCTGGTTAAATAGTGAGGGTTTCTGTTACCTGCATGCAACAGTCCATGGTTATTTGAGCATTATAAGTTAATGGCATTCTGGTTGAATACTGAGGGTTTTGTGTGCAGACTTCGTTAACCAATTTCGTCATTTGCACATTTTCTCATGGTACTGGCATAGGCTGCGTTGTGCATGCATATGGTCTAGACGAGAAGGAATTCGAAACGCTCGGCTTCGTTGCAGGTACGGTGTTATTCTACTAATTGCTTTTTGTCAATTTTTGTATTACTTGCTTTTTGTCAATTTTTTAGGGTTTTAATTTTTGCATTGTGTAGGTTTATGGTCCAGTTACTCTAGGTTTATAGTCCAGTTACTCCGTGATCCCTGCTGGGGACTATATGCGCTTGATAGATCGCCAACTTTGGGTTGACCGATGCGGTTGCTGGCTGCCGTGATACTCAGGGTTTCTGTTACGTGCATAGGTTTTATGGAAAATTCTGTAAATGTGGGTTTCAGCCACGATGTGACTTCGTTATCATTTGAGCCGAGTGGACCTGGGCGAAGCTATGGTTCTTGGTACAGATTGAGTCGCAGTCTTTTGTAGTTTGAACTGTTTTTGCACATGAAGATCTAAATAAATTGGGTATTTTGAACTGTTTGAAATGTTAAAATATTGAAGATTGCAGTCTGTTTTGTAACTGCACGGTTTCCTATCTTAGGTGTGTATTCAACGTTTTTCGCTCGTATAATTTATGTATATGTTTACTTTGGTCCATAATGTTTGTTCAAGTTTGTAATTCTGTTATGGATGTATGAATATTCGACTCTGATATTACTCCTAGAATGAAGGTTGCTTTGTTAACAACTTTGTTAAGTTCATTTAGTTAGTGTTAAGTTCATTTGCTTTGTTAAGAACTGCTGAATTGAAGGTTTTCTATATTGGTACTAGATGTTGTTCGTTTGCTGTTGCTTATAAATTGGATGAAATGTTTCGTTTGCGAAAATTATAAGCTTTTCTGTGATACTGAGGGTTTCTCTTTTTTTGTGTAAATAAGCTTTGATATTAACAGAAGTAACATATAGTACAAAAATTCTGCCGAGGCAGATGACTGGCCGCTATGAAGCAGGCCTTACCAGCTGATAATGGATTGAAAACGATAGAAACAGAGAAACAAAGTGCTGTCGAAAGGTACACCGCGCAGGGCGACTTAGGCCAAAAATGGCGAGCACATAACTGAGAGAATAAAAACAGAACAAACATAACAAATTCCAACTGAGGGACCGGGAAGACTGATCAGAATTGTTTGAGGAGTCCGGCACCAGGTGCACCTCTTTTCAGTTGATGGCACTGGCCTGATTACCCGTTGGCGACCACCCCGATGAGGTTCTGGAGACTTACTGTCAGGCTCGATGTTTTTCCTGAGCAACTTGATCAGGACAGTGAGCTTCCTACTTATGGTGTCTACCTCCTCATGCAGAGCAGTGAGTTTGAATTCACTGCTTTGGACCACTGCCATATGCTCCTTTGTCATTGTAGCTGCGAACTGCTGAAGAGTTCTCAATTACTCGGCCTGCTCCACTTGGACATCCATGGCCTTAGCCAGGATGGTCTTCATTCTCCATGCTTCAGCTTGGGTGCGGACGAATTGGGTCGCCCGGGTGCTGGTCGTCCCAGATCTTGCAACCAATTAACTTCCTGGCCTAACTGATGGTCAGAGAGTTTACTCTCTTGCTCCTGAGCAGAGGCCTCCAGGTCTATAATCTTCCGTTTGTTCCTTTCAGACGTTCTCCGCTCGTACATTTCCTTTGCAAGTCGCAGGTCGTTGTTTGCAGACTGGTTGCGGCATCCTTCACCTGCCATGGGGGCACTCTCTTGATTGTCGCTTACCTTGCTTGCCTGAGAGAGAATACAATTCAAAGGTCTCTGGCTGTTGAGCACCGAAAAGATGATGCTCCAAGGGATTACAAGGGTTGATATATAGATGATAGCGGGAAGATTTTGGGTGGTGGAGCGGATCGTGACATGCAAATTGCATGTCCGATCAACATAAATGCTGCGATTCAGAGGAGTGGAGGGAATTGAGATGATTGAGAATGATTTCGATCACCTCCTCCTGCACGGATCTGGAAGTGCCAAGTGTCCCTCTGTCTTGAGGAACTGCGCCGGCTTATGTCACTCCAGATCAAGTTAGTGTACAATTGACTGTGACCTACGGTGCACATAATTCCCCTCAGGCCTATTGTCCTTCTGAGCTTGCTGAGTATTGATGGCTCTCGTCCCGTCGACCAAACCATGCTTTTATGGTGGAGAATTAGACGGTCTGGCATTCTGCCTTGTCAGCTGCCACCAAATCTATTCGTGCGAGGTGAGAGCACCGATCTTTTAATTGATTACTCTCCACTTGATGCCAACAGCTGTCCACCGTTCCGTTTGGGTTCTCGATCCCATGGTTTGCCAAGTGGTCGGCAACCGAATTGGCCTGCCTTCTTACCGACTGGAAGACTAGACCTTTCATTTTCCCGAGCAGTTTCCCTATGCTCTCTGTGACCATAGCTAGGCGCCAGCTTGGTAGCCTTGCTTGCCAGCGTTCCCCCATAGATTTTCCTTGCCATCAAAATGGCAACCTCAGAGTCACCCTCAATTACTGCATTTTCTGTCTGGTTTCTTTGAAGAATTGTTAAGCCTTTTTCCATTGCAGCGAATTCCATTTCATTGTTAGTGGCCTCGCCCAGCGCTTGACTGTAGATATGTATTATTTCACCTCTCTGGTTTCGAATGAGGCCTCCTATGCCAGCTGGTCCCGGGTTACCTCGCGAAGCGCCATCAAAATTCAGTTTCAGGAAGCCCTCAGGAGGCCGAGTCCAATCCGTGGGAGTGCTGTTGATGTTCTGCTGTTTCGCTTGGGTCTTTTGGCTTTGGTCGTAGCTGATATTGAAGGCCTTCAGGATTCTCTGGTCATCCGCAGAAATTTGGATGGAAGGGTCTACTTTGCTTTTCACCAGAATCAATTGGCGGATATTCTCCATTAAGGTAATTCTCAGGTGCTCTATATTCCTGTGTTCGCTTTGGAAAATTCTTCGGTTCCTTTCTTTCCATATTGTCCAAGTGATAAAACCAGGCAGAACTTTCCATATGCTGTTGATTTGAGGGTTCTCTGAGTAGTTACTTGGCCAATTGGTGATTGTGTTTTGGATGGAGTCCATGTCTCTTCTGTTTTGCTGCATGATGTTTTCAATCCCTTGCCAGATGTGGTTAGCCCAATCGCATGTATTGAACAAATGATTCATAGTTTCTTCTGCTTGATTACACATAGGGCAAAAAGAGGGGCCTTCAAAGCCTTTTTTTCGCAGGTTCTCCCATGTGAGCATCTTGCACCTCAAAAGGAGCCATAGAAGGTTTGAATTTTTGGCCAGAATAAGGGATCCCAGACCTGGGTGTACCAAGGGACAGTCTCCCCCTACTTCGTGAGTTCCAACTGCTCTTTGGCTTCTTTAAGAGTGAAGTTGCCATTGCCCTTCATACCCCACCTTAGCTTGTCCGCCTCCGTGGTTATCCTAATTTTTCGCTTGTGAAGGACTTTAACCAGGTCTTGTATGTTGTTATTTTCCTCATTAGGGTTTTCAGTATCTGGAAGGGTCCATTCTCTCCAATCTTGGTCAGTGCCATTTGGGGTCCAGTAATGATGAACGGTGAATTTTCCTCTCCTATGACAGTTTGCTTTGTAATCTGCAAGGTCTGGGCTTTCAAGCTTAGGATGTTGTTGCCAGGCATCTTCCCAGAAGAGGGCAGATTCCCCATTTCGGATCTCCCAGAAGCTGTGGTCCTGAATTAGGTTACGGTTTCTTTTTGCTAGGTTCCAGATTGGAGAGCCTTCCGGTAATTCTTGGAGTCTTATGAGGTCTTGGTTTCTGCAGTGAGGAGTATATTTCGCCTTCCAGTGTCTGGCCCAGGGAGGTTTGTCTCTTTCATCCAGCGCCACCAAAGTTTGGCTCCCCCAGTTTTGTTGCTAGTATCAGGGTCTATTAGGTTTAACCCTCCAGCAAGTTTCGATTTGCAGATCTTTTCCCAGGCCACTAGAGCCCATTTCCTCCTCTGCGCTGCCACTCCATAAAAAGGATCTTTGGATGGATCGAATTTTCTGCAGGATGGCTTTTGGCGCTGGGAGGATAGAAAGCATATACTGAGGTATGGCCTGCAAGATGGCTTTAGTTAAAACAAGGCGCCCTGCAAAGTTGAGTGCCCTGAGGGTCCAATGGTTGCATCGTTTTTCCATGTTTGCTATGAGCCTTTCCCAATGGACCTTCTTCCAGGGCTTGGTGGTGAGCGGGGCTCCCAGATATTTCGAGGGCAAAGAGCCATTTCTAAAGCCTAGGATGCTGGTGAGATGACTTTGAATAGATACATGGGTGTTAAAGAAAAAAAAATGTCGATTTGGAATGGTTTATGTCCATACCTGATGCCTTGCTGAAAAGAGATAAGATAGACTTGTAAGCCTTGGCTTCTTTGGCAGTTGGAGATCCATGCAACATAGTATCATCTGCGAATTGTTGGTGAGTAGTTGCAGGGGTGGAGGGGAAAGGGCGCAAACCATTGATTTTCCCTTCTACTTTGGCTCTATGAATATATCTGCTAAGCCCTTCCATGAGGATCACAAAAAGGAAGGGGGACAGTGGGTCTCCTTGCCTTATGCCTCTGGAAGGAGAGAAGGTGGCCGAGGGGGAGCCATTAACTAAAATAGAGAAATTTGTTGACTTGATAAGAGCGAGAATCCATTTGGTCCACCTGTTATCAAAACCAAAAGCCATTAAAGTGGCCTCCAGATATTTCCAATTCACTTTGTCGAAGGCTTTTGAGAGGTCGAGCTGGATCATCATTCCGGGGACTTTCCTGGACTGCAAAGTATGTATCATCTCCTGCGCCAAGAGGATATTGTCCAGAATTTGTCTGCCTTCCACGAATCCTGACTGCTCCTCCGAGATGATGTCAGGGAAGATAGGTTTTAGCCTGTTAGCGATGACTTTGGAGATGATTTTATAAATCACGTTGCACAGAGCTATGGGCCTGAACTTTTCTGGGGTTAGGGCTTCTTCTTCTTTGGGAATAAGGGCTAGGAAAGTAGAATTTAAGCCTTTAAGAATTGAGCCTGATCGTCGAGAATCTTCAACTACTTCCCAGACCTCTGTTTTGACTGTTTGCCAATAGGCTTTGTAGAAGTTTATAGTAAAACCATCAGGGCCCGGAGCTTTATCATTTGGCATGCCTTTAACAGCCTCCTCCACCTCCTCCATTGAGATTTTTCGTAACAGAGAGGCATTTTGTGCTGGAGTGATGATTTGGGGAATGGCCTGAATTATTTCCTCTCTCGCTTTCGATCGATCTTCTTGGGATTCCTGGGCAATATGCTTAAAATGACTAGTGAGCAGAGTTGAAATCTCATTATGATTTTGGATGACCTCTCCAGAAGCATTGGTCAGCTTCAGGATTTTGTTAGCCCCCCTGTAATCCATCGTTGATCTATGGAAGAACTTTGTATTTTGCTCTCCCTCCTTCAACCATTGGATACGAGACTTTTGTTTCCAAAGGATTTCTTCCTGTTGGCAGCGGAGCTGCCATTTCTGCATTAGTATCTTTTCCTGTTCGTTTGAGTCCTCCATATTAATCCCGAAGCCCAGTCCTTATGTATTTGACTTAGCCTGTCTTCTATCTTGTGCTTTTCCTGAAAGATATTACCAAACTCAGAAGCATTCCATTCCTTGATTTTGAGTTTGATGTGTTTTAGTTTGGATTGGAGTTTGAACATTTTGGTTCCCCTTCTATTTCTGGGTTCTTCCCACCATTTCTTCACCAGATCAGAGAAGTTTGGGTGCGTTAGCCAGAATTTCTCAAATCTGAATGGCCTGTTCTTGGGGGTCTCAAGAAAAGCAGCTTCCAGGGCGATGGGCCAGTGGTCTGATCCCCCACAGGGGAGGATATCAGAGTCAACTGTTGTTCCTTCCAGCAAGATGTTTTCTGAGATCAAAAAGCGGTCAAGACGAGAGGCTATCCGATGTTCCCCTCCTCTTCAGTTGTTCCATGTGAAGAGCCCATTTTTTGGGGGGATGTCGACCAGTTGGGCTGATTCCATGAAGTCAACAAAGAGTTCAGAGTCTCTGTTTAGTCGTCGGAGGCCTCCTTTTTTTTCCAGGAGGGTGGTAATCATGTTGAAATCCCCTCCCATTATGATCTTTGAATGTTGGTGTCTTAGCTTTAACTTCATTAAGGAGTTGAGGAACGAAGTTTTATCTTCTAAACGCTGAGGCCCATAGACATTTATGCAGAGGTAGGTTTCAGAGTTACCTGTGAGTTGGAATTCTGTGGCAATGTATGATCTGGTAGCTTCCATAGAGGTGATTTCAATGACTCTGGAATCCCAGAGGGTTGCAATGCCTCCTTCCCATCCGTGACTGGCTGATTCTATGTATTTGATAGATTTTCCTAGCTTTTTGGTGATGTTCTCCAGCTGATCAGTGGCACATTTTGTTTCCTGAATGAGCATAATATCTGGTTTTTCCTGTTGTAACTTCCTCTTGAGAAGTCGTTGTTTGACTAGGCTGTTGAGCCCTCTTGTATTCCAGGAGATGATTTTCATTGATGATGATGAGGTTATTGGTAGGACAGGAAGGCATGTAAATCCTTCATTTTGCCTGAATTGATCATAAAGATACCCAAATCATGAAGAACCTCTCCATTCGTCCTTCTGCCTCTTTTTTTGTTTTGCTTCCGTCCTAATGAATGAAGAAAAAGACTTTTGGATTGGTTACCTGTGCTTTTCATGATTCCTAATCTCTTCTTTTGCTTGTCTAGCGCCGCTTGTTGTCTTGCTATGAAGAGGTCGCTGATCTTCTTTATTTCTTCCTCCGAGATATTTTCCAACCCTTGTGTTCTCCAGTGTTTTTCCATTTCTGTCAGGTTTACCCCTTCTTTTTCTAGAACTTCATTGAGTTCTAGGTCTTCCCCATCGCTTGTTAACATGTCTGTGTCTTCATCTCGTTCATCTGCCCTTTCATGCATTTGTATTGCTGCATTTTCGGTGGTTTCCTCTGCATCCGTTGATTGATGGTCTGTCGTAGTTTTTTGAGGATCTTCTGGTAACCTTATCTCTTTGTTGTTTCCTTCTGAGTCTGCTTCTGAGTCCAGAATGATGAAGGGGTTAAGATTTATGCTGGGGTTTGTCACTGCTTTGTTTACTCTTTTCCTGTAGGCCCTTTGTCGTGGTTTAGGTTTTTTGAAAACCTCCCGGTTCTGGGCCGGCTGCTCAGGCTTGGCTTCTTCAATAGGTTTGATTAATGGGCATTCCCTTACGAGGTGACCGTGTTCATGGCATTTCCTACATCGGAAGGGGATCTGTTCGTAGTCGATAGGTTGAAAGTAATCTTCATCTCTGAACTCTAGCCACAGTCCTTCATGTAGGGCACCTGAGACATCCATTTCAACGCAGATCCTGGCACAGGAGGTGTACTTCCTTTGCATAGTTGCCTCCGAGGCTTTAATGAAGGTGCCAAGTCGGTCTCCTATGCACTTTAGTGTAGCTAAACCCCAATAATCGATAGGTAAAGAGAAGATGCGGATCCACACAGGGACTTGCGTGAAAGTTTCCTTCTCAGGAACGAAGTTTGCTTTCCAAGGCCTCATGTAGAGGCCTGCTGATGAAAGGAAATAAGGCCCTCCATCGAAGATCCTATCCTTATCTTCTAGGTTAGAAAAGACAATAGTAAAAAAACCCTTAGCTCCGAGATGAAGTTTGACATCACCTTTTGGTCACCAGTGCTGTTTGATCCATTGGCAAAGAGTTCTTTCTGATGGCCACAGACCCATAAACTTACAGATGATTACATGCTCCATCATGTGGTCTCTGTAGGCCTGAATGTCTGGATCTGAGAAAACCACACGGAGGGCTTCCTTTTTTTTTGGTTTGCAGACTCCTTGCTGGTATTTTTAGGGCTGAGGATGGGAGCTTCCGTTTTATCCTCATCTTCTATGGGGCGTTTTCCCTCCCTTTGTTCCTTTTCTTCATCTGACGGGGCTATTATTGGGCCTGAGCTGTTTTGGCCTGCAGTTGGTTTGTTTCCATGCTTCTCCTGCCTGTTACTGACTTTGCCTGGCATCTCTGATCCGTGATTTGGATCTTTCTGCCTCTGGGTTGCTCTTCCACGGCTTGTCCCCGAGCCGTCTTTTCGGGCTTCATACCTAGAGATATTAAAACCTTCATGAGTTGTATGTTTCTGCATAACTATTTCTCTGTAAGACGGGGTCCCAGTGGACCCCCTGTCTGTCATTTGTCAGGCCAGTACACGGCCTCTGAGAAGGAGATCAACTAATCGGTCTCTATGCGCTACCAGAACTGTTGGTGAACCTGTCCAAAACAGTGCTAAACCCTAGGTTCCCTGTGTTCCAGGTTGCAGAGCTCCCATGGCCCAGTATCCTTACTGCTGTATGAAAAGAAAATATACTGAGGGTTTCTCTTACCTGCATGGGTTTTATGGAAATTCTCGTAAATGTTAGTTTCGAGCACCATGTGACTTCCTTGTCATTTGGGCCGATATGACCTAGGTGAAGCTGTGGTTCTTGGTACAGGCTCTGTTGTGCATGAATATGGTCTAGAGAAGCAATTTGAATAGTCGGCTTTGTTCCAGGTACGGTGTTATTCGACTAATTGCTTTTTGTCAATTTTTCTATTAATTGCTTTTTGTGAATTTGTTAGGCTTTTAATTTTTGCATTGTGTAGGTTTATGGTTCAATTACTCTAGATTTATAGTCGAGTTACTCTGTGATTGTTTTCAAAAACATAGATATTTAAGCTGTATTCAGTCATTTATATCTTTTCTGTCATTCAATTATATTGGAATTCAAATCTGAAATTGTCATTGTTTATTCTGTGTTTACATTAATATTAATATTAATATTATCAATTGTTATAATCATAACAACAATATTATTTGAGATGATACCAACAAGTAGAAGTTGAGTAATGCATGCAACTAGCTCCGTATAATGATGAATCAAGACATTTTGTCTATTTAAACCTTAGATTAAAATGTCATGTTAGCTAGTTATAACCAGATTGGTTCTCATATGATGTTCAACTACCTTATTCTGCTCAGAGAGAAAAAATTATTTTATTATGAAAACAAAATTACATTTACTATATATGTTCCTGCATTTCACAGATATCCTTAAGCATAGGAAGTGATAAAAGTATTGCTGGGAACATATCTTGTTTCATAAACAGTTTCCAAAAATGTCAATATGACAACCCTATCATAGTCATTCTAACATATATCGGAGCTTTGAAGTGAGTTTTATCTCATAAGAAATTAGCTGCTAGATATGTCCATAAACAGTCCCATAAAAAAATATAGATATAGAGATATGCTTAAGCATAGGAAGTGATAAAAGTATGGCTGAGAAGATATGTTTCTTCATAACCAGTTTTCAAAAATGTCAATATGACAGCCCTGTCATGGTCATTCTGACATACATCAGAGATTTGAAACCAATTTTGTCTCATGAAGAATCAGGTCCTAGATATGTTCATAAACAGTGGCATAAAAAATTATACATATAGATATTGACATTTAAAAGACATTCCATCAGCTCTCCTTCCACTCTCTGTTGAATGAGCCAAGCTCATGCTACCAATTGTAATCTTTCTTTTGACAGTCCATCAGTTTCCATGTTCCTGTCTTTGTAAACATGTTCAAACATAATGTGTTAAATACTCTGTTTAAGCAAGTCGAATCTCCTGAAATATAGGTTGAAGTTTATAATTATCCAATCAATTTGTTCCATTTATCGAATTCACCACAATTTGTGAATCATCAAAGATCTGTAATTTTTGGGCATCTTCTTTCACATGCGACAATTGCCAACAGTCTTGGGACAATTTGCTTAGGCAGATTGTTGTTTTGTTTGCCAAACCTGCCCTTTGAATATATTACATGTTCATCATTTATATGGATCATACCTGTAGTGTCCCATAATGATGGATCTTCTTGAGAAGCGTTATGGAATTATGCTTATGCACTACTCGTATCTAGTTCTCAATGCCTTGTTTGGGTTCCTTGATCCTTGAATTCTGTTTAGATCCATATAGTATAACCATATCCAAATGCCATTAACTTATAATGTAGTAGCCGAACTTAACCTCTAAACAATACAACTAAGAATGATAGCTTCAAGCAGACATTTACCGCAGGAACTCTACCACAGACCAAACATCGCACAGACTGCAGAGCTAAATAAGTAAGTAACAATACCAACCCAAATGTCGTGAAGACAGTAAAACACAAGCTGAACATTCCAGCATCTCAAGGACGGACACCTGGCCGCAGATCAGACCACCAAACCGCATGCAACCACGTGCCCCTCACGCGCGCCACGTGCCATTCGCCTCGAACCATGCAAAGCGCGTAATAAGACCCCCAACCCTTTCCGCCCCGTAAACCTTAGTTCGACTTAAATGAATACTTCAAAAATTTTAATTGCATCTCAAGTTGCATTAAGCATGAAGTAATCATATTGATAAAGGAAAATATCATTATCCTTGAACATACCCATTTTGAACACTGCTTTGTAGAAGCATTGTTTGCAAAAATAAAAGTTGACACATTAGAAATTGCAATACTCAATATATATGCATTGCCACATGCAAACCTAAACAATATCCTCAACGTCATTGCAAAATCCTTATACCAGTTAGATCTAAACAATATCATAGTTATACTAGGGGACTTCAATATTGATATGATGCATTGCAATCAAAAAACAAAGCAGCTAGAATCCTACATGCAAAACTACAATCTTCATTTCCTAGTTGACAAAACTAATAGCATGCACAAATCATTGATTGACCATGTTTGGGCAAATCTAGGCAATATAAAGTATATAATTTTCGTATTGGATGCATATTGGTCTGACCATGATATAATATCTCTTGTCCTTGACCTATGATATACACATGAAACAGTTTACAAAATTCCAAATTTTGACATTTTTGCAATATCTCATTGCTTTTACCATATCTATTTTACTAAAGCATACTACAAATCTTTTTGTGGTAAACGAAGTGATAACAGCATACATACTATGCATTCTATTCTACATTTACATATATGGCGTTCTGTATTGATCAATGCAACTTATGCCAGAGACAGCCTTTTCAATTAATCAACAGAACTATCCTATCATAAATTTGCAGATATGACCTCATCTATTTATGCATGCACATTCTGCTAGTAAAACCCTTTTCAATTGAACACAACGACCAAGAAAAAAGAACAACAACATGCAACATAAACAAACACAGTATATTCTTTTTGCCTTTCCTTTTCTATGGATCTTGTCTTCTTGTTCAAGTTTTACTTTTATATTTTCTTTTGACTTGTACTAAATATGTCTTGCTATTCTATAAACATAGCATAAAACTTGAAAAAGGAAATGAAACAATTGAAGAAATAGAATGCATAAGCCAATTAGAAAGCGCAAACAAACCACTTGTTTTGCAAAGGTATGTCTATGAGAACTACACAAAAATGGTAATTTGTATTTAGAATATTAATGTCTACTATATATACATTCTATTTTTATTTTTACATATGTATGGTTCTATGGTTTAAATGTTCTTGTTCAGTTTTTACTTCTAGTTTGCACTAAATATATGTTACATTCTAAACATAGCCTAAATCTTCAGAGACGAAACGAAACAATTGAAGAAATAGATCCATAACGCATTTAGAAAGGGCAAGCCAACCACTTGTTTTGCAAAGGTATGTCTATGACAACTATACAAATATGCTAATTTGTATTTAGAATAATAATGTCAGCAAGGTATGTCTATGACAACTATACAAATATGCCATTTTGTATTTAGAATGTTAATGTTTAGTATATACCATTCTATCTTTCAAATGTACGGTTCTATGGTTTTAATGTTCCTTGTTAATTGTTTACTTCTATATGCTCTTTAAATTGAACTAATATATGTTGCTATTCTATAACATAGATAAATCCTGAAAAAGGAAAACAAACAACTAAGAAATAGACCACATAACTCAATTAGGAAAGCAAACCACCCTCTTGCTTTGAAGGTATGTGGCAACTATACAAATATGTTATTTGCTATTTAAAATATTAATGTTACTATATATATCTCCTCTTTTTACATATCTATATTTAAATGTATAAATGTCAGATTAGGCCACCAAACCCCCCTGAAGCTTCTCAACGCCAAAGTGTTTCCCAAACAACGATCTCCCTTTTCAACGAAACTGCCAATGTTTGCATTGCAGTTTTGTTGAAAAAGGGACATCGTCTTTGGAAAACACTTTGCGTTGAGAAGCTTCAGGGGTGTTTGGTGCCTTCGATGACAGTCATGTCAGTTTTTGCTAACTTCATTAATATTTTTTGCAAAGCTGTACAAGACAATTGCAAAAGGCAACTCTGGTAAGCAATTGCAAATGATGGAAGAAATATAGATGTTGACAAACAAATTCAGATTGCAATGCATTTTGCCTGAGAACATTGCTAATGTATTAAAAAGAAATGGTCTTTTTAGACTAAATGCATTTTCATATACTGTAGGAGATTGTCTATTTGACTCGTTCGAAATGCTTCTAAATTTTTGTTATACTTCAAATGAATTGCGAAATGGTTAATAGACCACTTTCTTTTTTGCTTAAAGACAATGACGTTGAGCAATACAGTCAATCAATATGAACTAGCACCTGAGTTCCTATACGAGTTACATGGTGTTAATGATATAGGTACATATCTTCATAAAATGCGTTATTCGCATCTACAAATATAAAGGAGCTGAACGAGGTTTATGGGGTGATACCTTTTGCATACGTTGGTTAGCTAAATGGCTATATATCAATTGCATCAATGTTGGAAACCACTTTTATATCAGTTGAATCTTCTGCATTGTTGACGTTCTGTTTTACTTGGTGGTGCATCAGAAGAAAACCAGCTTCAATCAGGTAAAAGGAGGCTCAAGTTAGCGTGAATCTGAAGTTTGATGGCAGATACAATTCTGTAACCAGCAATAGCATTGTAACGATAAAACACCTTTCAGCAGCTTGATCTTATTTTGAAAATGTGTTGTTCCCTGCTCACATAAGGCAAGTGCAATATGCAACTATTTGATGCTTCTTTCTATTTGCAAGTATTTCAGGTTTTTTTGCAATACCTTATCCAGACATCTTGTTAATTTATGGGTCAAGATATTATTAGATGCAAAATTGAGTTGAGATGTTTTAGGTTACACTTCCATGTTATTTCAGTCTTGCATAATTTGACTACTGTTTTGACTCAACTATTTATTTGCATGAGCAAGTGCAGTTGATGATATAAAGTGCAACTTGTCATAGAGCATCATGATGATGTTACATGTGTTTATTCTTTCCCAAATATTTCTGTTAGCTTACCTAAGTTGTCAAATTTTTCCATCGCATGGAGCACCGCATCAAATTCTGTTGGATTCAGATATAGATAGAAATGACTTTTTTGCAATTCTTTATCTTCTAAACAGAACCGCCAGAGTTCAACGTGAAACTACGTTTATTTTCTGCTTCACTTGGTTTTACATATATGTCTCTAAAACTTTGCTACGTGCTAGTCTAATTCTGTGTGCATTCTGTTTTAGTTTAATTGCATTCATTTGACTCGAGAATAAAAAAGAAAGATCATGACACATAGTTATTTAGAAATAAAAATAGAATGATGCAAGCTTTAAAATAAGCATGATAAAGAATGTCCAAGCAGTAAGTTTACCTCAACCCATTTCATTTTTTATATCATTTGAAGTGCACTTCAGACACAGTGTTGTGTATGCAGAAGCTACCTTTGAGTACTTCGCAAGGGGACTTAAAACTTTTTATGAAACCCGTGCCTAAAATTTCTAGTTGGTTGTTTGCATTTAATTGCCTACATCCTCAGCATTGTGCAATATTTTCAGCCAATGTTTCTATTAGACCTCATTGAAAAGCACATGCTACAGGCCTTTTCCAAAAGTTTTGGTTTTGTAGCCTCACACTTTTGATCTCTCCTTCTGCATTCTCATGTTTAGCTAGTTAGCGTGAATCTGAAGTTTGATCGAAGATACAGTTCTGTAACCAGTAATAGGATTGCATATGATAAAGTACGTTTCAGCAACTTGATCTTATTTTGAAATTGTGTTGTCTAATTGGCAGGGGTGCTGTAATGACTTCTGATATGAGGCACACAACAGCTGCCAATATTAGAATATTACAAAAGAACAGCTTCCTCGGTGTGCTTTCGAAACTGATCAATTGGTTGAGGTATGTACAATACTCACTTTCTAATAAATTGTTTTTGCAAATCAAAACAAATCTCGTCAACATTGCAAAGCTCCAACAAGCCATCTTAGGCATGTGTTTTAGTCTTATATAGCTTTAGTCAACAAAGCAACCTTCCGTTCTAGGAGTAATATCAAAGTCGAATATCCATAGATCCATAACAGAATTACAAACTTAAAAAACATTATGCACCAAAGTAAACATACACATAAATTATACAACGGAAAAACCTTGAATACACTCCATAGCTTGACTCAGGTCGTCTCGTTCCAAATGCCGGTCGAAACCGACATTTACAGAAATTTCCATAAAACCCATGTAGCTAAGACAAGTCCACAGCATCACGGCCAGCAGAAACCGCATTGTGTTTTCACCGCAGACAATACAACAAATACAAACGAAAAATCGCAGAGATTGCAGAGCTAAACATCCAAGTAACAATAATAACCCAAAGGGCGCGAACACGGTCCGATTCAAACCAACTTTACACAACGCCTTGGGAGTCACCGGACCACATGCCCTTCACCTCCAACGATGCTAGGCCCCCAATAACACCCCAAAACCTTTCCACCCCCAAAACCAACCTTTCCAACCTCCAAAACCTTGGTTCGACTTAGCTTATATCGCTCATAAAAGCCATGCAGGTAAGAGAAACCCTCAGTATTTAACCAGAATGCCATTAACTTATAATGCTCAAATAGCCATGGACTCTTGAGGGAAACAATACTGCTGGACCTACGAAGCAGGCAAGACTGCACAGTTAAACAAGCAAGTAACAATAATAACCCAAAGGGCGCGAACACGGTAAAACCCAAGTCGAGTAACTTTCCAGGATCTCGACGAGGGACAGTTGTCCGCCCACAAGACCACCACAGACGAAAAATCGCACAGACTGCAGAGCTAAAAAAGCAAGTAACAATATCCGAGCAACCAAGAACTCCACCACAGACGAAAAATCACACAGACTGCAGAGCTAAACAAGCAAGTAACAATACCAACCCAAAGGCCGCGAAGACAGTAAAACCCAAAGGCCACGAAGACAGTAAAACCCAAGCCGAACTTTCCAGCATCTCGAGGAGGAACAGCTGGCCGCCAATCAGACCACCACAGCGCATGCCGACCACAGCTAGGACAAACCCTCAGTATTCAACCACAATGCCATTAACTTATAATGCTCAAATAACCATGGACTCTTGCATGCTCAAATAACAAGCTCAATTGTTGATGCCTTGCTATGAACACACTTTATTTACTGATCATGTTTTCTTTGTATGGTCAGATTTCTCATGCCAAAGTTAATCTTCTTGAAGTTAGACCAGGAAAATCTGAATCACTGATTGAAATTTCAGGCAATCCACAGCAAACAAGTGCACCAATTTTGTATGTAGTTCTTGATCTCCCTCCGACATTTTCCAACATTTGCCAACAATTCGTCTACTGTCCCTCTGTTGCTACTTTTTGATTTTGATTTCTTAGAACAAAAGCAGATTCCTTGATTCAATTAAATTTCTATTTAACATAATTAACCATAAATTTGTCTGCAAACACGAACCCCTGCAGTACTAACTATATGCTTTGTTTCAAAATTCAGTCAAATCGCAATATAAACAGTATTGGCAATTTCTCTGAGTTTGAGGACCCAATTCTTTGTCAACAGACTTCTGCCACATTTGAAAGGTACACAACATTTGCAAAATTTTGTCAATTGCTACTATCATAGTGCTTTTGCTGATCAGTATTTCTGTACTAATGTCCTTGGCATTGTATATCACCTTTGGCAGTGTGACAACAACTGGTCAGCTTATCACAAAAACTACAGTTGAAGTTGTAACATCTGAACGCACAGTTGCAGCCATTCTAGGAAAGTCTGGAAATGATCTTGTTAAAATTCAGCAGTTAAGCTAGTATAAAGAAGCATAAATATCTGCAAATTCCATGGGATCCCCTTCAACTGAAATTTTTGAAACATGCAGACTTGGAATGAAGTGCTGTCATTGTTGACAAAATGACATTGTATTGACAGAATGGCAAAATGTTACAACACAAATCCTATGTTCTTAAATGATCATCTTGTATCTGAACATTCATCTAGTCGAATGTTGCATTAATTATTAGTTAATAAAAATTGGCATTGGCAGTTTTTATTTTGTCTGTATGGCTCTTGATTCATTATGCTAATGTTTAATGCATTAATTATTAGTTAATAAAAATTGCATTGGCAGTTTTTATTTTGTCTCTATGGCTCTTGATTCATTATGCTAATGTTTAATTAAATTTCAATATCTCTGGTCCAATATTTTTTCATTATGCTAATGTTTAATGCATTAACTATTAGTTAATAAAAATTGCATTGGCAGTTTTTATTTTGTCTCTATGGCTCTTGATTCATTATGCTAATGTTTAATTAAATTTCAATATCTCTGATCTAATATAAAAATATTATTATTATTTATTTTTATTTAATTGTAATATCACACTCTATCTTGCATTGTTTAAATAAATAATGCATTTTATGATTTAAATTACCCATATAATATTAAATACTGCTTATCCATTCATATTTAATTATAACTATTAAATTATTTATAGTTTTAACTAAGTATAAATTTCCTATAATATCTTTATTATTCAGTATTCATAATGGAAAGATTACACTTCCAATCACAAAGAAATAAAATTCCTTGAATAAAAAGATTCCCACATTGAAATGAACTGCTATCTATTTTTTATTTAAAACAGTATTAATTGAATATGACTTTCATAATTTATAACATGTAATATCATTTCTCACAGTTGTATTAACCTGCAATAATTAGCTTATGGCAAGGCAAGCCTTTCTTGTCACCAGGTATAAAGTTTAATAACATAATAACTTTAAAAAAATCAAGCTGTCAAAACATTATTTCTAACTAATAAAGAGTAATTTGAAGTGTCAAAACATTATTTCTAACTAATAAATAGTTTCTAACTAATAAATAGAGTAATTTGAAGTGTCAAAACATTATTTCTAACTAATAAATAGAGTAATTTGAAGTGGTATAGTCAATCTCCATTCTTTTATTATTTTCAATTATCCCAAATTTCGTCATTCTATATGTCATCATATCTACTATGCTTATGTTATGCCAAATAAATGAATTATATTAAACTATACTCCCTAATTAAGATAATCACAAAATAGAAAAACAACTATGTTTAATGGCATCTGTTTATCTGTGATGTAAGTGCCTTCATTATACTTTGAAAAAATTTCAATAAAAAAACTAACTTGCTTAAATGGAACACAGATATTGCAGAAAGCAAGAGTATTATAATGAATTTTTTCTTGCAGGTCATGATCAATTTACATTTCAACTCGTAGAGTTTAAATGTTTTTTTAATTTTAATCTGTTTATTTTAGTTTTTAATTTATAAAATAAACTTATCAAAATTACTTTGCTATTGTAGTTAGATACTATATTTACTAACCCAAAACTATAAAAAAAACCAAAAGTCATGTCCTTTTGCATCACAACAAATTACTAATTAAATGCAACAAATTACTAATTAGAAATTAGATGCAGGGTTTATTTTCTTTGCTAATTAGTAATTGGACAAATTTAAAGTTCACACTAAAGTTATGATAAACAATATTTTTAAATAAATATATCTTTTGTTCTTTTGACCATGGAATAATTCCCCAATCATTGACATTAACCCGAATGGAATCACTTATGTCCAAACATGTTACTAGATATCTAATCTTTCAATTATGGGTTCAAGACTCCATAATTTTTAAATGCTTAAGTTCTTCTTTCACTTTCCACAATCATTTATCTAAATATTGAACACTCTCCACCACTCATTTAATTAACAAATTTATATTCTTAATAATGTTTATTTGCTCATTATCATTTTATGAATATTTCCATAATATTCAAATGTAAAAAAATAACAAAATTCTATCTTTTATGCACCATGAATTCATTATTATGCATTTAAATATATTTTATACCCCATGCTTATTAAAATACATAACTTACTTTAACACTCTCTAATTCTTCATACATTATAATGCATTATTATTACCTTTTATAGTTTTTTTCCGTCGAGGTTTCCATGATTCACTCTTAAATTTTATTACATTTTAATTATTAATCTAAACATTTTCTAAATCATGACACATAGGAAAATTACATCTAAAACTAATCTTACATTTATCACAATTCTTACTTAACAAAAGCAAAGTTCATTATATTTCACTCTTTGCATAAAGTCAAAAAGTCCATACAACAATTCGCTATCCAATTCACTAAATCTTAATACAAATAAGCATGCCTACAACACACTAGTAATGCAAACCAGCGCTGATGATAATGCAAATTAAACACATATTAAATCTCATAATAATAACTCACCAAACTCTTCTATTAACCGGCAGGGACTAGCGCCACAACAGTGGCTCCTTGTTTATATAAGTTATAATATTGACACTATATTGAATAGTAAGAAATTATATACTTTTCTATATTGGAAAAAAGTGAGTTATAAACAAAATTATAAATATCTTAAATTTTTATTTATTATAAATTTGTTATTAACATTTTTAGATATTTTAATTTAAATATTATTTTATATTTTATTTTAAAATTTTATTATTATTTTATTTAATAATGGAGTGTAAAACGACAGATTTAGTTTAAATTTCTTAATTTAAATAAAATGTATATTCTCTTAAATTTATTTTAATTTTAAATATTAAATAGTTTTATTTATTGTTTGAAATTTTATTTCTAAAGAATATGTTTCATAATATTAAATAGTAATTTTTTTTAAATGTTTTTTATTTTTAAAGTTTATAATATGAAAATTTGTAAATTTAATATTATTAATATTTTTAATTTAATTATATATATATATATATATATATATATATATAAAATAACGTACATGTAATTTTTTAGAATTTTTTTATAGTTTTAAACTTAATTAAATATTTTTTTTGTAATGGTCAATATTTTAGTTCTGACAAATTATTTTATTTAAATACTTTTAATACATGTGTCATTTCAATAAAAAATTCACAATTTTTATAGAAGAAATAAACAACAAATTAGGCACAAAATTAAAAACTTTCTTTTCAATAAAAAAAACTCACAATTTTTACTAGAGAAATAAACAACAAATTAGGTACAAAATTAAAAACTTTCTTAAATAATTTACTACAAATTATTTTTATTACCAAATTAGTTATGGTTAATGATTTTTATTAATGCATTTTCGCTCTCTAGGATATGTTTTTATTTCAAATAATTAATTATTTAACTTATTTTTTTACTTTAAGAAGAATCCAATTCTTATATTTAGTATAGATACATTTTAAGTAGGGATTTAATATTAGTTGAGAGGGATCAAATTTTTTCATATGTGAATTTCTGTTAGAGTACAAAATACAATGTGTAATTTTTTATAATTAACCATACGTACATAACTTAAACTTATAAATGCAAAATTAAATTTAACAAAAAAACATATACTTAAAAAGAATCAAAATATAAAATACTAATACCACTTCAATTTTTGTAACCCTGTTTTTTTTCAATAGATTTATATGGTATATATAGCTCTTTTAGAACAATATATAATATATACATAGTTGACATTAATATTTTTTACATAACACGTGCATCAAGAGATTTTATCACCACACATTAAAATGGTACATTTATTAAAATATTTTATTGATAACCTACATTGAATATTTTATTATATACAACATTAAAATATTTTTAACATTTTTTTTGTATATATATATATATATATATGAAGGTTTATGTCAACATAAATTAGTTAACAAAGATATTTAAATGGAGTTGTCTTTTGTGAGACTTTTTTGAAGCTTTTCCAGTGGGTTTTTCGCGTCTAATTTCTCTAAAATATGGCACTAATTTATTGAAATCACAAGCTTGATGGTTAACCCCTGCACAATGGAAGTCCCCAGGGGTTTTTGAAGGCCTTGAATACACAGATACAGTCAGAAAACCAGTTTAAATAATACAAATCAAGATTTCACCTCAAAATTTTCCTTCGTATTCCAACACCAAAAAAACTCGTGCTAAAGACAGCTCATATTTAAATAGTTTATTTAAATCCCTTGTTGAAATATTTTTAGAAAGTATAAAGTTTAAACATTTTACTTATGAAATTATATTACTTTATAGGAACAACTAACTAAACGTATATAGCATAATTTTATTTTTAGTATAGCCAACATTATTTTTCTATAAATAAAATTATACCTCATAATAACTCTAAAATAATCTAATTAATTCATTAATTCATTAAAATAAAAAAAATTTAAATAATAATGCAAGATCAATGCTCTAAAACTAAATCAACCTATGTTTACATAAAACAACGATAACAAGAAAGCCTTCGTAGTGGTATTGGGGCATTTAGTTAATCAAGTGCACGTATTGGACCATAAATTTGACATGATAATAATGTTGACCGTTACTCGGTATATAACTTAGAAATTATGACACCTTGTACCCTTTAAACATGATAGTAATGCCAACTACTATGCTACTTTGTATATGATGGAAGAGTTGACACATTGTACACGAAAAGCATTCTCAACATCCCGCTACGGATGCAACCTATTACGTTGGGAAGCGTACGTATTTAAACCTTTGGCTGTGGCCTTGTTACACCGATAGCCTTATTTCAAGCTTTGTAAGTGGCCTTGTGGAATTTTGTTTTTTTATAAATCGATCTCTCTGATTTTGCTGAAGATTATGTTATTTTGTGTTACACCATGAAAATATTTATTTTATTTCATTTGCAACGTGTTATTATTCTACGGCGACTGTTGTCGTTCCAACCCAATGTGGTTCATTGACACTTGATTGCACATATTAACAAGTGTGCGAAGGGTTATCGTTCATTTCCACTTGCTCCACTATTGGCACCACTATGCACACCACCATTCCTCGCAGAAAATTCAACATCCCTGTTTGTTCAGTCGAAAGCTTTCAATCCATAGGTTTGAATCCATAATAATGTCTGTGTGGGGAGGGGGGGGATTTCACTTGAAGCTCTTTAATTATCAGGGTTAGGGTCGAAGTAAAATTCTTTCCTTCAATGGTTGGATTGACGTTAGAGTGCACGGAGGCAAACCATACATAATTGTTTAGTCGGATTTTGTTAGAAAATTTGAGATAGCGCAGATTATACATAACATTAAGATGTACTTTATTTTTCATTGATTACAATAGTTATACATATATAAGACATAAATTTATGACTTTCATACATCTAGATTATGAATACAACTTATACATAGGAAATAATAATTTTTAGATTGACGCTTGATAACTCACAATGACAATTCACAACAAAACATGGGAGCATTACTTCCTAAGAATGTTTAACATGAATGTTTTATGTGTTTCATTTAGAGATGTAGAATGTCTAATTTTTTTCATCAAAAGTTTGTCATCAATATATTTTAAGCAAACTTTTAAAATAATAATTTGACTATATTATAATATTTATTGATTAATAAAGCTAACAATTTTATTAAAAAAATTTGGAATCAATAATATTATAAATCCAAGGGATTAATATACCTAAAGGATTACCATAATATAAACATAATGGATTATAATATTATAAACCCAAGGGATTATATTATAGTATTAAACTAGGGATTAATATTAAAACTCAATAGAATAATATTAAACCCAAGGAAGCCCCAATGGATAGCTCAATTGGTCGAGTTCAAATTGCTAAGTGCCTTGCCAATTGAGAGGTCATGGGGTCAAATCTCCTCAACGCCCTTGGGATTATGCGTGATTAGATAAGGTGACAAGTACATCCAATGGGTGGATCTGCCCGAATTATTACTCATGGATGTAACAACCACTCAGTGACAATGAATCACAGTATATATATATATATATATATATATATATATATATATATATATATATATATATAAATATATATATATATTTATATATATATATATTGTTGTATATATATATATTATACCCAAGGGAATAATAATAAACAGAAGGGATTAATAAGCCCAAGGGATTAATATTATAAGCCCTTGTTATTAATATTATAAACTAAATGGATTAATAAATCCAAGGGATTATTTATAATATAAACCCAATGGATTATTAATGTTATAAAACTAAAGGATTAATATTATAAAAAATATTAATCCCCGCGTCTATAACATTCATCCTAGGGTTTATAACCTATTGAAGGGGTTGGATTCTGCAAATATTTTAAGGAGATCTCCCTGATGTGAAGTCCCAATTAGACCTCACATCGTTTGGTGTAGGAGTCTCATCCAGTCATACACCTCGACCATCACTGAAAGGGTTTTCCAAGAAGTTCCTTGGTTACAGTAGGACATAAGAGAATACAACGCATGTTTGTGGTGAGAAGAATCTGAACTTTGTGAGACGCTTGATGTAAGGTGTGTGAAGGAGACTTCCAAGGATGGTGAGGGAAACTAGCCACTAGTAAGAAAAGTAATAATACTATCCGAGGGGAAAGCACTGATAAAAGAGGGGCTTGTTGAGTACTTGTCGATTAGTCCACGTGATAGACGACAATCATTAATGCCTAACAACATTCATTCAATAACAAGCATAACCAAGCAATGAAATATTTCACTAACCTAGCATGGAAATTAAGCAACATATACCGTACACATAACCAGAATGCTCCAACTATATACATGATACATATATGAAGGAATATCAACTCATTGGGTTTTAATAATAAGTGAGAGATACCAAGTACACTATTACATGAGTGAATCACTGTATCCAATAGTGGAACACAAAGCCACAACTTTCTTCTCCAAAGAATAATCTATCTCCTATGTAGTACAAGAGAAGCCAAGGCTAAGCCTCCCCAAAAAGCCCTTTGTTTGAGTTATGAGGAGCTATTTATAACAAATACAATGACTCTTGAGCTTCTCATGACTCTTTGACTTCTATGACTATTCATATTCTAATATGACTCATTACATTCCAATGTGTGGCCATTCATATTCCACTTGTGTCCCTTGGACTTCATTACATAACATTTATTACATAAGACAATTTACACATGATATGGTGGCCTAATAAGACAAAACTACTAAAAGACAAAACTCATAAAATGGATAGATCATGTGCTTCTTCATGGATTTCATTTGTGATCAAAGTGTGCCATTCTTTGAACTCCTTCGTGATGGCTTCAATCTAGTTTGACAAGTATCCCTTGTAGCACGGCCTTACCTCCAATGGCTTTGACAATATGTTCTTAGATCTTGATTGAACATTATTCCATAGCCATAAAAGCTTCATGTGCGCTTTGACTAGTGCAAAGGCATACTGTTGAATAACATCTTTGGTCACTTCCAAGTCTTCATGTTTTATTACCTACTTGATTTGTTCAATGTAATATCTGATCTCTTGAAGGATGACCTCCCTGACTCTAATTTCTTCAAGGGATATGATGGCAGGCATCATGTGCTTCTTTGTAAGAGACTCAAAACCATTATGCAACCGGTTATATGTAGCCATAGTGTTAACTGACTGTGCTCCCAAATGTGAGTAATTTTGTAGGTGGAGTCTCAATTGCACTTTATCTATTTCTACAGAGAGCTTATCCTTCTTTTCCATATGCTTTGAGGCATTTGGATATTTGGTAGTCCACTCTTGCATCTGGTCAACTTCTTTAGTTGCTATCTTCGAGAGTTTCACCACTTCCTATGCATTCGTCTAAATGTCAATGAGAGGAGCCATGAGATGTTGTATAAGTATCATCTCATCGTATAGTCATGCCATGGCATCCTCCATTGGTACCTATTCATCTAGCATGGCTGACTATCATTCTACGGTATTGGAGTTCTATGATAGTAGTGGTTGGTTCTTCATTGCAAGATGCTCTACCCATTTCTTCGTGACAACAAGTTCTCTTCTCAATCTGGCATTCTCATTTAGAAAATAGTTTGAGTTATCTTGTGCCGTTGTAGCAAATGAAACATTCGTTGCCATAACTTCCCTCGGGTTTCTTCTAGTGTCGGAGGTGATCAAATTTTTTGACACTACTAAGACTTGGTTCTGAGAATAATTATGAAAGTACATATGCCTTTGGTACAATATCCTCTTCTTTAGTTGATCAAATGTTACGTTGCAAACATCTGTGACTCTGTCTGCTATTGGAGGTGTGATTCCTATCTCTTTAAATGGAATATGTCTGTCTGTGAGTGGTTGTTCACCTAGAGTACTGAACTTATCATCCATGGGCTAGATGGTGTCCTCTTCCTCATACTTCTCCTGCTCTAGTTCATGAGTCAATTGTTCCTCTTCTGGCCTATATGTTGCTTCCTCTTCCTAAGATCACCTCTGTTATTCTTATTTTATCTATCTCCTTTCTTCTTCTTCTACCAGTTTCTTCTCAAGAAACTCATCCTGCTTCCTACTCTCCTCCTATTCTCTTCCTTCTTCTTCTCCTTCTCTCCTATCTCGTTCTGTTTGTGTAGCTCCTATATTTAAAGGGTCAATTTCAATTTATGTTTCTTTCATATGATGAGTACCCGATCCTTTTCCTAGTAGCTAATTTCTTTACTTGAGGCGTTTTTTCCCTCCTCCTATTCCTAATCCTACATGTCGTGAGTTGATGCATTGTGAATTGAACTGGTGTTCATGGCTAGATGTGTCTTCATTCTTGCATTGTACCCATTATTTATCTTTTCATCCTTTGGTCACCATATTTATGAATAGCTTGTATTATGCCCAATCCTTTCACAATGTTAACCTAGGATCATATCCATTCAAGTATTTGGTGGTGAACTATAAGCGTCTCAACTCTTCAGTTTGGGCTTCCAATGTCTTGTGAATATTTAATTCATATAATTTGATCCTTAATGGAAATATGGGCCAAGGGGCTTTCTTCCTCTTATCAAGGGTTCTTGGTTGTCCCTTATCCAATTGATTTTCCACCTCTTGCATGACCACCTTGTTTGTCATATATTGAGGCATAAGATGAAGGGTTTCATGGCATTTGAAGCATCTAATGTAAGTTTCCTCGAGAGCTGCAAACTAGTCCACAATATCTTGAAGAAACACCTTCACTTGATCTATCATGCATGGCAGATCCATCTTGAATATCAGGTGAAATATGGCTACAAAGAAGTTTTCAGAAAATATGTCATACGTGCCTCTAAAGCTCCCTTATGATATCACCCTGCAGTGGACATAAACTGGGAACTTATCTTTAGGAGTCCAACTCTAATACAACTTCAGGAATGTATATCATGCACAAATACCGTTCAAGAGATATGTAGACATGTAAAATTCTAGAGCTTGGCTTGTTTGCAAAGATGCTTTGACCCACCCCACCCGTCGCTGCAACTTAAATGATAAATATCTGCCCAATTAAAATATTTTCCATGGTTCACCACTAGATTGAGCATATATATTCAATTCCCTTGGAACACTTCAAATTTCTTGTGCCCAAACATCTGACAATAAATGGTTATCAAATACTCATTTATGTCTCTTAAGATCTTTGTTGGATAAACCATTGTTGGGCGATGACAAAACTTGGTGGGTTCTTGCCACCGTTTCCTCATAACATCGGTCATGTCGAGGTTAACCCATATTGTGTAAAAGGCATCGTTTTCATATTTGTTGGTCTCGAGAATATTATAATACGTTTGCATATCCTCACCATAACAGGTGGCAAGGTGTTAGCTACTTTCACTCCATCCAATATTTATATATGGATGCACATCTTATAAGTCCCCAGTAAATGAATCCTGCATGAACATGTTGTCAATAAACCTCCGTCATTTTGTCAATAAAATATTGTGTATGAATAGATAGGAATATTGGACTTTGTAACTTCTAGCGGCTCATTAATGCTTTCTTCTCAGAGTTCTTTAGAGCATACTTTATGTAGCGACATGTCTCCAGCAAATGACAACACAATATTAACACTTGTAACATGGACACCTATTTGTGGAATCACACCCGTAGCGACAAGGTCAGCTTAAAACAACTAACTATGCATCAATATTTTTAAATTACATTCAATGAGTCACCACGAATGATAGATCATAGAAAAACTATGAAAGACAGTGAAAAATAACATGCATGCAACAAAAAAGCCCCACGCAAACTAGGAGGGTGCACTGTCGAAGCACGAAGAGACATGCATGGTCATTCAAGGCTTCGTATTGCGCTAGTGCGTTCAAGAAAGAGGAAAAAATAAGTCAGGGCACAGTGTAACACCCTAAAGGGCCGAACGAATGAGAATATATGGTTTCAGGTCTTCCCTATGAGCCCATGCACGCTATGAGACAAGGAGGGCACACTGTCACACTCTGAACTAGCGAAGGATGAGGAAAAGGGAGCTTCCCATCTTCAAAGTGTGCCTATGCACTCAAGAGAAGGGAGGGCGTATTGCTACACGTTAAAGGGTTAAATGATGAGGCTTTTTGCCTTCATGATGTGCACATGTGCCCTAAGGAAAAGAGGGTGAATTGTAGCACTCCAAACAACTAAAGGGAAAAGGATCGGGCCTTCATGATGCAACCATGCACCTAGAAGAAAATTGATTTGAACAGGGTGCATTTTTTGAGACTGAAGGAGCATCAAGCTCACGGAGTGCACTTTGCCTGAAAAGAGCCTAGAAGCAAGTACTGAAAGCATAACTCAGTGGTAATATATGAGAGGAATGATCTACAAGGCTATATAAGTTGTCGCACGCATGGTGGAAGATGAAGAGTTCCAAGAATGTGAGAGGTTTCTTGCATGTGACATTAAATGAACACTTGCAAGATGAATATCTAGCTAAAATTCTAGTAAACACACTACAAAACAAGAAATCGATTATTAGCAAAGAAATTTTTGATAGTGAAATAATAAAAGGAGTAAAGGGTTGAGCATGCAAACTTATTTGTTGCACTGGTTAATGAAGGGCCTTATGATTTTCTAGTTGTGTGCTCAGTTGAAATAATGATCAAGGAATGATTAGGTCAATTTATTTAAATAGATCAACATGGAAAAATAACTCATGCATGACTTCCACTTGCCGTTAGATGAAAGGATCGGTTAAGAAGGACTTAATGTGGTTCCTATTTTCTAGGAGTGTGTCCTCATGCAACAAGTTGGATCATGCTTGTAATTAGATAGGCCGCAAGTCTTTGTCACAAAGGAGTGCACCCATGTGGGGCACACTTGCTCAGTCTGAAGGAGTGTGCCCAAGTAGGGTGAATTCCTTCGACCCGAAGAAGTGTGCTTTCTTTAAGTGCAAGCCTTCGTCAACTCAAATTGTGCTTTTTTTTTGTGAGTGATTTTCTTTATTTTTATTTAATTTTCCCTCTTTTGTCTGATTTTTAGTGTGTGCATGGTTGGAAGGCAAGTTTCTAAGTCAAGAAAGACTGTGAGTTCAAGTCACCATAAACTTACTATGTCAAACACTTCTAATGATTAAGTGATGATGCTTGAGACACAATGAATTATTAAGATGCAATACTAGGAGAAAAAAGTCAAATAAAAAATCAAACCACATGACAACACACGGGGGTTTGAAAGAATAGTTGGCGTAGGCTCCAAAATCGATATAGGCAAAGATTTTGGAGGGTCGTTGTCATAGTGACAACATAAACCTAAGGTTTAATATATTAAACTTAGGGTTGATAATAATGCTCTTAGGGTTTATTATATTGGGTTTCATGATGTTAGCTTTTTGTATTGGGGTTTAATATTGTGACTGGAATGGTACTAAAATATATCCAACAACGCATTGCGGCAAACATTTTGTTAACATGACGATCAATCTAAAAATAATTGTCGCAATATTAAATTACATTGTAATTTGTTCAAAGTAAGATTGTGCCATTACATAATTGTGGTTTATAATATTCAAGTTTTTAATATTGGGTTTATAAAATTAAGGTTTAATATTACATTTATAATTTATAATACTAAGGTTTAATATTAGGGTTTATGATATCTATCTTAGGGTTTATTATATTGGGTTTTATAATGTTATGGATGTATATTATAGTTTAATATTGTGACATTGGAATGGCACAAAAATCTATCCAATGTAACATTGTGACAAACATTGTCTCAATACGATCTCACAACCATTGTCCCAATGTTAGATTACATTGCAATTCTTTCAACATGGCATTGTTACATTACACAAATGGGGTTTAAGATTAGGTTTATAATATTTATGCTTTTTAATATTGAGCTTATAATATTAAGGTTTAATATTTGGTTTATAATTTATAATATTAGGGTTTAACATTAAGATTTATAATATTAATATTAACGTATATAATATTAATCCTAGGGTTTAACATAAATCCTATGGCATATAATATTTATCAATCTCGCAATGTTACATTACATTAAAATTTATTCAATGTTACATTTTTACATTACAAAACCTAGGTTTAATATTAGGTTTATAACCTTCAGGCTTTTCAAAATATATATTTATAATATTAAGGTTTAGTATTAATTTTATAGTTTATAATGTTAGGGTTTAATATTAATCCTAGGTTTTTTAATTTTAATCAATCTCACAATCATTATCACAATATTTATAATCTGTGGGGATTATAATATTAATCTTAGGATTTATATTCTCAGTATTTTATATAAATCTATTGAGTTTATAATATTAATCCCTCAGGTTTATTAATCGCTTGGGTTTAATGATATTCTTTTCGATTCTTTTTATTAATAATCCTTGGGTTAGTAATATCAATAATTCATTTGGTTTATATTTTAGTCATAGGTTTGATATATTAATCTTTAGGCTTATAATATTAATCTATGGGTTTATAAGATTAATCTTAGGTTTGATATACTAATATTAGGGTTTATAATTTTAATCCTAGGGTTTAATATTAATCCTTGGGTTTATAATCGCTTGGATATAATAATATTATGGTTTAATATAAATGTGTTAGGCTTATAATCCCTTGCGATTATAATTTTAATCTTAGGATTTATATTCTGAGGGTTTAAAATTAAACATAAAGTTTATAATAATAATTTTAAGGTCTAATATTAATCTTTTGGGTTCATAATCTTGACGATCCATTGGTTTATAATATTAATAATCCCTTGATTTTATTAATCCATCGGGTTTATAATACTAATCCCAATGGTTTTTAATACCCTTGGGTCTATAATATTAATAATCTCTTGGATATAGCCCACGGGGCTTTGCACGGACGGTGAATGGGTGTGTTGTTAAGGAACTCCTTGTGATAGGTCACCTGTTCAAATCCCCCGTGGGTACTTAGGTTAGTCTTAACTAAAAAAAAAAAACAAACAAAAATCTCTTGGATATATATTAATCCTTTAGGTTTATAATATTAATTTCAAGGGTTTATAAAATTAATCTCTTGGGTTGATATTTTTAATCCTTGTTTATTAATCCCTTGGGTTTATACTATTTAACCCTTGGGTTTAATATTACTCCTTTGGATTTACAATCTATTGAGTTTAATATTAAGCCTAGGTTTTGTAATATTAATGCAAGGATTTAATATTAATCCCTTAAGTTTACAATATTGATCTTTTGGATTTTTAATGATGATCTCCTGGGTTTATAATATTGATTCTTTACTTTTATAATCTTAATGATTGTGGGTATATTAATCCTTATACATGTAAAAAGGTAGTCCTCGAGCACCACTTATATTGCACTGGTGGAACCCTTTGACTCGGCATTGAATTCTAGTAATTTTGTTGTGGTCATTGGAGCTACTTGCACCATGGTGGATTAGATGGTTATTCTTGATTGATATGATTTTTTATTTCAGTGTATTGACTATTTTTTTCACCATTCTCACTATTTATAAGTATCGAGAAGGTCCATTCTCACTATTTATGAGTATTCAGAAGGTCCATGTCCATTATGACTGTATGTATTTACTATGAACTATTAACTATGAAATTGAATGGAAATTTTTTTGGGTAGTGTCGGATGATGCATCTCTGGAATAAATACTACTCAAGCCAAACTCCACCATATATATTAAAGACTACCTACAAAATTTGAAATTAGTAAATGACTATAAAATCATTCAAAACAATTTTAAGTCGACTCCATGTTAATAATTTAATTTCTCCATATGCATTAGAGTACCATGTTGAAATTAATTGAAAAACCGAATTTCGTTTCCGTCCGGAAATTCAAGGAGCCACTAAAATGATGTTTGCACTTGTCAATGTGACCTTATAGACAAGGCAGGGAAACTTGTGTATAGCGTATTCACCCATCCATAATCATCTTACTTTTGGGATATAGCGGCTTCGTTGATGACACTCTTCGTACCATCCCTCCACAGATTTCAAATTTGGCATGGCATTTTAGATGTCCTAGCAAGCTTATAGATGTCCTAGCAAGCTTATAGATGTCCTAGCAATCGAGAAAAATTCACTTGTAAAGAAATTTTATTGAGGGTGGTTACAACTAGAATAACTTTGGGGGTAAAAGTTAGATTTTAGCATTTTATGAGAAATGAAGTAATCAGTTTTCCGTTTGTTGTTCATCAACGTTAAAGTAATGTAAATATTTTGTAACTGCGTTATACTCCGTGGGCACTCGTTTGTAGTAAGACAATATTGCCACATGAGATTTTTTCTTGTTATATGAATATTGTTATGGCTATTGTTAATTTAGATTTTCATGTAAATTTAAATTTTCTAAATTTTCTGGTATCCGTAAGGTCAAGTGAATATATGTACTAGCATCATTTTGCTCACATTGTTACGAGTTTAATACTCAATGATGTATACACTTTGCTAGTATTTATATTTTGATATAACCAAAGATTACATTTCTTCATATATATATATATATATATTATTAAATTTTGTATTTTCTAAAAATATTAATAAATATTCTACCCCATGAAATTTTATATTCTAAATAAAAGATAGTCTTAAATGCTAGCTATCATTGACATTAACCAAAATTAGAGGGACTTTTTTGATGAGACTTTTATTCGACATATATCAATGATCAAATTCCACTATTTAACATAACATTGTCAAATTTCATTTCCTTGCAGAAAATGATGAATTTTTGTTAAAAAATAATAAATAATTATTTAAATTTGGTTTAATAAAAAAAATATTAAAATTATAAATAATATTAATCCTCTAGTTTATAACATTAATTTTAGGGTTTATAATCCCAAGGGTTAATATATTAAATTTAGGGTTTATAATCTTAGGATTTATAATAACGATCTTAGAGTCTATTATATTTGGTTTTATGATGTTAGGGTTTTATATTAGGGTTTAATATTGTGACATGGGAATAGTAAAAAATCTATCCAATGACGCATTGGGACAAATATTTTGTCAATATGACAACCAATCTAACAATCATTATCGTAATGTTATATTAGATTGCAATTTATTCAATGTCACATTGCAAATTTACAAAATTGTGCTTTCATATTAGGGTTTATAATATTCAGGTTTATATTAAGTTGAATTAATAAATATTTTATGGCTAAGAATTAAATGATAAATAATGTGGTGGTGATTAAGAGGCACTTGTTGACTTTCTAATAGACTTGATGATGCAATTTTCTTTCATATTTAGATTATGTAAAATAAATATCTATTGTTATGTATATAAATAAATTATTTAAAGTAGACATGTATTTATCATTGTGAATATGATGTAATATTAGCTAGAAGAAATGTGAAAACATGAATTTTAGTGACTATCTCGTGATAAGTATGTGAAAAAAATAATGTTTCTTGAGTTTTTCATTAAGAAATAATCAAATATATTATTTGCCAAAAGTTTAAATCTAATATAGTATGATTTTGGTATTATTTAACTGATATTTATTATTAGAAAAAGATAAATTTAAACCAATACAATAACAAACAAGGAACAAAAATAGCACCAAAATGTTATATCTTTATTACTAAAAAAGGTTCACTTGCCTCTTTAAGGGAGAACTTCCAATAGAGAAAATCCTCAATTACAAGTAACTTCACAAACCTTATTTTACATTTCTTGATCTTCATATTTAGAGAGAGAAATTTCTAATTTAAATGGTAAGAATTTCTATAAATATTAAATTTAAGATGCTTAAAAATCTCGTAACTTTAGTGATAAACTAAATTTTATTAAAACTGAATTTTTTTAAGTTGTATTAGGTCTAAATTAATTATAAAAAAATTTGAATTATGTTTTTAAAATTTAACAATAGATTTAATTTTATAAATCAATATAGATCCATCTTAACAATGGATCTACCAAGAGCTGAGAGGGATCAAATCTCATTATATGAAAATATCTTTTTAGAATGTAAAACTTGAAAAAAGATGTACATGTCAAAAGATTTAATCTATTTTCATGATTGATAAATCTATAATTAAAATGGCTCTATAGTAAGAGTTATCTATGACCATAGTGTAGTTTTTCGTTGGTTAAGTTGTATTTTTGAACAATTTATTATGATTAATATTTAATATTAAAAATTGAATGAGTTACACATTTTCATCTTATTAAGAACTAACTAAATTATTTTACTTTTAATTAACTTTTCCTTGTGAGTATTGAAATATCTTACTAATTAGGTTAGAATGAATATAAATGAACTATCTAAGCAATAGAAAAATATATATCGTAATTTTATAATAATAGTTTCAACCGTACTAAGATTTGTAATTTATAAAAATATCTTTGCATTTTTTTTAAAGTAAGTCGTTTTGCATGCAATTTCATATAAAAAAATTTGATATAAGTTTACCAATGCATAATATGTAATAAATATTATTTCATAAAAATAAATATCTTGATGATAACCATGTAACAAACATAAACATCATCTAAGATACATATTCAAATTCACTATCATCATCTAATTATATACACCTCTAGCACATATAAACGTCATTGATAATCTAACGGGACATCATCATCATCACCACACACATCCTCAAATTAATATACATCTCATGTCAAATAATCATTATCACATACACATCTATCTACAAGCGCATTAAATGAAAATATCTAACATGACTTAACAATATACACATCACCACCAACATATAAATTAAGTACATAAACATGAACAATAAAAGTGTTGCCACTGTTATGAGTGTTTTATCAAATATTTGAGACCAATTATTTGACTTGTTTATATATATATATATATATATATACAAGTCAAATAATTCCTCTCAAATATTTGATAAAACACTCATAGTAGTGGCAGCCTGGTCTGCAATAGAAGAATATGGATGGTCAAGTACTACCTCAAGTGTCAAACTCTAAGGTGGAGGAGGAGGTGGTTATTTTCTCTCTCATGAGAAACATGAGGCACATTCTCTAGCTCTAGCATGTGATCATCAAGTGAATCATGAGCCCTAGGTGTACTACAAGAAGGATCACTGATACCCTGACCATGATCCCATAAGGTAGTATTACCAGATGCATAATCACCACCCCCATCATCATGATTCGATGGGGTAGCACTACGTGAAGGCTCATCTGACATATCTGGTGCTACATGCCCGATATCCCTCCTCACTGCCAGTATCCCGTTAGCTCAGATGATATGATGAATAAGAGTCATAATCTTGTGCGATAGTCACTCAAGAGATCCAAGAACCTAGGATCCACACTTACATCTCGAGCCCTTGCAGGGTGGCCTCCCTCCTCAACCCATACTCTAGACAATTTTTCACAATAGTCCTTCCTAAATCTCAGACCAACCCTACAGGCATAGATGCGCACAACCCTTGAGGATGTGCCTCACCCATATCCTCATTTTCTCTCTCTGATAGTGGAGGAGGCATGTCCCTAAGGAATGTGCCGATGTCTACAAAATATACAGTACACAAAATTAATTAGATAATTTCACTAAACAATTTAATAAAACAAGTTTGTGAACGTGCTAGAATAAATTTTATTTTAATTACTTAAGACAATAAAATGAAACTAAATTAATTTAAAGAAAACACTAATATTACCTCTATCATTTGTAGGTTCATCCCACGGGGGCTTCACTCAATGAACCTCTGACATATCGCGTGCGTTCATGTCATACTAAACAATACCCCTAATTGGACTACATATTGGAAAATACCTCTAAAAATCACATTATTTAACCCCCTACCAATATGAACCCAATGCACCTCCCCAATTTAAAGAACCCCTACTTTCACTAGATATTGTAGGCATCCATTTTTTCATTAACATTTTTTATACCCCTTTATACTTTTTCATTAACTTTGAGCTCCATTTTTTATACTTGCTAATATTAAAACCCTTTACCCCCTATATATCCCCCAATATATTAAGTCAAATTTTCCTTATTATATATCCCCCAATATGAACCCACGTGGTATGGTATTGCTCCACTAGTGAAGCCCCCGTGGTTCATCCGATGTGAAGAGGATGAGGGGAAACTTTCTCCAATCCATACCCGTGTACAGAAATGATAAAAAGATAAACATATTGTCATCCTCATTGGCTAGTAACGCGAATGCCTAGGCAAACATCCTGGTCTATTACTCTGATAGGCCCCTCTTGGGAATCATCTAGCCCCACATGAGCATTCGCACCTTAGTCATCAGAATAGGAGGTCAATGATAAAATATAGGCCTCATTTCTGGAAATCTCTCAAAAAATAAACAAAAAAGCTCTGAGGTGAAAGGGAATTTTTTCCTCCCATGTATCATCGCATGAAATCTATCTAAAGCAATACAAAACTCCCTCAAAAAAATGGCATACCATTTGATACATTGTGGCGCCGAAATCAAAGAATCAACATAATAGAAAAGAGGGAAACTAATGAGTTGCCCATCACTAGTATAGTGTGCAATAGTTGTCACAAATAATGAGAGGCACCTAACCTCTTGTGTAGCAAAATAAGAAATCTGTAGTTTTCCACCATACACTTGAAAATCTACTAGAGGGGCTACATGAGTCCCAACATATCTTTGAGAGTAGACAAGTTAACTCTTTGTTGTAACCCCACGGGGGACATCAGGTAATTGGGGAAAATACTCCCTTCTCCTGGATAAGCTAGTGATAAAATATATATCCTCCTCATAGGGCCTATACCATCTCTTAGTATTGACACAAAAATCTTGCTCCTAGATACTCCACCAATGGATCAAATGTGCCAACAAGATAGAGTGCAACTTTAGGGATGTAGCCTCCCGATAGTACTGAAGAAGGCCTACATTCCTTAAGAGTTCTTAGGTTTCTGTGCTAATAAGGAGAAGGTATAAATCCCTCTCCCTCTCTTGGGCATTCCATGGTCATAACACATTGTATTGGTTCGTGATTTTCTCCCACTCCTATTGTTGTTCCCTCTATTGACATCTCTTCTACATGATTAACATATAAAATATGTCAAATCCATATACAAAACATAATATTTTTTATGTGTTTATAAATATGGAAACATAACTTTCAATTATAAAAAAAATCCGTGGTGAGCCCAAAAAATAGTATTGCACTAGCCTCAGTGCGATATCAAACATAACCACAATGGAGACAGTGCATCCATATGTATGATGAACCTCTTTTGGTTCACACATATAGATTTTCATCATGGTGCATCTCAAAATTATGCACCAATGCTTAGTCATAACCTTTTCTCACCGGTATAGAAAATTTAGGTTATTGAACACACCGAACTATATTTTTTAATATTATGTGTGTGGTGCATTTGGTAAATATAAATGCACCAAAAGTAACCTAAAAATCTACACATTGATCTACAATTTATAGATTTTCCCAATGCACTTCCATTTATGAAACACAACAAAAAAAACCATGTGTTAGGTTCACACATTGAACTGCGGTGCACCCTGTAAATTTACAGGGTCCACCGTTATTAGTGCGAGCCAAAGCTGTCGAATTAACCTCGTAGGAAAAATATAATTTCAAAAAAAATGTATTTTTTGACCTAATTTTCAATTCTAATTTTCTAAAAAGTCAAACTAGAAAGAAACATAGACAATACCTAGACATTTGGTCATTGGGGAGGCACTATTGACATGTAATTGAGAAAAAAAAATCATCACTGCTTGATAAAATTGGAAATTCATGCACTGAGCACGGTATGGAAGGATGGTGAGAAAGAGAAGCACCAATGTCTGGGCACTTGCCTGAGGCAAGAGTGGCACTGGAGATTCAGAGTTCTACAACACTATAGATGGTAAAAATGAAATTTACGACCGATAATATTTTTTTTATTTAACACTCTTTTGGTGCGTTATTATAACTACACTGATGCATAAAATATCCAAGAGCACCGATTTAAAAAAAAAATGTTTAGCAGTGCTCTTGTTAAGATGCACCAAGACGTCTGAATACATGTACCACACTAGCTCGTTGTCGTACTATAGCACCACATTTTTTAAAAATTAAGAATTTCCTAATGCTGCTCTTTCGTAGATGCACCAAAGAATTTTAATACATGAACATCACCAGTTCTTCGTAATAAGATAGCATCATTTTTTTTTAAATTAAAAACCCTATAGCGGTGCTCTTGTTACGACAGCCTAGGGGGTTTTAAATAATTGACAACACCGATGCTCTGTGGGAATGTAGCACCGAATTTGAAAACCCCCTAGTGCTCTTTCAAAGAGAGACCGACGCATTTTAATACATTAACAACACCAATGCTTCGTTGGGATATAGCACTGAATCTTTTTGAAAATTAAAAACTTATAACAGTGCTCTTTTTAAGAATGCAATGAGGCATTTTCCTACAAGAAGGATACCAGTGATGAGGGTGGATATAGCATCGACAATTTTTAAAATTTAACCTTTATCCAGTTTTATCAATTATTATAGGCACTGCTGTGTGGTATACTATTCATGCACTACGACATTATAGTATTGGTTTAGCACCAAGTTGTCATCGTAGTGTAGCACAGGACTGGGAAAAATGAATTTTACAACCAACATTTTTGTAAATTTGAGCATTTTCTAATGTTATCGAGTAGTATATGCATTATTGCTCTTTGTTATTTAGCACACCTTTTTTTCTTAAATAAATTTTCCATGTTTCATGATCCAGATTTAAACATGAATGAAACAAATTATAGACATAACCATAAACACAAGATGCAACAAAGATAACACTTCATTTCATTAAATATCAAATATTGAAATATGCTTACAAACAAAATGGAAATAAGACTAGCTCGGGTGATGGTAGCTTATCTCTGACAAGAGATGTGGCATCTGCATGCCTCTGAACTGTTTTATAATGAGGCTCAAGGGCCTATTTATTATTGGAAAACATGAGAAAACCCTAACTCCAGGAGATGTAACGACAAGAATTTGTCGACCCTATTGGCGTTAGTTGGGTTGACAACTTCCCGAGGTCATAACTTGGTCATATTATCTCCATTTGGCATGTGCGGTGCCTTGTTGGAAAGGTCTCTCTGATTACTATATGTTTTTCCGTAGGCCTTTACCAATGCAATGGGCTTGTTGCAGACCTCAAAAAACGTCGTTTAGGGGGTCAAAATTCCTCCAGAAGTTCAGGACTCGAAAAAATGCTAAAAATAGTAAATGTTGAAATAAACAAGGAAACAAATGAAACTAATTGGAGGTCTAGGTGGGATAGGTGGGTGGCCACCAATACCCACCTAGATCATTCCCACCCCCTTAGGAGGCGATGATCCCCATTGTGTGCAGAGAGTCCATGAGGTGAGAAAATTTCTGTTGAACCTAGTCCCTAGTGAGCAACTTGCCTTTACGCAGGAGTTGGCCAGCTTTGACAACCCGATATAGTTGGATCTTCTGCTGGCAAGTTTTCTTGACTTGTGTGTGCATAATCTGATCAGTTGTGGCCTATTTCATGTAGTATGGATCTAACTTTCTTGGCGTGGGTTGTTATGTAAAGTTTGATGTGTCCAGTAATGGTGGGAAGTATGGTCGAAGGAAGTCCACATTGAACACTAGGTGCACACCAAGGAATGGGGGAATGTTGAGCTCAAAAGCATTGTCTCCCACAACCTTGGTAATGGTGTGAGGACCATATTAGAGTGGTATGAGCTTTTGATGGGCTCTAGTAAGGTGTTATTTTTGCAAATGCAACCAGAATTTATCACCACCCTTAAACTTGTGTGGCACCTGATGTTAATCATGTCGCTGCTTGTACTTGGCATTTGAATTCTCCAAGATGTCATGAACTTGCTAGTGCATGCATTCGATGTGTTCAATAAATATGGTCGTTTTATCCACCTCGGACAATACATGTGTAGATTTTGTTTGTGTAGTCTCTTAAGGCATGACAACATCAATCAGACACAACGTATATAGAGAACTATTCCTCCAACTAAAATACAAAGCTTTTTTTATTTTTTTTCCAAAGAAATCAAAGATCTTTTTGCAAGAAAATTCTTTGAAAACACTTGTATGATGTGTAGTGATATTGCAATGAAAGCAATGAATTAGAACCACATCAAAATAGCATGGACGAATGAGTAACAAAATTTTTGGATTCTGAATGTCTGAACAAAGGAGAGTATACCTAAGATCACCACAAATATCATATCTATCATGTTTTTCACTAGTTTCCTCTCTGGTGGCACAAATTTCTGATTATCTTGCACAAAGCTTAACAACAAAATCAGCAAGAGGAAATCTATGAACATTGAACAAGTACATGAAAGGAAATAACACTGATAACATTTGTCTTTATTTCAATCAGAATCCTGGAAAAGGAGTATGAAAATGGAATATTGCTTAATGATTGGAAGATATGTATTGTGTCCTTTGTTAACAAAAATCTATTAATACGCACTTTGATTAGGGTTTCATATAGACACTTTTTATGTCCAAGGATCCTTATATTTACTTAATGTTAATCAATAATTTTTTTATTATTCATAGCTCACTCACGAAATACCATTTTTATACCTCTAGTTAAATTGGATGAGAAAATACAAAGAGAGATATGAAAAAAAGGAAAACCTACAAATCTTGTTATGCTAACAATGAGGAAAATAGAAGAGTATTCAGAACATATGGTGGTTGTAGTGTTTGAGAACCATGAAATTTCCTGCAAGGTTAGCAACTAAGACAATATAAGCACAAATTAAGCATAACCATGTATAGATTGCTTAATATGTGACAAATATCATTTTTTTCCCTTGTACATGAAAGTACGTTTTCTTTTTTTATTGTTGTATTACAAAAATAATAGTTATAATTCACTAGATATCAATATCGAGCCAAAGCACATAGGGAGACCTTGTAGAGGCCTAGTACAAAAATCAACATATAATAACCCGTCTTGTGAAAAAAATACCTTTGTATCAATGTAAAGAAAAAAATTCAAGAAGGACCAGATTAAAACATGATATTTATGACTTCCTGATTTACCTAGAAATGAGTTTCACATTATTGTTGTTTTTCTGGTTTCCAAATTCAGTGAAATAGTGAAGCAACTTGTACCATTTTGCACGCAAACAAACAATTTAATACAAAACCCATAAGAAAGTAAACACACTAAATTATTTACAAAAGCACATAATAAAACAAATACTAAGATTGAAAATCTCAAAATTATAGGGAAAATTATGCATTGTGAGATTACTTATCATATTAACATTAAAATATTAAAATGCGCAATACATGCAGACTAGTTTCAGTTTCATAAATGAGTGCATTATTAACTATATCATGATTATGTGGATGCATAATATTGTTGTACTAAGTACATCAAATGGAAGATGATTGCACTCAAAGAGTATCTCATAAAACTTCCCAACAAAATTAAATAATAGGTAGTACGTGCCTAAAAAACACATACCTCTTTATCCATAAATTTATGCTTTTCTTCTCCCATGGTCACTGCATTGTTTCAAGTGTGTGGCACATGTTTTGGATCATCATTGACCTCATTTCAGTGATTCATTGATAATATTAGTACAATAAAAACAAGAGGCCAGAAAGAAATTGTAGACACATTTTTTGTTATACTTTGTAACTCTATTTTAAAATGCTCATCTGACATATGTTTTTGATCACTGTATTGATGAAAATAACAGTTTATTCCTCCATCTCAGGGCTAATTGAAACTAAATTTACATTGAACATAGTTCTACTATGTTTAATGAATACAAAAATAAAAGCACTTGATTCAACGATTAAACAACTTTCAACATTTCGAAAGTAGGTGCATCCAAACATACAAGTTTAGTGATATTTTTATCAATTATAATGAGTTCCATATCGTTACAGTGAAATCACAGACTCTAGAGTGACATGACAGATCAAAAATAAGAAATCAAGTTACCAAAGATTTAGAGATTATTTTACAAATTTCTCAATCTCTTATTTACAATATATCTAGAGTAATAAATTGTATATGCTAAATAAGAAATACAAAAAATACCTAAGAGAATATTGTTACAAAAGGTACTATGGTAGAGAGAAACTAAAATGTTTCATAATCTCTAAGTAAGATTGATTACATAGGTCAATGAAAAAATTATCATAAGAGCTCACAATTCAAAATAACTGTAATATTTATTATTCATAGCAATTACAAAGCAATATAAAAAATGGATCATTTATTTCAAATATTACATATATCATTCACCATCCATTAAAAAATCATTATCACAAACCAAACACTGGAAACTATTAACATGTGCTATGGTAAACAATAAACTATTAGCTTGGAATGGAAAAACAAGTGGCTATAGAAATGATGCATGCACGTGACCATGTATCACTTATGACAAACAACCAAACAATTGTTGGACATCATTTATATTGAACTTAGCATTATAATAACAATAGTTTCCTTATACTATAGCTAAGTTTACATTTTTTTGCAAGTTGATATGTCTTACAAGAGGAAAAAAAAATAGAAAACAGAAATAAGATGCACATTTTGTTAATTCATTAGATAATAAATTCACATTTATATATATTTGCAATGCAACACTATATATATTAGGAAATAAAAATCCTTGTGTAACAAAACCAATTAATAGAAGCACACAACCTGCGAAATAATACTTGTGCAAATATAAAAATAAAATTTATCGAAGATTTGATATATGTGAAAAAACACACACACACACACACACAATGTTTGCGTGCCCTTGTAGAGGCCCCCTTTTTTTGACACGGAACATTTCATTGAACATATACAAAAATGAAGAAATTGAGATACTTGTAGTTTTTCTTTCTTTGTTTAATTTTTTTTTTGAAGAGATGAAAAAATGTTTTAAGAAAAAACTAGAAAAGGGAAATGAGATAAAAAAATATCTTAATTCATCACACAATAAATTTTCAATTGTATATATCTGCATCATAACAATATATAGCTTAGAAAATAGGGACAAAAATATCTAATTATAAAATGAACACTCATGAAAACACAGTTACGCAAATATGAAAATAAGGATGATTTGATCTATGGCAAAATAAAACGAAAGCAAAACTATCTCAATTCTCCTATGGTGCCTTATTTTAACACAGAACATTCAATTGTGCATATAGAGAAATGAAAACATTGATATACATGCAACTGTTATGTTTTCTTGTTTTCCCTAATAGAGCACAATTTTAGAATTTATAGCAAATGAGAATCCAAGCCAATATTTTAACAGTGGAAAACAAAACATTAGCATATATAATATGGCATATTAACTATTTTGGAGTTACATTATGTTACTGTGGAACTAAGATCTAATGTACTTATTAACAAAAAATGAGACCATAGTCTCATAGAAATTTTGATATAACTGACATATCATATTGCATAGTGTGAATTTTTCTCTATATTTTCATCTTGAGCAGGGAAAGTTACACGAAAAAGAGAAACAAGAACTAGTTACAAAAAATAAAAAATAAAAAGTGAAAGAAAGTATTCTTGATTGATATATTTCAGTACATATCCAGAAAGAACTCGACTAAATGCTTTTTGTGTTTTGTAATTCTGCGATCTGCAAGAGAAGTAAAATTATATATTAGTCTTTCTGCAAGTATTTGTGAATTGTGAATTTGTGCCATATTGAAAATAAAAAATGAAAATAGAAACAATAACTTAACTATCAAAATGTATGAACTTGATGTATGAAAGAATATTTTTCTCTCTTGGTCACAAGTCTTTTATCTCAACAATAATGTTGTTAATTGTTAAAGTAAAAATACCTTGAATACAAATTTTCTTAAATTGAAAATTGTAGATGATATGCTCTGCACATATTCTTGAAAGCTTGTCTCACTAATAATTGGGAAATGTTCCTTTAGCTGTGACATTTGCAACATACAATCAATTTTGCAATTATTTGTTTCCAGCATGCATTCAACACTCTGCTCATAGTTAAATGTTGTGATATATTTACAAATTGTCCATTTATTTGTGGTTGTATGAATGGGTTGTTTTCATTTATTGCAAATTCACTGAAGAGGAGAGAAAATAATTTTGTCTTTCAACACTCCCTCGATCTGTGAATTTTTTTTTTTCCTAAGGAAAGTTGAGTTGTTAGATCCAATATGTATTATCAAAATCCAATATTTTGTAGATCAAACTAAAGTTATTGTTACTTGAACAAAAAATCTATTGGTAAATATCCCTGTGTTATTGACATTACAAAATAAAATAAATGCACTCTTTGATGCAAAAGCATCCTGCTCACCATGACCGGGTGAAGTATCTACCAGGTTGGAAAGTTGTTTGAGTATTTGGATTGTTTTGTTTTATGTTTAGTTTATTAGGACATGGGATAGGATTTTATTTTGTTTTACTATTAATTGTTGTGTTAGTCAAAGTTAATAGTCAGTTAGGGTTGTTATTTGTCCGACAGAAATAAACAACAGTTTAATAATTGTTTTGTCAACTTAAAGAGGAAAAGACAAAGTTGTCTAAATGAAGATCTTGTCATGTCAACCGAACTGAGAACTAGTAGTTACACAACCATATTATTTCTGTTCAACTGAAAGCAATTACAGTTTCAATTAACTGTAAACAAACAATGTATAAATGTAGCAATGTAAAACAGGGAAAAGGTTCAGCAGTTTCAGAATCAAGAAATAAAACAGAGACAGATCATTTTTTCTAAACTGTCCATCTGTGTCATTGCCTACTTACTGTACTATTATATTTCCATTCATTGAATTGTTAATAACAATGCTAGCAGACAGAGAACGACCACTGTAGGTCATGTTTCCTTGTGTTCTCATCGAACAACAAACAACATCGAATTCATACATACGTCCAGAATCAGAGCGAAGAACCAACGAATCGAGCCCACGGCCAGAACAGTAAAGCACAACAAGTCGACCGAGAGGATAAAACCAGAAACAGAGTGTCGGGGAAAACAAACCATAGCAGAGGTACTTTCGAACGAATCTTCATATTTTCATAAGTAAACAGAGATAACAAAATTATGTTCACATTGTTGTTGATCTGAGAAATATAGATGTATTACATTCGTTTATAAACAAAAACAAGTGCCAGCATCCACAGAGTGGACAAACCCTAGCCTAAACACCCTTAACTCAAACGAACAGCCAACCAGAACAGAAACTGAAGCCAGACTTGAGCTTCATCTTCGAAAGTGATTCAGACTGAACACGAATGCAAAACGGTGAGCGACAAACCCTACAGAAACTTAAAGACCCTAACTGTAAATTGATGGACTTTAAGAGCCAGAGCCTACCGGTAGAGGGTTGCCATGAGCATGAGATCAAGAAACTTACTATGTGAAAAGAGTTCGAGTAGGCGCACCTCTGGAGCCAAGACAGGCTCGTGCCACAGGAGAAGTCCGCAGACAACCGCATCAACAAGTTTGGAAGGCCAGAATTCATTTACAACCATACCCAAAGAGAAACCAGAGATTGCCATATGCGCTGGAGAAAAAACCACACAGAGTGACAAACAAACCCTTGCAGAGTCGCTCAATAGAACATAACCATCGCGAATGACCAGGAAGCAGAACCATTTTGGGCAAAGACCAAACGGAGGGAATCAGGCTCGAGGACCATAGATGGGCATTGAATAATGCATTAAATCATTCCCACTTTCCAAAACAAAATATCTGTTATCCACATTACATACAACCGCCGGAAACAACAAACAAACACACCACGTCATAAAGCCCGAAAAAGGTGTAAAGCCGAGGCTACGTGGAAGCGTGGACTGGGTCACATCACTCTTTCAAATTCATCATTCAATGGCTCAAGAAAAGTTGTTGATCCATAGTGTAATTGTTGACTCCATTTCACATCATTTGTGACAATTTTTTTCAGAAAATAAAGCGTAGTCATCTTTAATGCCAATTCATACTATATGCTAAAAAATGATCTCTATGATTATTGGTCAATCAGGAAACATATTTTTGATTAATATGTCTATGTAAAAAATAATGAGGTAATTTGTACCTTGATAACAATGCAAAACAAAGATACAATAATAGAGTTTCAAATAAACTATTAGCTTTTTGTTCAAAATGCAAGTATAATTATTTTAGCAATAGACTTATAATTGCATTGTCCTCTACAACTTCACCATCTTTTATATTGAGTTATATTTGCTTGTTATTTTGGTGGCATCCTATTACTATTGCTCCTATTGAACCAACTGCATATGCATAACTTGAGACAACAACACTATGTATTGTTGTATCTAGAGCCAATCTGCATTTTTTGCAAATTTGTGCAATTGATTAAACAATGGTTTTGTCCTGTAACAATATGGAACATTTTGTGTCTCCTTGTTCATAAATATCCTTGTTTCTTATTGAAAAATATGTAATTCAAACACTATTTCCAACAGTAAACATGTTTCTGAAATGCTCTATAAGATTATTACCCATGTTCACTATGATAATGAGTTGGTCGTGGCGATCAACCAAATCAGCGTGGAGCAACTGTGCCTTTACAAGAGAGTTAGTACTTAGAGTTTGTGCTAGCAAATAAATAACCAATATATTGCCTTCAAAAAATTTTGCATATGCTCCTAAGCACATTTTAATGATTGATGAGCATGTTGCTTCCATTTTTTTTTTCTTCTTATATCCAAAGTCAAAACAAAACAACATGCTTCAAAAAACATTGACATTGATTTAATGCAGACATGTCATTTGATTATGCAAACATTCAGTGCATCACAAAACTAACCTTTTTGGATTCTCATTTTCCACCATTTTTTCTTCCAATAATTTTTTCTAGAGCTAGATGTTTCAATGATATTGTTCCAAATGACTGGACAAATCGTTGCGAGAAAACAAAAATGCAAGTCATCAAATAAGAGACAAGTGTATAAATAACATTTAAAACAATTTATACTCTATCATGATAAACTATATATACACGAATTTTGTTTTTATGGTACTATTAGCCATTGTTGGTGGCTATGTAGTACACATGCATTAGTTACAATAAAGAATATTTTTTTAGATTTCATTGACAAATATACATATAGTTCACTTCTGGAAATCTGTTATTAAGAATTACGATGGACACATATTTTTTTATTATTATTATTATCAAAATAAATTGCACAAGAAATAATGAAATATGAACTACAAGCTAAATAAAATAATGCTATTCAGTATATGGAGAAAAATACAACAAAGTGAGAATGAAAATGTGTAAATTGCGTGCCAAGCATGGCATAAAAATGCATAGTTATACAAGACAAATAGAACGAATTTATGTTCATGGTTCGAAGACTTACCGGAATTTGATATTTTCATGTTTTATTTGTTTTCTTATATTTTGTTTTGCATAATTTGTTTGTTTTTCAATGTTTGGAAATCAAGGCATATGCCAAAGATGCACATTTGCAAATGTGACAAATGTTGTGACAAGTCAGCAATGAAATTGTAGAATACGCACATTGGAATAATGACTCAAGGTGACAACAAATATATGGTAAGACAAATTGTATGATGATTTTTTCAATAAGCATGAAAGACATGGAAAGAAACAGTACTAGTTGAAAGATTTGTACAAAAGTGATCTATTACTGAGGTATAGTTAGTTGTTGGGTTTTTTATATGAAAAATGAAGCCATTATTTTGCATAAATGAGGGTAGCTTTTTTTGTTGATGGCTAGTTTGCAACTTGTCCAAATTGAAATCACCAACAAGCACAATTGGGTAGTTATTACGTGTGTGCTCTAAAATGAATTTAATGAAATTATTTATTTCTTCAATGTTTGCATTTGGTGCAATATATACATTTGCAACTATAATGGTTTTTTTTTTCAACATGGAATGTTGAAATTGTTGATTCAATTTGGTATTTTTATAAGCGAAATGATTCTCAACCAAAATATTTTTCTATAGTATGTGAGAATTCCATGTAAATGGTATAAATTTATGTAGTCATATTTGCTATGCAATAATGGATTCGATGCAGGTTATTTTTATTTTGTTTCTTGGAAACAAATAATGTCAACACTCATTAGATCATAGTCAGCAATGATATATTTGAAATGCAAGGACAAACTATGAGTGTTCAATGAACATATTGTCAAATCGTCAATTGTTTTATTTTGATGTTTGTTATATTCAAGCTCATAAGAGGCATTTTGTCTAAGTTTATCTAGCTCAATAGCAACTTTCTCACTGAGAGAAAAATTACTATGTTCCAATCTGTTTAATAAATACAGGGACTTAATATATTTGACAAGAGAAAGTGCAGTATAAACAAGTCCATGTTTCCTAACTCCTTTTGGGTCAAAAGCCAATTTGTCCATTGTTAACCCTTGTGATCGATGTATATTTCATTCACATGCTAGTTGAATAAGAAATTGTTCTCTTGTAGAACTAATTTTGTTGTTTGATTCATTATTCCTACAAACTATAGTAACATGTGTCCATGTAGACATTATTCCATCTTTGTACAAATGCGCCATTTTTTCCCATTGAATAGTGCCAACAACCAGATCAAAAAATTTGATCCAAAGTTCCCGATTTTCAAATGTTGTTGATGCTCTAAAAATTCCATCAACACCATTCCCCAAGCCATCCTAAAGATTGTAATTTCCACCAATTAGTTCAACAAGCATATTTTCTTTCAACGCAATAGAACATGGCAACTGCAGTTTGATATATTTATTGTGATTTATATTTGTTGAGTAAATTGTTCTATCATATGCATTTAATATAATTGCTCCTTTTTCAATGAGAGACAACATTCTTTCATTATGTTCATGTATATTCTTGTTTAAATAAAACAAGTATGGAAAAGTTGGATCATTTGGTGGGCCTGATCTACAACAATGTTTTTTCAAGAATTCAATATCATCATCAGTATGTGAACATGTCCCGATTATGTTTAAGCTAGATACAAATTATTTATTGCTTTGTCGCATTACCTATTTTAGCTCATAAGTTTCACATTTTCTTTCTAAAAATTGTAAGGAGCACTAGGTCCTTTAAGACGTGGTTGTTCAAATATGCAACGATCACGTATAGGTTGTGCTTGACATAAGTCACCATAGAATATTGTGTCAAGGTTCCCAAATGGGGAATCTGGAGTATGCATAATCTCGCGGAATCTCTTTTCAATGCTATAAATCAATTGAGACCCAATTAATGAAGCCTCATCTATCAAAAAAAAATTAAGTTTTTCATACTTTTTTTCTGAATACATCGAGTGTGTTAGAAGCGAATGGCACCATGTGACATGGTGAAAGTGGAAAATGCAAAGTTGAATGGACTGTGCCACCATGTGCAATATATGGAGTGTTTCCAGTAAATGCAAGTATTAGACCAATTTTTTTCAAAGGTTCACTTTGAAAGTATTTTTTATAAAGGCATACAAATGCATGGTAAAGAGCTTGTGCAATGAATGCTTTTGTTGTACCTGCACCTCCAGTGATAAACAAATATAAATGCTTACCTGGATTATTCTTTTTCCATACAACTATTTGTTTGATTATTGATTGTTTCTCTTGATTTAATTGTCTCATAATTTCATGGTATGCCAATGTGTCTAAAGCAAAGGGATGCTTAATGAATTCATTTTTTTTGTATACTTAGTTTGACTGATTTTGAATTGCATTTTCTCTTGCAAATCTTGGTGAAGGACATAATTTTCATTAGAACAAGCCCTATTATCAATTCTAATGGAAAGTGAAGAATAAATATCTCGTCACTTTAGGATGCAATTATAGTGGAAGTGGTTTCAATATCACCCCATGGTGTAACTAAACAAGAAAATTGTTTTTGTGTGACATCGATAATGTGTTTATGTGAAAAGTATGCTTGAACCCATGTTTCTTGATTTTTCTTTAATGTGTATTCAAACTCCCTGTATGGGATGTAAAGCATCATTTTTTCTCTATAATGGTTTTCTGGGTCCATGTGTTCATTGTATCGAATGAATCTTATGACACATGGACGCTTTCTTTTTTTGATGTTGTTTTCGTGATTGAATAAGAGGAAACATATTCTTCCAAGAAAACTTGCTGAAGGGAAGTGAGACGTAGAACATATCTATCAATAGTTTTCATGCAAACAATATCTTCAGAATTATCGAGTTCTTATTCTAACAAAATAGGTCTTTTTAGAATATATGTTTATTTTTCAGCTGGAGCAGTGTTAATGAAAATTGTTTTTCTAGAAGCTTAATACAAAGGAAATAATAGATAAATTTAGAATGCTTGTCAACTTGACATTTGTTGCATATTTAGAAATGTGTTTGGAAGCTTACGAATAGTTTCAATTTTGTTGTCTCCCTGGGATATGCAATTTTCTTGAATTTGTTTGAATGCAATTGTCATGGAACGATCCATTTTTTTGTATAAGCATTGTAATATGTTGTTGCAGCATAAGCATCTCAAATAAATTGAGTATATGTGTTCTCGTGCGACAACGAAGGGATTTTTTTTGCAAATGCATTTATCCACACATCGCAAGGATTTGTTTTAACAGTACAATTGGCCAAGAAATATAAAATCTTAAGAGCATGATGTATTCCTGTTTTGTAATTCCAAGATCGGCTAAAACCATGGAAAACATTATGTTCTTTTAATAAGATCTGTCCTATAGAATAAATAAAAGTTTCTTTTGCATCATTTTCATATCATTATTTTCATTGCACAAAGGATGCAAGATACAAATTTCATCAATTGGTGGGATAGGGAAACCAAATCTGCAACTACAATTTTTATATTTTTGTAGGTTTTTGTATGGTGATGAGTATGAAATTGAATCATTTCATTTGACAAAATCATTGAATCACAAGTCAAATACTAATCAATGAAACCTATGACATTGACATGAGGGGATTGTTGATATATTGGCGCATTTTGAATCCAAAACAGTCCATGGTCATGCTTTATTCCTCTACTTTGGACTTCTGTAATTAAAAAATAATCTTGCACTTGACCAAATAATCCATTGTTTTTTGTTATCAATGAATGTAGTGACGTGATTCTATGCCTCTAATATTGACTACATATGACCAGTTGAAGTTTGATCAATGTGTCAATGCATTCATCATCGAATTTAATTGCCTCATTCATTATGGAGTCAGGACTTTGTATTTTTAATGATTTATCAATGGTTCCCAAGGATGATCAAAACTAGTGAGTGTCACAAATAAAGTTAGTGACCAAGCTGTTATATCATTGCAAATATATCTTTTCGTAAATGTTCAAAATAGTCAAACAATTGTGAATTCTTCTTAAACATTGATATGAAATTGACGACTTTAATAATTTCTGAAGATTAGCTTTTATTTTTTATGTCTTTAACAACTAGTTTTTGTCCTTTTAGCTCTCCTTTGAGAATAGAAATCCAAGTTAAGTTAGAAACATGGTTTATCAAATTATGAATTGCTTTAAAAAAATATGTTTGTAATATGTGTTGAAAAGTCACTAGACATGCGCAATAGTTCCCATTGTGAAAATTTTTTATATGAAAAGTGATTGATAACATCAGTAGGGTGACTTGATCCAAAGAATAATGTCAAAAAGTTCAGTTCTTCAGAGAATTTGTCTTGAAAATTGCCTAGGGGACTAAACCCTTCAGAAGGTACAATCTGTATTATTGTTGTATCAAGATCATGGATAAGGTGGGCCTTTGAATAACCATGTACAAGTGTTTTAGTTTCTTGCTCTAGATCATTAAATGCAATTGGTGAGTCTAGTTCCTTCATTTCTGGACTATCGTTCTCATGATCTTGTTTACTTTGATCAAAATGTCTTTTCCGTTCATAGTTTATTACTATTTGTTTGCTCTTGTATAGATATATGTTGCAAAATTCATGTAATGCACACATTAATTTCTTGGGTCGAATATTTCCAGACAAATAGGAATTCTTGTAGCCCAATTTTATTTTTAGCATAATTCCCACTGTCATATTGTCATCAATGTCTCTAGGAAATGATCTCTGAATTCGATCTCAACTAGAAGGAACAATTCTAATTGTTCCTGTTAATCCAATTTTTGATCTTTTGTAGCCAACTTGTCTTATTTCTGCAAAATCCATCCTTATTACCACTAACTTCTCTTCCAAATATGTCAATTGTGTAACGAACGTCAATTTTTCATTTCGTCGAATATAAAGCGGGGATGCAAATGTAAGGAATTTTTCATTGAGTATTTCGTTGTTACAATATTTGCATACATATTGATTGAGTTTATGGATTTTAACTCTGAAGAAAGCATTAGATAGCAAATAGTATATAATATTTCTTTGTTAATAGATTGCATGTCCTTTTCAAAGGATGATCTATCACAAATGCAACATTCATATGTAGGTGTGTCTTAGATTGATTACAAATATGCATCAATTTATTTATTTGATTTTACATGATTCTTTTGTGCTTGTTTTTATTCTAGCACCTTGTGCTCGTATTGCATATTTCAATTGATGTGAGTGTACCACTTACTATAGGGGTTGGAAAAATAAGTAGAGACTTCTTTGTAATTTTGTGTTTGCATTGAAAAATGATTATTGTACTCATTTGATGATATGAAATCCTTTGATAATATAGTTTTTTTGTTTTTGTTACTATGTTGTCAATTGTCAAATGCTTTAGTTGAGTAGAACATCTAGTAAACCTAGATTATTTGCTAAGAAGATATCTACAAGGCACACTTGAGGTCAACTTGCAGTTATCTCTTTCTAAGATTCCTTGGAGCATTTGTGGTCAATTGTCAATATCACTAATATTTTCAACATTTGAATTTCCATAATTGCATGGAAATGTGCATGCATTATAGATATTGGTACATGCATAAGGTACATGAATTTGGATCAGGATTTTGATCAATAGAATCTCAAGGAAAGATATTTTGTTTCTATATTCCAGATATATATGGTAACATCAAGGAGTTCATATATTCATTGTATTGCAAAACCTTTTCCTTTCATATGTCCATATGCATATGGCATTGATAAATTTAGAATATAAGCTTGCCAATCATTGATACATTGCTCTTGTTCAATGTTTTTAGCACACAGGTGCTGTTGTAAGAAATTGATAGCTCTGTCATCATTTCAAATGAAAAAATTGTAAAACTTTTGTGCAATTATTTTTCTATTATTAGAAATATCAAACCATGGTGCAAGTGTGCAAATAGACTCAAACAGGAGCCATGATAGTCATTGAAATTTTGTTGATATATCATGAAACCTTGTTCAAATAAGATTTTCTCAATTGATAATATGTCAAATTATCCATGTGAGAATTGGTATTGGTAAAAGCATGGGCCAATCGTTCTATTTCTTGACACTACACTATATACTATGTGATGTAGCAACAGTGGTTCAAAATGTCCACATGCAAGATTTTTTTTTTTTAAGCTTGGCAGGTTCGTTCCATTTTCTATTAAACAGAGGCAAATTTACACCACATAGATTGGCTAGGTAGCATCAACATGCCCCTAAGGGAAACCAAGTCTATTAGCCACCTATCCACATTGTAAGCCATCCAAAAACAATAAAGTCTTAATCTCTCTACACAAGCTAGATATGTCTATGTTTCATGTCCATACACTAAATATCTATCTAAACTTATATTTGCATAACAAAAATTAAAAGCTATCGGCATAAAACAAAAGTAAGCATGGTTAAATGACTATCCCTTCTGCTCCTCCAAGGCAGATTCTACCAGTGTCGGATCCTTGGTTGATGCCCCAGGCATCTCATTCAATTCTAGTATGCAAGGATGTGGTGGTCAATTCTATTCAGCCTAATGTATTTTTTATGAAGTTAGAATAGAATTTTCTGCAAATATTGCTTGTAACTCGACATACCTTCGAGTGCCATTGCCATTTCAACAGAAATTTGTTCCATTGCTTTGCCCAATAAACTCTTCATCAACCAATAGAGGTATCGAGTTTGTTTGAACTACGTAATTTGACCTCTAGTGTTTCACGAGTTTGGAACTAAAGTCCTCCAGTTTTCCATGTATTCCTCTATCTCCTTCCCTTCTTTTATTTCCTCCTCCCACTCTTCTAACATTTTCTAGATTCCTTCATCCGTCCCCTGACGGTAAGCCTTTGTCATTTCATTGATAAGGTGTTCTACTGACTTCCTGCCTCTGCGGGGCTCCGACGTGCTTGGCTCCTTATGTTTCCTAGGTATCGAGCCTCTCCTTGCTTGTCCCCGTCCTCTTGCAGCTTGAGCCATGTCCAGATTTCCTGAGCCTTGGTGACAACAACAGGTTGTTAATTAAAAACAATTCACTGCAGTTTGGTACCTTTCAAATATTGTTTTGACAACCCAATGAGCCACACCATGCTTCTCCTCTCCCCTTTCTCTCTTAACCTCGAAGCTGGGGTGGTCCACTGACCAAACCCTACAAAGGGGTTGGTTCCATCTATCCATTGTCGCTCCCATTTTCCATACTCATCCACTTTCGTTCACATTCAGATAAGCCTTCCCTTACATAAACCAATTGATCGTTCCCCTCCTCCTCCTTACTGTATGCCAGGATGAAATTGGGACACCTACCCCCTCTACCTAGGAGATAATCGTGTTGCCTCTCACTTGCTCCCATTTAGCTTTGCAATGAGAGTCTTTGGCTTTGCCATAGTCCCAAGAGGAATTATGGTTAGTCGAGCACTTTCTTTGGCTGTAGTTGTAAGGTTTTCCTCCCATGAACCTTATTGGTTGCTCCCCATTTCCCCATCTTCCATCTCATTGCCCCCACCCATTTTCTTACTACTATCAGCCTCACACCAAGTGCGGTTTAAGGGGCCTGATATTTCCAAACAAGGCAACATGATGTTATCCCCCCATCGGCCATAGGCAATACCCAACTAACAAAGGATATAGACGCACAACCACACAATTGCTGCCAATTTCCTTCCCCATTACCATTATAAGTTCTCTACCCCCCAAGACATCTTCCAATATACCCCCCTCTTACACCAGCAAAACCCCAACCATAACATCATTACAGTGGACAAATAAGGCCAAAAAACATACCTGATTTCAATTGGAGGCCATCTCTGAACTTGGAGTCGCAAGGTTTGTCTCTTTCCCAGTCCATTGCAACACCACCTTTTTCCACAGGCATACACTCTAACAATGCTCGCATGCCTACCTTGTGTTCCTTTATTTCCCGCCTCACCTCCTGTCCTGCCACCTTTCCTACCACCATTGCATGCACTCATCCCAAGGGTCACTGCACCCATTTCCTTGAGCATGTGGGGGGAGACAATACTTATTTCAGGGGGACCAATCATTAATATGACTAGGTTGTCCCAACTGTCGACCCACATCCTGATCGGGTGTCCACATGCAGGATTTTGATTATGTAGAAAAATATTATATTAATAGCCATGAATATTTGAATTGAACCAGAGATATGCATGGCCATTTGAAAATAGCCAAACATTAACTGGAATTGACAACCACTTGGAGAACCATTTGATACAAAATGCATCCCCCCATATGCTAATTGTAGTTCAAGGACAATAGAAGAAGGTGTAGACAATCCTTTCTAGTGCATGTCAACAACATTAACATGATGAATATCTTGAAGGTATTCAGGAGTAAATTATATATGCAATGAATGCAAAGCATCATCATGTCCATGAGATAGGCAATGTCAAAAGTGGTTTACAATTCCATGTCATATTTCAACTGAACTATAGCAAAAGTGAAGAACAACAATAAATGAGTCTAATAAACACTCATCGGGATAATAAAATAAATTCTCTAATCTATGTAGATTGAATCTTGATAACTTGTGACCAATTTGTTGCAATTTTGATCCTTTCAATGCAAAACTATTTTTCATTGCCATAAAGTATATTGAGACAAATTGACAAATTGTCCAAATGTGACAATGATTTATAACATTAAGAGAATGTATTGCATTGAATGTCCAATCTACACATATGATACTAGGAAATGTTTAAAACCTCATATATTATCTACTCTATATTGTCTGTGTGATAACATTCTCTCCTATTTTTATGTATCACAATACTCCGAAAATGAGTACCTAGCATTGTGACACAAGAGTAGATGAAATTTCCATAAGGATCCTTGAAGATTGCATTTTTTGCAATTGAAACATAATTTAAAACTAAAGAAATCTATGCAATTAAAATAATAGCAGCAGAGAATTATTATCATTTTAACAAATTTCAAAACACAATATTTAATTTCCAAAATTTTGTAACAAATATTTGAAAATTACTGTAAATTCATTTCAAAATGTATAAATCAAATAGAATCCAATTATGAGCTTCAAAAACAAATTACAATATAGTTTTCTATAGTAAACAACTCTAATTTAAGATAATAAGCATAAAACTACTTAAAAAAATTATCATATTCGTAAGCCTATTGAAATAATAAACATATTCAAATTCTTATTACTATAAAGCTATCAATCGAACCATGTCTAAGTTACTAACCTATTGTTGCATTATAAAGACATTATGCTATGAAATAAAATATAAAGTATTTAGCTTCCTCGCATAATGTAATATTTGTTTTTTAAGATTTGGTGCAAATGGATATAGCTCCAATTGTTTGAGCATACCTATGGCCAACACATGAACATCGTAGTTTTTTGACATATCCACATCATTGCAGTTGGAAAAAGTCCCATAGCTAGTGTGTGCATATGAAAGAACAAAACCTACGCATAATTGGTAGACAAATAACAATGCATGGACTTAATGGAAAAACTAATAATTGATATTTCTATGTAGAAAGAAGCACCAAAGAAAAATTGTAAGGTTAACATGGATCTCTACTAGTAATAGTCACAATAGAAGGTTTTATATCAAAGGTAATTAGTCCATTTTTTCTTTTCAGTTTAAAAATGTTATGTCCATAAGTGTGATTGAACTATATTAATACATGTCCTTTTAAACGTGTATATGTTTAACTCATTTTTTTTCCATGGAGAAAAATTGTAATTTTCTTTCATTATATAATGATGCAAAGTACATTATGTAGATGAATAGTCTTGCAAGATAAAAATAATTAAACTTTGAATTAATCAGAAGGAGTTGCAGCTCACAGGTGAGAACACCACCTGGAGACTGCACTCAACAAAACAAGGAGGAGACTCTCGCTCACATTCACTCTGCCTTACATGAATGAATATTACATATTAAATACATCACTGAAAAATAGGTAGTTGTAAACAACCTCCTAAATTCTAGGAACAACTCCTAAACTAAGAAGATGTGTTACAACCACATAACCATTTCTCCATTATTTCTAACTCCCCCCTTAATGGAGAAAGGGTTATTTTGCACACCTAACATCCCTCTAAATAACTCAAACTTTACTCACCCTAGAGGCTTAGTAAAAATGTCAGCTAAATTATCACAAGTATTACAATAATCCACACAAATTTCCTTAGACTGTATCTTTTCTCGTACAAAGTGAAACTGAGTATCAATGTGTTTAGTATTCTTATGGAAAACTGGATTGTATGCAAGCTTTATTGTGCTTTGATTGTCAGTTTTGATGCTGGTTGCTGCTTTTTGTCCTTCGCCTGCATCAGTAAGCAATCTCCTCAACCAAATGGCTTCACATGTAGCTGCACACAACGCCTGGTACTCTGCTTCACATGACGATAATGCTACAGTGCTTTGCTTTTTACTGCTCCACGAAATAACCCCGGATCCAATGCTAAATGCATAACCTGTGATAGATTTACGATCATCCAGGTTGCCTGCCCAATCAGAATCTGAATAACCTGCTAAAGTAACATCAGAAATGTCAGTGTATAAAATACCATAATTGCAAGTACCACTAAGGTACCTCAACACACATTTTGCTGCATTCCAGTGACTATCGAGTGGTCTGGACATAAACTGGCTCAGCACACTAACAGAGTATGCCAAATCAGGCCTAGTTGTCGTAAGATATATCAGGCTTCCCACTAGCTGTCTATACAAAGTGGCATCCACCTGTTTTGTACCATCGTCACTGCTTAACTTGAGGTTCTGCTGCAATGGTGTTGCTGTTGTTTTGCATTGTTCCATTCTGAATCTTTCCAACAGGGTTCTGGCATACTTTCCTTGAGTTAGAAAAGTTTGACCAGAATCTTTCCACACTTCCAATCCTAGGCAATAATGAAGATCACCAAGGTCTTTCATTTCAAATTCCTGTGACATTTGCTGCTTGATTTCTTTGATTAAACTATTTGCATTTCCTGTTATTATCATGTCATCCACATACAAAGAAATCAAAATGATTTGCCTCTGATTATTCATCTTGGTGTACAGATTTGGATCGTTGAGGCTCCTATGGAAACTATGCTGAACAAAAAATGAATCAATTTTGTCATACCATGACCTGGGTGCTTGTTTCAATCCATAAAGTGCCTTATGGAGTTTACACACTAAATGTTCCTTCCCCTTTTTCACAAAACCAGGAGGCTGTACTAAATATATTTCTTCTTTTAATTCTCCATTCAGAAATGCAGATTTAACATCTAATTGGTGTAGCTTCCATTTATGTTTTGTTGCTAAACAGATTAGCATTCTAATTGTATTAAGTTTAGCTACAGGGGCAAAGGTGTCATCAAAATCAATTCCTTCCTGTTGTGAATAACCCTTTGCTACCAGTCTTGCTTTGAATTTTTCTACAGTACCCTCTGCATTTATCTTTGGTTTATACAGCCACTTACAACCTATAGGGGTTCTTCCTTCTGGCAGCTCAACTAAGTCCCAAGTATGGTTTCTATATATGGATTCCATTTCTTCATGCATTGCAGCCCTCCATTCATCTGATCTACTTGCTTCTTCATAATTTGAGGGTTCTACAATATTTAAAATTTTGGACATTAAAGCATAGTCTTTGAATTTTGCAGGTAGTCTAGTCTTTCTACCTGATCTTCTCGGTAAAGGACTCACCTCAACTCTTCCTGTTTCAGCACTGTCTGGCCATGCATCCTCACTTATTGAGCTATCTGCTGCTACTTCTTCCTGTTTCTGCTCCTGCTCCATTTCTTCTTCTTCTTCATCATTGTTCAGTTCTATCAGAAATGGAATGTGGCTGTCACTGTTAGAGTCTTCCTTTCCATCTCCTATCTGTTCATGAAAAATGACATCTCTGCCTGCAAACACTTTATGAGTCACATGATTATATAATTTGTATGCTTTATATTCTGTGCCATATCCTACAAATATGCATTTCAAGGCTTTGGGATCTAGCTTTTTCCTATCTGCTTTTGGTATATGAGCAAAAGCTTTAGATCCAAATATTCTCAGATGACCAACTGCTGGTTTGAGTCCAAACAATGCTTCAAAGGGGGTTTTGAAGCCTAGACATTTGGTGGGACTCCTATTCTTTAAATAAACAGCAGTATTAATGGCTTCTACCCAAAGACCATTAGAAATGCCCTTACCTTGAAGCATACTTCTCGCGCACTCCACAAGGGTCCTGTTCTTGCGTTCTGCTACTCCATTCTGCTGTGGAGTGTGTGGCACTGTAAATTGCTGTATAATCCCATGCTGCTTGCAGAAGTTCATGAACTCATTTAATCTGTATTCCCCCCCTTGATCCGAGCGGAGAATCTTTATCTTCTTTCCTGTTTGGTTCTCTATCATAGATTTGAATTCTTTAAAGTATTGAAAAGCTTGACTCTTTTTGCTTAAAAAATACACCCAAGAGAACCTAGTGCAATCATCTATAAACAATAGAAAGTAGTATGCACCTCCTAAAGACCTAGTCTGCATAGGTCCACAGATATCTGTATGCACTAGTTCTAGGATGTCTCTTTGTTTTCTGTTGTCATGCACAGGGAATTCATCTCTATGCATCTTCCCTAATGCACATCCATCACATTCCAGTTTGATATTATGTAAAGCAGGAAGTCCATCGACCATACCTTTATTTTTAAGCAAGATGAGATCTTGTAGATTGATATGTCCAAATCTCTAGTGCCAGAGATTCTCAGTTGTTGATGTTGCTGCAACCATCGCCTGTCGTGGCATGCTCCTTGCATCCAATTTATACAAATTCCCCACGCGTACTCCTGTTGCAACAGTCTCCAATTTGCTATCCTGAATGACACATCCATTCTTGAAGAATTGTACCTGCATGTCCTGGTCTGTTATCATAGAGACAGAGATCAAATTCTTTTTAATTCCTGGAACATATAGAACATTTTTGAGATGTTTGATATCGCCACTAGGTAGCTTCACAGGAATATCCCCACAACCTTTGATCTCATACCCACTGTCATCACCCAAATAGATTTTGGATCCACATGTAGAATCTTCAAGAAACTCAAAATATTCTCTCTTACCAGTCATGTGCGAGGATGCGCCTGAATCGACATACCATGTGTTGTCCTCATCTCCTCTTGATGCTGAAAGTGCACAGTCGACTGTAAATAGCCGAAGATCATAGCTGTGGTCTTCCTCTTCTTCAGCAAAACAGCCCTGATGCTTCTTCTGTTTGCCTCTCCTTTCATCTGTTTGCCTCTTATAACACTCTCTGATCTGGTGACCAGGCTTTCCACAGTAAAAGCATCTCTTAGCATAGTTATCATTCATACCTCTAGATGGTCTCCTTTGAAAGGAGTTGACCCCTTTCTGTTGCTGCTGCGGTTGCTGGTGCTGATGTTGGTGCTGGCGCTCCTTTCCTTTGTGCTGTCTTTTCTTCGCCATCAGGGCAAGGTCATTGCTCTGGGTCTTCAAGTTTTTTCTTCGCTCCTCCTCTTGGAGCAGAATCGCTGTCAGCTCATCAAAAGAGGGGGCTTTCTCCCTCGCTGACAACCCTGAGATGAATGTTTGATATTCATCGGTCATCCTGTTCAGTGTGAGGGTAACCAGATCTGAGTCTGATACCTTTTCTCCAATGGATCCCAATTTGTCTTCCAGATCCTTGATTCTGGTTTTGAATCCATCAACAGATTCATTCTCATTCATCTTTAGTGCATACAATTTTCCTTTGAGTGCGAGAACACGATTTGTGTTCTGTGTCTCATACAGACCCTTGATCGTGCTCCAAATATCTGCGGCCGACTTGCAATCTCGAATATGAGGGATAATGTTGTCTTTGACAGACATCTTCAGTATGACTTTTGCCTTTGTTTCTCTTTTATCCCAATCCTGTTCTTGGGTTGTATTTCCGGATCTCTGTTCATTTCCCAAGACGATCGCCCATGCGTTCGCACTCTCCAGCAAGGTTTGCATTTTGAACTTCCAGTTGGAAAAATTCGTTCCATCGAGCTTGCCGGACTCATGGAGGTATGATTCCAAACTGTTGTTCATTTTCGCACTACTGAACACTCGAATCGGCCACCATCGGGCAAGTCCGATCTGCTACCACCGAACAGATCAGGAACTTCTCTGTGCCACCACCGGGCAAGTCCAATCTGCTGTCTCCAAACAGATCAGGGACTTCACTATGCCACCACCGGGCAAAACCGATCTGTCAATAGAGCTCTGATTCGCCACCACCGGGCAGGTCCGATCTGCTACCACCGAGCGGATCACGGAACCTCACTTCGCCACCACTGGGCAGATCCGATCTGCTACCTCCGAGCTGATCAAGGATCCTCAATTCGCCACCAACGGGCAAATCAAATCTGCTACCACCGAGCAGAAACCTTCACGTGCCTCCACCGGGCAACTCCGATCTGCAACAAAGATTGCAGATTTACAGAGAGAAAGGGATGGCGCTCAAAACAGCGCAAAACCCGCGCCAATTCCGGAAAATGAAAATTTGTGATGTGCAGGAATTTTGGCGCGCTTAACAGCCACGGATCCGCGCCAAAATGGTCGTTCTTTTCTCTGGCACGATTTACAGCCCCAAATTCGCGCCAATTTGCGCGACTGTTCCTAAAAAAACCGCGCCAATCACTGCACCTTCTGTAAAAAAAAATTCGCTCCGAATTTTCGCTCCAACCCTTCCTTCGGCTCAGTGATGATCAGTCATCTGATGCCTTTTCGCTTCAGGTGTTACTGCAGCTCCACCTGGTCACACAGCTATCTCTACATGTACTCCTACCAATACAGATGTGTAACTAATGATACATCCCAGAACAAAATTAAGGCTACCTCTACCCTAAGCTCTGATACCAAGATAAAAATAATTAAACTTTGAATTAATCAGAAGGAGTTGCAGCTCACAGGTGAGAACACCACCTGGAGACTGCACTCAACAAAACAAGGAGGAGACTCTCGCTCACATTCACTCTGCCTTACATGAATGAATATTACATATTAAATACATCACTGAAAAATAGGTAGTTGTAAACAACCTCCTAAATTCTAGGAACAACTCCTAAACTAAGAAGATGCGTTACAACCACATAACCATTTCTCCATTATTTCTAACTTTGCATTGCCATAAACATTATTCATGTCTACTTTGTACAAACAACAAGAGTACCTAAAACTTAAACAAATAAATTATGTTGTATATACAAATCCTACCTAAATAAATTATGACTGTATTTTTCTAGTAGCATTTGCGATAAAAAAATAAATTGTTGTTCTTTATAACAATAACATGGAAAGAAACAAAAGTACACATAGCATTATGTAGATGGAGCTTGTTGATAAGGAAGACCACTTTCCATGAATGGTCAGTGATAGTAGTAATAAAAAGTATCTTCCCTATTATATTTCATGAGGCATGGCCCATAATACAATTAGTTTTCCTATGCGTTGTGGTCCCTATAAACATAAGAGCAAGTGTACAAGTCAAAAGTTGATTTTATTGGAAAAATTTACTCAAAAATAATAAAAGTAGCTAATTGTTACATGTTCGTGTCTCATTAAACCATTTTTGCACATTCATGGAGCCCCGAAATAATTGGATGAATCTACATGGATGTTCTTTTTCAAAAAGAATGTCCTTCAACATCATGATATCAGCATAATTGTTTGTGCCCATATCCAAACACATTGCTAAAGAAAAACTATGATTTTTTAATAAGTTTCCACCACCCCGCAGGTTCTATTAGTACCTTGAGATGCTATAACATTCTCTGGTAACTTGTAAATATCAAATCACTACAGTTAAAGGCATTATGATAATTTTACAGACCTTGTAAAGGTAAACCAATAATTAGGAAGTTACAAATTATATTTACAAAATATGGTAATTCTTATGCAAGATTGTGCAAAAGTTACAATGGGAAGTAATGTCGAATGAACCTCACATGTTTGGGCAGTTAGACAGTTATGGGCTAGGTAGTTCCCTACCGCTAACCTCTCCTTGACAAATAAAAAATCTCCAAAAACGGAACCAAAAGAGTACTAGGAACCTAAGATGATCGAGGAGAGAGAAACCACAATAAACAGTGGAAAGAAAGATTACAGGGGTAATTTTCCATGATGTTTGGCCAGGTGGATCTGTGCAATAATAGAGTTGTTTAAAATTAAGTCTAGTTGAGACCAGATAGTCGCTGAAACCTTCCACTGTGCAGTACTGTCTACACTAGACATGTCGTGTTTGTGAGGACAACTCGGGGGGAGATGCAGTGTGAAGACTTATCTAATTGGTAGGGAGGAAAAATACATTACTTTATGTGTGGTTGTGTGATCTTGTTGACGCTGACTGGGATAAAAGCTAAGCATTGCACCATATTGATTATATCTACTATCTCTTCAAAAATAGTTTTGGTTTTCATTGGAAAGAAAATAGTGTGAAAGAATTTGTTGTATGTTATATGCATAACAATAATAGTCCTAATTGAAGAAGTGAACATAACTTTATTAAAGAATGGACAGCCTAGTTGTACTGCTAACCTACAACAAGGTTTTTGCTTAGAGCTTGTATGTAAACAAATAAACACAAAAAAAACATAAATCTAGAATTGGATCAATTTAGGCCATTGTCATTTGGAAGACACTGGGGTTACTCTCTAGGCCAAGCCTTTACGATAGCCTGGAGTCAGTCCCTCTATCCTCTAAATAATACATAACTAACAATTATACAATTAAATGCTTAGTATCACAGATTTACAAGAAACAGAGAACTGGAACTACAAATAATAATTACCATATAAATTTAGCAACTAGCTGAAATAACTGAAATGCAACTGAAAACAACAACTGTCCATTATAATGTTTTATCTACCCATTTGATATCAATATAAAAATGCTACGTGACAGAACTACCAAAATCAAGAGAGTATGTGCAAAAACTTAGAGCATAGACATATTTATCTCAAAACCATATCAGAAGATATTTTTAGCATCATTATTTAAAAAATTCAATGACTCGAAGACTAAGTGTCATTTCCTATTAAAAAATTCTAAATAATGTATATACATATAGTCTAAATAGACATGACTAGGAGCCGAAATTTTAAAAGGAATTGTATCTAGCACCATGCTCGTTGTACAATGGAGTTTAACAAAAAAAAAAAAAAACTCTTTCGCAACCATTTGCTAGTTAAAAATAAACTAAGATAAAGAAATACTGGTTCTGAGAACTCAGTATTTTCCAACTGTAACCCTCGATTGAAAAACATTACTCCTAGAAGGGAGCATATCCTCTCTTTACAGAGTCAAGAAATTGTGGCCATACCTGGAAGAACGGAGTGAACAAATCCCTTAGTATGTACTCCCGAGTCCTAAAGATGTATGGAGTTATAACAATAGGAAAGGTTACCTGTGATAAGGAGGCATGAGTTTGTTAATAATAGGGAAGAAACCTGCTAAAATTTTGTGGTATATAACAAGGTAATTAAAGAGTTATTATCCTGAAGAAGAAGAAATCAGCTCCTTGCATGTCTTCTAAAGATAACAACAGACAGGGGTCATATTAATACCTCCAAAAATTGAATAGTAACTAAAAGAAAACTTAGTCTCGCATCGAAGGGACATGAATACCTGTGGGTGAATGTGTGAGCGCAGAACCATATATTGACACCTGTATTAAGCATGTGTCCTGGTGGGGTTACAAGTTTCTGTTGCAGGAAAGTTATCATTATTAAAGCATGTGGGACAGAGAACACTTCCAATATCCAGCAAGCATTGAATCCAGGGCTTACCTATGCAAAATGTCTGCTAAAAACCTCATGGATGTTGCAATCAAAACTTAAAATAACTGAGCAATTCATTTTCTGGGAAACCCCTTTAGAAAGGACTAAAATTCTTCTCTGTGATAAACATAAAACCCTAACCGGGTCCAAAGCGAAATCCTCAAAACAAGTGATCCAAATAACTTCTGAGGGGCGTGCGATCGAGGAGGTGGTTACCCTTAGACTTCCTTTGTCATTCTCCACCGTTGATCCATCGATATGGGAGGAAAATCGTAGATATGGTTCTGATCATAAGGACCTTGCTACCAGGTGTAGGGTAGTGAAGTGGTCTTTAGAAACTCACCTCTCAACTAGAGTACAAGGAAAATATAATTGAGATCTTTCACACTGGCTAAATTCCAGCTGGGTCTCTATAAAGAATATTAATTATAACCCATAAAATCCATCAAAGTGTTGCAATATAATCATGACAATAATACGATATTCATTGTTGTACCAAAAATATAAACCATATACATTAACTGAAGTATGGTTTTTTAATAGAAGTTTTTTCTCTGTAGTATTATTACATATTTGTATTGTGTATTTTATTTTTATATTTTATGAATAGGAGACGTGATAAGTGGTATTAGAGCCACATTCCAAAGTTGTGGCCTCTTTGGGTAGTTAAGGTAATAACAAAAAAACAAAAACTTATTGTATTGAGAGAGTGAAAGAAAAGAGACACCATGATGAGGGTATGGTCTACACCGATAAGACCAACAATGCGAAGTGGACCAGTGCCATTTACAAAAACTAACCTGGAGATGTGGGTGCAACTTGGGGAAGAATCCAAAAATACTAGCTCTACATTATTTGAGGTGGTACATAAATTAAAGAATGAAATTGCTAGGTTGAGAGCCGACAATGAAAGGTTGATGCAGGAACAAGAGAAGATAATGAAAATCCTTTTAGATAGGCAGAACCATCAACATCCTTATCCAAGCCCATGCCATTGAAATAGAACCGAGACAGACAGACAAGGGGTGACAACCCAGAATCAAAAGGAAATCAAGGGAACCAAGAAGAGAAATTTGATAATGTGTCAGATCATAAAGGACCCAAGAGATAATAAGCCAAGTTGAAAGGAGAGTTTAAGAAAATTAAACCTCTAACATTTGATGGCTAACAAGAAGAGGTTGTTGAGGCTTGGCTTATTAGCATGAATAAATATTTCCAAATCTACATGTAGATGATGCAGATCTACAGGAGTTGGAGATGATGTTGAGATGTTACTACATGTGGATGATGCAGATCTACAAGAGCTAGAGATGATGGCTGAAGTGTCATTCATGTTGTTGAGTTAGCACACTTGTTAACATCGATGCTTTGACACATTTTACAGGTAAAGAATTTCCACCGTCGGTCGAGTCCGTATAATCATACTTAAGTTATCAATGAAAGTTCAATTTGCTAGTGTTTGAAGGGAAAATTACCAATCACAACAAACTTGGCCGTCAAATACGGTCAACAATGCATTGTTACCGTCATCAAACAACGTTGTGATATGGGAAACGTTTAACATTATGGTTACAAAATTTCTTGATGGTGACATCGATTTAAAATTAGCATAGCTTAAGTCATAGTTACCAAGTTCGACATCAAAAAAGTTCGGAAATTCGTTGATATGATTCGGTTCGCCATTTGATACGCTTCGGTTCTCCATCTAACCACAAGAGCATTCACCAGTTTCCAAATGGCTTAAAAGTATGAAAAAATAGTAATTTATATATTAAAAAATGTTTTGGAACTTTTATATTTAAAAATATAAAATAGTAAATTTTTTATTAAAAATGTGGCTTTTGCATTAAAAAGGTACAAGCAAGAGTAAGTTCTATATTTTAAAAATTGCAAAAATTTTAAAATATAGTTTTAAATAGTCGGTATTATCTAAATTGGTTTTACTAATGGCTGATTTGGAATTTAATTAAAGCATTTATTTTGTCTGATTTATCAGAAAGATTAATCTACAGAGTGATTATTGAATAAATTTGGATTTTAAAGAGAATTAGTAATTGAGAAATATTTTTTTTGGTTTGTGGAAATTATTTAAATATCCAATATTTCATTCTTTACATTGCACATCAACTTTGAGTTTTTGTTATTTATATTATTATATTTTATTTATCTTAAATAAATAAATAAATAGAAACAATTAACACTAGATATAAAGAAATAAGGGTATCATTATAGGAAAGATTTTATTTAATTTTATAAAAAATTGAAAATAATAATAATAACATGTTAATTTATATAAGATGTATCCTTTCTAAATTTTAAATTTTTTTAGTATTGAATTTTATACAATACAATTTGAATTTGGTAACTATGGTGTAAAAACATTATAGTTTTGTTTGAAAAAAAAAGAATTTCCATAAAATTTTGAGAAAATACTAGGTTATCATTTTTAAACTTCAGGATTTTGGAGTACCTTGGAGTTTTTAATGGTGCTTAATCCATTTTTGGACGAAAAAAATGATTTAGTTTGTAAACAAATTTGCCCACCTTCTTATACAACGCCTTTGAAATGGATTCGTCTAAGGAGGCGGAGAAATTGCCTGGACAACTAAAAGTTGACTCAATCTGGGCAAAATAAATTCAAAAAATCTTATAGATGCACTATTTGAATCATGTTTTTCATGACTGAAATAGATTCAGCACCATCAAAAACCTATAAGACACCTATAATTATAAAATTTGACAACTTTTATTTAAATTTGCATAAATCCCTACATGATTTTATAAAATATAACTAAAATTCCTATACTTTCATGGCAAAAAAACATAATAATTAGACTACGGACCTTAAAATTACAACACCCCTCCAAATCCTCGGTAGACAACGCCTTTGAAATGACAACAAGCCCTCCCATATTTGCGTCCTTATCGAATAAATTTAAACTCCTCTGGGCCCTTCCAGATTTGTATGCTCGATACATAACCTCGAAAAAGGTGACAGAAATATCAGCGAGCCCTTCCAGACTTGTCTCCTCGATGCATAACCTCGAAAAGGGTGACAGAAATATCAGCGGGACGGTCTAAGAACTTGTGATGTATTTTTGATGATATGATATCCGTATGACTGGACACTCAGCTTTCCGTAAACTTTTTTAATTTTCAGGAGATGACATACAGTGAGGATTCGAAAGCCATACGGTGAGGTTTCCTTACACTCTTATTTACGCGTGTCAGATAGATATCCATTATTTCATGTACGGTTCGTTGAGCAGATTTCTTGGAGGTCAAGACAGGATAATTTTTGTGAATGCCCACTGTTTTTATTTAATGTCTAAAACAACGGTTACCAACTGCAATTCAGTACAGTGGGGCTGCAACGTTTGATGTCCGTTTGTTTGTTTCAGCGAAAACGTAGATTTTGGTTTTGCCCATATCGGACTGCATAGCATTTAAAGCACGTCTGAAAAAAAATCAATTTTGAAGCATCGGTGGTTCCTGCCTCTCGATATTCTTCTGAGTAATTACTGGAGTGTAAAGGAATGTAAAATGCATTAACCAAAATGAAACTTTGTACTTCGATGCCCTCTTTATTCGTTATACAACTTTTAAACCTCAAATGTACTATTCAAATATTATGAGCAATTTAACTGATTTAATAAGTCATTGAAATTCTGACAAGCCACTGGGTCCAGCTGTCACCATCCAACTGAAATGGCGTAGGCATCTTGAATTATTGTCCGCTTTGTTTTATTTCCCATCCTACCCATGTGAACAATGCTTGCAAAAAGCATTTGAGTATAAGATTTTTATAAGCTTCCATCTGGAATGAATGGAAATATGAAACTGTGGGCTGACACACATAACCAGGTCACTGCACGTACATCTGTGCATTAACAGAATCCTGTTACGTTTAGCTCAATCTATATAAAATTAAATTAAAGGAAATTGCAAAGAGCATGATGTGATGTTCCACTTTTGTCATTATCTATAAGATGACCTCATTATTCGTCGTATCAACTTTTGAAGTTGAGTGTACTAACCTAATTGTTATGAGCGTCCAACTGATAATAGTCTAAACATGTTGAACTATTGTTCCTCTTTCATTTATTTCGCATCTAGCCATGTATACAAGGCTTCCAGAGGGATTTAACAAAACACATTTATGTAAATTTCCATCGTACATTTTAAACGAAACAGGAAATTGAATAAATGAATTGGTTGGCTGATACATCTAAACGGGTACACACTTGTACGTGCATATATATATATATATATAATACTGTCTATGGAATCCTGTCATCCATTCATATATATATGTGGGGTACACTTATGGAACCAAATATATAGCTCTTCATTCTATAATGTGTTGGAGACGTTATTTTATACATATATTTACAGTATTCTCCCAAACCCATGAGATTCTTTTACTATACAAATTTGTAGTGACTGACCATGAGTATCCAAACTCCACCCCTGCGATTAGCTTTTAGATCATTGTTCCTTGTAAAACATAATCCCATTTAATTTTTTCCACGGAAGGATGCTATCCAATAAAGTGTATGTATTGTCCATATAGAGAAGTTATCTTTTGTGAAAGAGCCGAAAGCATTGATATTTCACTCTTAATAAAACGAATAAGAAATAAAGAAGAATTTAAAATTATGAGTTTGAAATTTTTAAATAATAAATATAAAATAATTATTTAAGTTAAAAATTCATGTTAATAATTTTGATGGGGCGTTGGAAAGTGTTAAGGAAGCACCAAAGAGGATTTCCTATCTCTCAATTATACGTGGAATTAAATTGAGGACGTGGAGGCTAGTTGATATCATGCATTCACAAATGTTCCTGAGTAATGATGTAGAGTATCAATTCATAAATATTCTATACCACCATATTTTTTTAGAATTTTTGGAGGTAAGTTACAATTATTTGATGTATTGGTTGTATTAAGTATTTGTTTGTAGGAAATTTCTCTCTTCAAACTCTGCACTAGTGGCATGACAATTAAGGAAGGTTTAGGCTCTCATTGTTTAGCTTTTCATGACAATTAAGGAAGGTTTAGGCTCTCATGATCTAACCTTCCATCACTGAGCCCCTGTTGTTGGTTGAAATCTTCACAATCTTCAATAATCCATGGGGGTGCATGCAATAGGTTCATGCCATTCATGGAGGGATGGTCATTAGTAGGGTTCGTTTACAGTGTTCAAGAACTCGCCCCTACAAGTTTGATAATATTAATTTTGACTTTCGATTCTTTGAGGTGGTGCTGTAGTTGCAATATTGTGATTCTGGCTTCTTAGGATCATTAATTTGGTTATGCAAGTGAAGGCGAAGTGTGGTGTGCTGTGGAGAGGTATCTTCACTTTTCTCCATCCTAGGGAAGATACTTGGATAGTCTATCCTACTTCCATTACTCATTTGTGAATCCTTTGGCATTTGTCATACTTACCACCCATGCCCATGAACCTATCCACTCTTCTTTGCCTTGGTCTCCCATTGGCATCCAATCCCTCGACCTTGTCCTCTCTCATGAGAATTTTCTCGATGGGTTCATAGTTTCTTTAATATCATGCCTCAACAACAAATGTGGTTGAGATGTGGCCCTTGTGGCTAAGGACCCTCTAATAGGCCTAGTTGCAAGCCCCTTGTCTTGCTTACTTCTACCATACAAGCATGACAACTCCCCCAAAAATTCAGCTTGAAATCTAATTTCTCAAAGCATGGGGAGTTCAAGATAGGAATGTTGAGTTTGACTATGATATTTGGGATAACGTTATTGATGGGGTTTCGGACCCTGATCACACTAGGGGTTCCAGGAATCAGTAGCTCAACTTTGTCACTCTATATTGGTAGAGAAAAACAATATTGCATTGAGTCATCCAAGAGAAGCAAGAAGAACACATTGAGACTATTATCCATCTCAACAATATCTATCCAGTCCAAAATCATTTGTGCATCCATCTAGTCATCCTAGATGCTTTGTTGTTGCATATAGAGACACATCTTAGATGCAGGAAATAGACATCACTAGGACCAAGCACATAGGATCTCATCCATTCAACTTCTTCTGAGGAATAATGAAACTGGATGCTCATTATAATTGTATGCTTATGTTTTCTGAATCTCACACATCTTCGATGCAGGAAATAGACATCACTAGGACCAAGCAGATAGGATCTCACCCATTCAACTTCTTCCGAGGAAGAATGACAATGGATGTTCATTATAATTGTATGCTTATGTTTTTTTGAATCTCGATTTACAGTGTGTATGTTACACAATTTTAGCTCATTTTTTGTAACCAACTATTATTTATTAACTTATATTTTGGCATAGCCAACCATATGTCAACGCTTAAATATCGTTACATGGTAGCTATGTATTTGGTAATTATGATATAAGAGCAACTTTGAAATATATAACTAAACTTTAAGATTGCTATTTATATATAACCAAATACTTACATTTTATCTTCCTCGATGATATGCTCTTATATCACCAAAAACTCATATCATATTAAAAAATCATAACAAAGGAAAGAAATGAAACCAATTCTAAGTTTATGGGATACTGCATGCTCTTCTCACTATTAAATAAATTTACAAGAAATTATTTTTTTTCTGGAGTTCTTTAACTCTAACAATTTTTAAAGATATATAGGACTAACTGATTTCACAAATATTCAAGACTAATATCTTCTATAAATAACTCACAACTAAAAACTTGATTAACTTATACACAAGAGAGACCATACATTAACAAAAAGAGATAGTTTGATAAAGAGTTCTAGTAAAAAGAGAAAATTAAGTAGGTGATGAACCCTAACTTAGAAGAAACCATTTATCTTTTTATTTTTACCAATATAAAGAAGAAAGTAAACATTTGTAAAAAATGAATAGATTCTCATAAGCTTCTTAGTAAAATTTGGTGTGACATAATTCCCAAAATACCATGGGATATGTTTATCACCTTTGAACACTGAAAAGATTTAATACTAAAAACATTTTCTTTTAGAATCTTTAACATTTATTATCCATATTAAAATCCAAATTTTAAAATATTTGTTACACAACCAAACTTGCTAACATTTAAACTAAGAAGAACTATTATGATCCTAAAACATATCTCTCACTCGGTCTTGAGCACATATATTAAATTATAAATAAAACCAAATAATACATACCCCTCTTATAATTTAATCAACCAAATTCTCCATTAATCATCATCATTATAATATAGTTGATATTTAGTTAAAATAATAATTTAATCAACCAAATTCTCCATTAATCGTCATCATTATAATATAGTTGATATTTAGTTAAAATGTACATTCAAATTTTTTATAGATATTATTATAATAAATACATTTATAACTAGCTTATTTAAAACAATATTTCTTTATTAATACTTTTAACCCATATATATATATATATATATATATATATATATATATATATATATATATAACATCCAAGTACCTTTTCCTGGTCTAATGGTATAAAGTTATAAAATTAATATACAATTGTGTTATCTATTATACCTTACTAAAATATTTTACATAATTTATTTACTCGTCTTATTTACGAAGTTATAAAATTGATATACAAGTGTTAATTAATATATCACATTAAAATGTTTTATATAAGTTATTTACCCATCTTATTTATAAGTTATAATTGACAATATATGGAATAGTAAAGAAATTCTATATTTTTTGATATTGAATAAAAGTTAGTTATAAACAAAAATTTAAGATTTTTGTGATCTATAATGTAGATATTAGTCTTTTGGATTAATCACATCGTTAAGATTTGATCCACCTTTCGAACCAACTAATATGGTTCATCCTCAAGATAAGGATGAACCACATTAATTGGTTCGACCAAATCCTAATGATGTGATTAATCCAAAAAACTGATATCTAAAATTATAAATATTTAAATTTTTTATTTAATATAAATATTTTATAAATTTATTATTAATATTTTTAGATATTTTAATTTAAATATTATTTTATATTTTATTATTATTTTATTTGATAAGGGAGTGTAAAACGAAGATTTATAAAAAAAAAAAAAAAATGTTTTAATTTCTTAATTTAAATCAATTTTATACTTATTTTAAATTTATTTTAGTTTTAAATATTAAATTGTGTATTTATGGTTTCAAATTTGATTTCTAAAGAATATGTTTCATAATATTAAATGGTAATTTATTAAATTTAAATTTTAAATTTTAAAATTTAATATTTAGTAATATTTTTAATTTACTTAATTAAAAAAATATTTATAAATAATAATTATATTAATATATAGTTTTTTAAAGAAATGTAATTTTGAGATTTTTTTATAGTTTCAAACTTAATTATATATATATTTATTTATTTATTAATACTTAACTTGGTTTAAACGATAATGTTCACGGGACGAGGACCTTGGAAATACAGAGCGGGACGATGGCGGAGCCTTGAGGTTAGGGTTTCTGTGCACTGTTACAGACACAGAGCTGGAAGCGAATAGATCGAGGCTAGCGGTTTTACTCAGAAGGGGACAAAATCTGACCCTACAGATGGTCAACGAGGGGTCCATTGGGACCCCTTCTTTTAAACAAATAGTCATGCAGAAGCAGAAACTAGCAGCGCAGGAAGGAGTCAGAATTTAATGCTATGAAAGACTCAAGCAGAACAGCGGGAAAAATAAGGAGAAAAAACAAGAAGAAGGCAGAGAACCCAACAACAACCCACAAGTCAATGAAAAAAGAATCGAGGGTTTGGAGAATAATGGAAAAAATGCCACAATAGGACAAAAACTTACAGTTCATAATGAGAAGCAGTCAAAGGAGAAGGGGGAACATAGGGAAGGCCCCCAGGGGAAAGAAGAAACGGAAGGTGAAACCAGCTCGAACCCCAGCAACCACCCAACAGCGAACGGAACCTGCAAACCTAAAAAAGCAGAGACCCTTAGAGTTGTCATAGTAGATCCGGAGATTCAAGCTTATCGAGAGCACATGGCAGAGCATGCAGTCATTTGCAAGTTTATGGGCTTATGGCCAACTGAAAGAGCTCTATGTCAATGGATACGACAACACTGGAAACCCAAGGGCGATGTGAAACTACACTTAGGAGCAAAAGGCTTCTTCACTGTAGTTTTCACCAACCTAAAAGACAAGGACAAAATTTTGATGGAGGCCCGTATTTCTTAGCTTCAACAGGTCTCTACATGCGGCCATGGAAACCAAATTTTGTTCCAGAAAGAGAAACTTTCACTCAGGTACCAGTATGGATACGACTGTTTTCTCTTCCCATAAACTATTGGGGTATTTCAGCACTGAAACAAATTGGGGATCGGCTGGGTACTTTTGTCAAGGCCTCAGAAGCGACCATACAAAGAAAATACACCTCGTGTGCAAGAATCTGCATGGAAATGGATGTATCTGGTGCTCTACATGAGGGTTTATGGCTAGAGTACAGGGATGAGGCTTACTTCCAAGCAATAGACTATGAAAAAATTCCTTTTTGCTGTCGAAAATGTCATGAGCATGGACATCTAATGAGGGAATGCCCTCTGAACAAACAAGAAGAAGTTATTAAAACAGAGCAAGCAGATAGAGGCATAGATAACTTTGTAAAACCCAAGATAAGACAAATAGCCAACCGAAGAAGAACAAACAGAATAGAAACAGAACGAGGGAACCACAGGAACACTTTTGAAATCTTAGAGTTAGACACAGACTCAGAGGATCTGAATAAAGCTCTCACCTCCAATGGAGGGCCAACAGGTAAAACTGGGCAAACCACAAAAGAAACAGAAGAAACCATTATTAGCATAGAAGTCCAAATGAAGGAACAAACAGAAGAGCCCGAGGAGGATGCAGAGATGCTCACCAGCGATGGAGGAAGCAATGATTTAGAACTAGAGGAGGTTCTAGCAAAGGAAGGAATGAACCTACCAGTCATGGCAGAGAACTGGAAGTCTCGAGGCATAGAAAATGTGCCGAAAGAAGAAATCAGGAAGTTCAATGAACTATTCATAGCAAGGCAAAAAGCAGAGTTAGAAAGGCAAAGTAGAAAGTTAGGTATAGCAAGAGGAGTTGGGAACCACCCAAAGAGTCTCCTCTGCAACTCAACAAGATCTAAGCAAAAGAAGAAGAGAGGACAGAGAACAAGTGGTGAAGCTCTGCAGGAGCTTGGGATAATAATGATAAACTCAGGGAAGATGAAGGCTCTAAATGCCTTCCCATCTTACCAATAATTCTTCTAGTTAATCATGAAGATCATATCATGGAATGCAAGAGGGCTAAACAACCAAGCAAAGCAGAGAGTTCTGAAAAGAAAATTTCAGAAAGAAAAGCCAGATATCTTTTTCATTCAGGAAACTAAAAGTAGCAATGCAAGCATGGCTAACATCAATAAGAAGCTTGGCAATCACAGTAATTATATGGAAGTAGAAAGTCAGGGGTGAGAAGGAGGTTTAGTCACAATGTGGGACTCAAGAATGTTTCAAGTCATCTCAGAAGAAGCAACCAGAGCATTTATAGCTGTGGAAGCCCAACCCACAGGTAACTCTGAATCCTTCTTATGTATAAATGTTTATGGACCCCAGAAGATAGAGGATAAAATAATCTTTTTAAACTCTCTGTCAAGTTTAATTTCTATACATCCTTATTCCAAATGCATTATGGGGGGTGACTTTAACATGATAACCACCCTTATGGAGAAGAAAGGGGAAATAAGAAAACTCACTAAGGATGCGGAATTATTTACAAATTTCATTGATAAGGCTAAACTGGTGGATATCCCACCTAAGAGTGGTACTTTTACATGGAATAATAGACGAGGGGCGATAGGTTGATTGCCTCTCGTCTGGATAGTTTCATCATCTCTGAGAGCATCATTATGGATGGTATTCTAGTTGAGTCAGACATCCTTCCAAGTGGAGGATCTGACCACTGGCCAATATCTTTAATAGCAGCTATCCATGGTACCCCAAGGAATAAACCTTTCAGATTCGATAAATTTTGGTTGGATCACCCCAACTTCCTCAATCTGGTGGAGAAATGGTGGTCTGAACCTGTGATTGGAGGGGGATCCAAAATGTTTAACCTTTAGAAGAAACTAAGGTACACTAAAGCCAAAATTAAAGAATGGAACATTACGGAGTTTGGAGATATTTTTAAGGAGAAAACCTTGATAGAAGATAAACTGGAATAGATTCACAAAGCATGGGCTTCAGGGCACAATAGTGAGGAGTCTGTAGAGCAGGAAAGAGATCTAACTAATCAGTGGCATACATGCTGTCAACAGGAAGAAACTCTTTGGAAGCAGAAATCCAGAATTCGGTGGCTTAAAGAGGGTGAGCAAAATACCAAATTTTTTCACAGATCTGCTCTAGATTACAGAAGTGCGAATAGGATTCTAGAACTCAAGAATGAGAATGGTGAAACTTTAAAGAATCACCAAGACATAGCGGCTTTACTAACTAGGCATTTTAGCAGTATTGCCCAGGAACCGCTAGCAAACAGAGAGGATGCCATAAAGAAGCTCATCTCGGCCATCCCCAAAACTATTACCGGCGCTCAGAACTCAACTCTAAGCAGAGAAATAACCTTAGAAGAAGTGGAGGAAGCAATCAGAAGTATGCCTAGTGATAAGGCCCCTGGACCGGATGGTTTCACCATTAATTTTTACAAAGCCTGCTGGAACCTAGTGAAGCATGAGATATGGGAAGTTGTTGAGGACTCTAGGAGATCTGGTTCCATCCTCAAATCTCTCAACTCAACCTTCATAGCGCTTATCCCAAAGATGGAAGAAGCAAACTCTCCTGAGAAGTTCAGACCAATTGCTCTGTGTAATGTCATTTATAAAATCATATCAAAAGTTATAGCTAATAGACTAAAGCCTATTCTTCCTGGCCTCATATCAGAAGAGCAATCTGGGTATGTCGAAGGGAGACAGATCTTAGACAATATTCTTCTAGCTCAAGAAATGATTCACACCCTGCAAACTAGAAAATTAGCAGGAATGCTAATGCAGCTTGATCTATCGAAAGCCTATGATAAAGTTAGTTGGCAATATCTAGAAGCCATTCTAAAAGCCTTCGGTTTTTGCAATCTATGGATCAATTGGATCTTAGCCCTTATTAAGTCCTCCAGATTCTCAATCCTTGTCAATGGATCCCCCTCTGAACCCTTTTCACCCACTCGTGGAATCAGACAAGGAGACCCTCTCTCCCCCTTCCTGTTTGTAATTCTTATGGAAGGTCTCAGCAGACTCATAGCCAAAGCAAAAAGAGAAGGGAAAATCAAGGGCCTTCAGCCTCTCCAATCTATTCCAGCAACAACACACCAACAATTTGTGGATGATACGATGTTACATGGAACTCCCACAGTGAAAGAGGCTCTAGCTTTTAAGAAAATCCTTGATCTTTTCAGCAAGGCATCCGGAATGGAAATTAATTTTTCCAAATCCACGATTTACTTCTTTCACACTCATCCAGCTATTCAGAAGCACCTCTCTAATTTACTTGGATTCAGAAAAGGATGTCTAACTTCAAGATATTTGGGAGCACCGCTAACTCTCAAACCCTAGCAAAAAGTGCACTGGGAGAGAATCTTGGCTAACCTGGAGAAAAGGTGCAAGCACTGGACGCACAGAGCACTTAATTTTGCGGGGAGATTAGTTCTCACGAAGGCAGTTCTGCAAGCTATCCCTCAGTACTTACTTTCCATGCTTTCGTCCCCCAAGGGCATCCTCCAACAAATTAGAACAATCCAAAGATCCTTTTTATGGAATGGTAATGGGGAGAAGAAAAAATGGGCGCTTGTAGCATGGCATAAACTCTGCAAACCAAAAATTTTGGGAGGCCTAAATCTGGTGGATCCTTCAATCATCAACATGACTTGTGGTGCTAAACTCTGGTGGCGATGGATAAAAGAGCCCCATCTCCCCTGGGCAAGACATTGGAAAGAGAAATATACCCCCGAACACAATCATCAGGATATTATTAGGCTTCAGGAGGTTCCTGAGGGATCACCCATATGGAATCTTGCCCGGAAAAATCACAACTTGGTGCAGGAAAACAGTTTCTGGGAAATCCAGAATGGCCATTCAGCTCTCTTTTGGGAAGATGCTTGGCAGCAGCTCCCAAAATTGGAAAAGCCCGAACTCGATCTTCTCAAGCAGAAATGTCAACACGAGGGTCGTTACAGAGTTCATCAATACTGGAACTGGAACAGCAGGGATCCCATCTGGAGAGAATGGATAAACTTCGACTTGGATAACAGCAATGGGGAAAACGACAGCACAAAGCATCTAATTGACCAACTACTCAAAAGGAAAATAAGGAATACGGACGAAAAGGACCAGCTTAGATGGGGAATGAAGGGTAACAGAAATTTCTCACTCAAGGAAGCCAGGGAACTGATAGAAAATGCAGAGCAAAGGGAGGTTTCACCTTGGAGTCATAACGTATGGGACGACCTATTTTGGCCAAAAATCAAAACGTTCCTCTGGCTTTTAAAGAGGAAAAAAACCTTGACATGGGAAAATCTACAAAATAAAGGCTTTCATGGGCTGTCCAGATGCCCAATGTGCCTGGTAGAGGAAGAAACAATGAATCATTTATTTAATTCCTCTGACTAGGCTTGCCATTTATGGAATTGCGCGGAGGGTATTATGCTATACTCTAACAGAAATAGGCAGTCCATTCAGGATACTATACAAAATTGGCAAAAAAATTACTTTAAAAATTCCAGGGTCAACAGCATTTGGAAAGCTATACCGAGTTTTTTAACATGGACCATATGGAAGGAGCGTAACAGGAGAATATTCCAAGATGAATACAGAAACACAGAGCATGCCATAGATACTCTTATGAGAAATATTAAACAGTTAATTCAAGTAAAAGTGAAAGCGGAAACTAATGAGAAGCCTTCATCAAGTGACTTACGGATTTTAAAACTCTTCCAACTGCACATCAACCAGAGCATGGCCACGTCGAGAAGCCAACAAAGCCCGCAGTCTGAGTCCAATAGTTGGAATTACCCGCCGATTGGCTGGCTGAAGTTGAATTTTGATGGCGCGTCCAAAGGAAACCCTGGGATGGCGGGTATCGGAGGAATCATAAGAAACCATAAAGGAGACATTCTTCATATTTACTGCAAAGCATTGGGAGAAGGGTCGAACAATGAAATGGAGTTTGCAGCTTTAGAACAGGGACTACGGATTCTAAAAGACATGCAGAATTATACAGCGGTGGTAGAAGGTGACTCGGCCCTGGTAATCTCTGTGGCAAAGAGAATCTATGGCGGAACCAAAGCGAGCAAAGCTACGAAGCATTGGAGATTAGCAAAGGTGACGGAAAACATAGCCGAGTTGATCAGCGGCATGAGAGGGTTAGTCTTCCAGGCGGTGAGACGCAAGGCGAATGCGATTGCGGACCACCTAGCAAATCATGGCATCGATAACCAAAATAGGGAATGGGACAGCTGTTGGCAGCAAGTGAACTGCCTAGACCTGAAAAGGAAATGCATCCAGCTGGCCAAACAAGACAAGGATAATGCCAACCGGGCTTAACCGGAAGGCGTTCAGACTCCACGTTTCTTCATCATAAAGCACAAAGGAGTGGATACAGACATTAAAAGTTGGCAGAAGACAAAAGGACAGGTAATTCCGGTGCGTTTGTGGCAACAGAAGGGGAATAAAGGAAACAAATCTAATATGATGTGCCGCAACGATCACCGCCGTCACCACAGCAAGTTGGAGGACAATTGACAATTTCTGATTAGAGAAGGAAGAGGCAACATTGATGTCAAAGGTTGGATACATCACTCGGAAAACACAGTTCAAGGCAGTAACAATTATGTCAGTACATCCACGTCGTTTCGGGAGAATCGGTTAGTCATGAGCAATATCCTCCAGATCAACTATTTAACAGCGAGTGGAGGCATAGTCATGAACAGAATTTTGCAGTGCATCGTTCCGGTTCATTTACTTTCGGCTCTCAGCGACAGGTCTCACGCCGCAAGTGTTAAGATAAGTATGGAAGGTGATGGCTGCCGCAGTGCAACTACGAATATGGAGCTCAAGACAGTGAGGGAAATGTATGAAACCAGAACTGCGTCGAAGAACAAACGCAAATTGTCTGAATTGGAGGCCTCGGTGAAGGAAGAAGAGCGAAAGCGGTCGGAGGAGGATATAGCGCAGGAAGTCGACTGGCTTCAAGATCCTGGTATAGTTACTAAGCGCGCAACTCAGTTTGTGCGCACTCAGGCGGAAAGCTGGAGAGTTAAAACCCTGCTGGAGCGTGCTCTGGATGCGAAGGAAGATAGTAAGAGGCTGGCTCAAAGTGACCAGGTCATCCTGGAGGCACAGATGAAAAGTCTATACGACATTTATGAAGCTTTGGATTTCTATGTCACTGCAGTGCATGAGATGGTAGACTCTCTGTCTAAGAAGGTGACTGTGCTCATTAAGCTCCTCAGGCAGATGCTTAGTCCAGAAGCAAGGAAAACTAGAGGCCTGCCGCAAGAAAAGTAGGCGGAATGCCGAAGCTATCATTCCCTGCAAGCGAGAGCGGACAACCATGTGCTGGAACAGGCCTTGGACACTGCGAGTAGGTTCAAGAAGTCACCTTAATATTTGTGCTCTGATGTTAATTCTCATCCATCTTAACCGGATGTTCATATGTCCTGACCGATTTTTTTTTGTCTCCCCAAAATCTGGGGTTTTGTCATTACCATAGTCTCTGTGGGTTGAAGGGCTGCAGTCCTCGTTTTAGTATCTTTTATTCATAGGTGGTGTTACATAGCAGGATCAGCCACCCTGCGTGGTGTGCAGTTGATAGTTTTTTGTAGTTTTTAGGGATGGAAATCATGATGTCTGGCTTGTTTTCTTCAGGCCTCGATCTGCTATGGCAGATTTTTTGTACTATATTTTTTCTCTTTTAATATTATCCTCTAACTTACACAAAAAAAAACTTGGTTTAAACTCTTAGTACATGTGTCATTTCAGTAATAGAAGAATCAAAATTTTTACTCGAAGAAATAAACAATAAATTAGGCACAAAATTAAACTTTTTAAAATAATTTATTGTAAATTCTTTTTTAGTTAAATTTTCTAATTTTTTTTATTGTTTAAATTTATTTATGGTTAATGATTTTTTGTTTTATGGGATATGATTTTTTTTTCAAATAATAAACTATTTAATTTATTTTTATACTCTAAAGAAAAACCAATTTTTATAATTAGTATAGATTCATCTTAAGCACAGATTTTTTATTGATTGAGAGACCAAATTTCTTCATGTGCAAACTTCTTTTAGAGTATAGAATACAATGTGTAATTTTTCATAACTAACTATACACAAAGTACATAACTTAAACTTATAAACCCAAAATTGATTTTGACAAGAAATATATGCTTAAAAAGATCAAACTATAAAATACTAATACCAGTTCAAATTTTTTAACTCTATTTTTTTTCAATAGCTTTATATGGTATATATATAGCTTTTCTTCAATAGATTTTGATATATATATATATATATATATATATATATATATATATATATATATATATATATATATATAGTTGTCATTAATATTTTTGCATAATATGTGCTTCCAAAAATTTTATGGCTGCACATTAAAATGGTATATTTGTTATTAATATATTTTTAAGTATACTTTGTATTAAAATATTTTATTGATAATCTACATTGTATATTTTAGTATACACAACATTAAAAAAAATAACATTTTTTTGTATATATAGATATATATGAAATTTTATATCAACATAAATTAATTAACAAAGATATTTAAATAATTTATTTAAATTTCTTGTTGAAATATTTTTGGAAAGTATAAAGTTTAAGCATTTTATTTATGAAATTATATTACTTTAGAGAAATAACTAACTAAACATATATAACATAAATTTTTTATTACTTTTTATTATAGCCAACCTTACTTTTCTATCTAGAAAATATTTTACATAATTTTTTATTATAGTCAACATTACTTTTCTACCTAAAAAATATTACAATAATTTAATTTTAAAAAAATACATATAAACTCCACATTAAATATAATTCATGGCTGCCCATGTTATAGGAAGAGGAATTGGATGGTCAAAAATGGCTGGAATTTGGGTAAAAAAATTTCAAAAATTTTTGTTGACTTAATATGTGAATCATATTTTTGATGATGAAAATAGATTTAGCAACATCAAAAACCTTTAAAACACTTGAAATTTCGAAATTTAATAAGTACAACTTAAATTTACATCCTTACCAGATTTTCTCAAAATATAATGAAAATTTTCACCACTTTCTAAACAAATTAAAAAAATCGTAAACTACACCCCTACAAACTACTATGCTACTTGCTACTTTGTATATGATGGAAGAGTTATGACACATTATACAAGTAAGGCATTCACAACTTCCCATTATTGCGATGGCTACTCTTAATTTAAAATTTCATTTCCATTTCAATTTCTACTTTTGAGTCCATTCCTCCGCGCCTCCGTAAACGACTCCTTTAAATTTTCTGATATCCGTAGGCTCAAGTGAATATATGTACCAACATAACTTTCTCACGTTGTCACGAGTTTAATATGTGCCATCACTATTTCAATAAATATGTACGAGGAAGGCGATCTAAATGGATGAAAAAGTGGAAATGCATAAGTTTTTTGCACTTATGGATGGGTGCTTAAAATCACAAATCAGTTCTAAATGGATGAAAGAAATGTTGAATTGGGATTTGTATACAAATCCTCAAGCAGATGAATTTGACCAAGGATATACCCCAGATCAGAAAAGAAAGTTAGCCACAGACTGGAAACATTATATGGAAGTAAATAATGTTTGGATATCTTTCTACTCATGGAAAGATAAAATTGCTCCTATAAATGTTCTAACTGGTGCTACTTCTAGCAGTATGATTGACAAGCATGGATGGACTGCAATTGATGGATCCACAGTTGAAACCCCTACTACTTTTCCCCCATATAAAGGAATCATCTTGGGAGAAAAGACAAATGCAGCCAAAGCCATTCCCTTGGTTCAAAAAGATGACAATGCCTTAGGAATTGATGGAAGAATTCAAAAGGCTAGTGAACAGTTAAATTGGACCAATATTGCTCTAAAGGGTCTAGAAATGAATGTGGCTAAAGCAGAAGATGTAAAGAAGCAAGTAGATATTGTACAGTCTTCACTTAATAGTGTAAATTCTTGTTTCAATAATTTACAGTTTGATTCCAGCATGACTTGTTCTTACACCAAGGAATCATTGAATAAGATTGAAGAAATAGGAGAAAACTTAGTTGGACATATTGATGTAACTAAGACACTCCTTACTGGCTTAAATGAGAAATTTGAAAGGATGCAGGTCACAAAAGTTGAGAAGCCAGTTCCAAATTCTTTCTTGGTGAAAAGAAATATAAAGATTGAGAATCCAATAAGAAATGTACAGAAATTCCCGCTGCTGTTCCCCAAAGAAACCACCTCAAAGACTGATGAGTCTGAACACATCAGTATTGCTTCCTTATTCAGGGAACCAGAAACAGAAGAACAAAAATCTCAGGAAACACAAATCTTCCCAATCTATGAGCCTCTTGAACATAGATTTTCCAGATATTCTGCTCCTGACATTGAAGGGAAAGGGAAATTGCCTGAAGCCCATACTTTCTTCCCTGATTCCCACAGAGAATGGAACATAGACAACATGAGCATTGGCCAAATTCGCCAGATGATTGATTTAATGTATACTGAATATAAACTCATGTGTCTTAGAGGAAAATCAGAGGTAGATGCTTGCAGAACCATCATCCAATGTTTTACAGGTACTCTTCTCAGATGGTGGGAAACAGAATCTTCTCCTAAACTTATTGAAACCATGGAAGCAGAAGTGCTCAAGGATGAAAAAGGAGATGTTATTCATAATCCTGATGGCACTTCTGCTTCCATGGTTTCAATAAGTTTAGGAGAAGATTCTGTTTCCATTTACAAACAACATCTATTCTCCTCCGATCAATAGTTGACCTGCGAGGAAAGGATATGACTGCATTGGAAGCATTTTCTGTTATATTGGCAGAAGTGATGTTTCGGGGAATTTGTGGCCTGGAGTGATTTACAACCCAATGTTCAGGGAATTGCAAATCTTCCCATTTTATCAATAGATGTTCAATCTTTTGGTTCTTTGGGTCAGTTTTGACTACCACACTTGATTTGGAATCTCGACTGGGAGTATGACGGATTGCTGGCCATAAAGTGTTGGTATGTCTGAAACAGGCTTTGGTCTGGATGGCTATATTGTTCCTCTTTCTCTTCATATCAAAACCCGTAGTATGGATTTGCAGCTGTAAGATATCTTTAATGGTTTCATCAAACACATATATGGAAAAGTTTGGGAAACAATCAAAGTATACAGGGCCATCAGACAAAGGGGCTACAATCCCACCGATTATAGAATCTGTATATCTGTTGTGCGTTAGATCTCTAACAGTAGCAAGCACAAATGTTTTTAATCCTTTATGGACCAAAAGATTGATGCCAACCCGAATGCAACCAAGATGCAGATAATTTGTCTTTAACCTTTTTGCTTCTGCTTGTAAGGCCTGAGGATTTAGCAGTGGTATTGTCTGAATACTCTCAGAGTTCTCCTGAACTTGACTAACAGACTCTTTAATGCTAATTCTAGATGCAGCAATTAAATGGAAAGGGGCTAAATCACTATAGACTTCAGAGGGTGTTATATCTGGTAAAGCCCATCTTACAGAAGGCTGAAATTCCTCATAAGTAAGTTCAGCAGAGTTTAAGGTTCTACTTGAACTATTTTCAAACATTTCTTTAAGAGGATTTTCTTCTGGATGGGAATTTTCTTCTTCAAGCTCTCGAAATGAAACAGAATTTCTGAATGGCTCCATTCTTACTTAAAGCAATATAGATCTGAGTACCAACCTTTAGAACCAGACGTTACTGGCTCTGATACCAATTTCCAACAGGGGCTCCTGTCACGCGCTTGCTCGTTCTCTGTGTCTCTTCGTATTTCTCTGGTAGCCAACTCCTGATGAACCAGTGATGAACCTACGAGGATCTTTCACACTCTAATGGCCTCAACAACGGCATCCTCGCCTTCAAATGGCCTTGGTGTCCCTTCGATCTTCTAGCGAACTTCCTGCGAACTTGGGATGAAAGCACAGAGAAAACTACTACCACAGCGGACTTATAAATACACAGAGGTACTCAATAACAGAATGACATACTCATTTTATTTCAGAATGGAGAAAATTCTTACAGGATGCTCACAGAGCTTTTATAGAAATGGATTCTATACAGAGATAGACTAATCTCGCATTTACCGGACTTTTCACAGCTCAAAATTGAGCAAGTTACTACCGGAGGCTCCTGGCGAGGTATAGGCTCTGTCTCAGAATCAGACTTAACACCCAAACACTTGACTCTTCTAATGGTTCGGCCACTTTAGGTTCTTATCAGTGCTGAGCACACTGATACGCAGGCTTCTCAAACCAACTAAGGACTTTGAGTGATTTCTCGTGTTGCAAGCAGATCAGACTAGATGTCCGCAGATGCAGAGCAGGAGAACACTCGACTCAAACACACACACAAAACTCTCCAAATGCCGATGCCCAACAAATGAACCTTACCCTTCTTATATAGGATGAGAAGGGGGGACAAACATTACTGTTGGTCGGACAGAAATGACTTAAAGCTTAAAGAATCATTACTTTTCAGCCTCTATCAGAGCGACGTCCGCACAAATATTCGGGTCCATAAAGCAGACCGAATAATTGCTTTCGGGTAACGCATGAGATATAGTCTGTAAAGTAGATTCAAGTACCTAAAACAAATTATGGCTATCTACACAGTGGATACTTTTTGTACAAAAAGCCCACGAGAAAAGACTAGCTGAGAATATTTACACTGTGGAAGCTTTTAAATAGTAAAGCCCACAGGAACTCTGGTCACAATTAAGCCCTTGTGACTGGTACGAAATCAGAATACAGTCAGATCAGGGAATCTGTTTCTTTTATAAAGTAGATCATCACATGCCTTTGTATAAATCCTCCGGACTATCATGGGTTTACCCAGTATGATTTGATGCTGGACTTTGGTTAAGACATACCATTCTAAGTGCTCTCTCATGTATTCCTGGAGGGAATAATTTGTCATGTGAAAAGGATCCCACTCTTGAACTGTCATTTCTTTTATTGTGCTGTATATGCGATGAAAACATTCCCCAATGTTGTACTCAAAACATCTGTGACAGTATTTTCTTTCATATCTTTCATGATATACTGGGTCCATGGCTGTTCTGCTGACTCCGTAATCTGTCCACCAGTTCTGAAACCATTCACATTGTAGATTTTTTTGGGATGCTGCCAATGTGCTGAATTTCAACTTTGTGTAATGGGTTTCTTCTCTGTCATCAACATTCATGAAGTCCCACCACAGCTTTTTATAATCTAAAAAATCATAAACTGTGTCGGGGAATATTACCTTGGGACCATTTCTGGGCCATCGAGCACATGGTTGGACTTGAGGGTGGTTGATCCACAGGTCTTTGGTTCGGTAGATGCAATAATAGCTTTCATATATTCCTGTGTCACGGCCTCCATGGTGCCAGATACCTCCAATGTCATGAAAATTCGTTTCCAGGGCCCGCCTTGCAGTTCCAGCATCTGCTTTTGCTTTGTCATACATCATATCATGGATCCATTTTCTACCCTTTGGGTACACCTTTCTTTCAGGTACATAGTGCTAGAGATCAGTGTGAGGCTGTAAGTTGGCATCAAGGACCTTTGTGTTCCTTAATTGCCATGTGGGTCTCCAGTTGTCTCTGTATGTATCCCAGTCTTGATTATCTGGAATGGTTCTCAAGACCTCTCGTTTTTGGTGCTGGTCCCACTCAGTAATAATCATCATGACATGTGCTGCGTTTTGTTCAAGGAATTCCCTGCTGAGAAAGTCAGGAAGACAATTGTCCTTTCCTTTGATGTGCTCAATGGAAAAATCAAAGTTTGCAAAGAGTGCCTGCCATCTGGCAAACTTTGCTTCTTCTGGTTTCTTGATGTCCTTGGTTAGGACTTTCTTCATTGCTGACGCATCTGTTCTGAGAAGAAAAGGCTTGTTTATTAGATATACTGCAAACTTGCTGATGCAATTCCATGCAGCTTTTACTTCTCTTTCAATAACAGAATAATTCTGTTCTGCTGGGTTCCATACCCCTGAGGCAAACTGTACCACTTGTTCTTCTTTGTCAACTTTTTGTTTCAGAATCCCTCCCCAGCCTATGTCACTGGCGTCGGATTCAACTATCTTGAATGCCTCATCATCTGCTATATACAGTATAGGCAAAGATTTTACCTTTGCTTTGATTTCTTGCACTGCTCTGGTATGGGCATCTGACCATTGGGGGGGATTTTTTCCAAGCCGCTTATTGAGCACGTTCCTGTCACTGGCACAGTCTTGATAAAAACTGCTTACATAATTTAGGCAGCCAAGGAACCTTTGCAGTTGTGTCTTGTCTTTTAAGACATCTGGAAATTTGTCTGCAAAGTCAATGGCATGTTGTTGCAGAGAGATTTGTCCATTAGAAATTTGGTGGCCTAAGAACTTTATAGAAGTCTGAAATACTTCTATTTTCTTTTTGCTAAGCACAAGCCCATTTTTCTTGACCAACTTCATGAAAATATTTACATGTTTGAAGTGATCATCAATATTTTTGGAAAAAATTAAAACATCATCAATATATACAAGTAGCCAATCAAAATATGGCTTAAAAGTATCATCCATGACCTTTTGAAACTTTCAAGGAGCATTTTTAAGACCGAATGGCATGACATTCCATTCATAGTGCCCTGCAGGAATACTAAAAGCAGTTTTGAACTTATCTTCCTCATTAATGGCAACTTGCCAAAATCCTGCTTTTAAATCAAATTTTGAAAATATTTTGGCTCCTGCAATTCTCCTGATCAAATCTCCTTTATGTGGAATGGGATAAATATCATCGGCCAAGACTGAATTTAGAGGCTTGTAATTTATCACAAGTCTAGGGATACCTCTAATTTGTTCAGCTCTTTTGTTTACATAGAATCCATAGCAATTCCAGGGGCTAGTAGATTCTCTGATCAATCCTCTGTTGAGCAATTGCTGAATTTCTTTTTGGCATAGTTCTCTGTATTCTTGGCTCATAGGGATTGCTCTGCTTTTACAGGGCTTTCCTGTGTATCCTTCTTTATAGGGAAACTTAATGGTATGTTGCTTTCTGTGCCAAAAAGCATTTGGCTCTTCTGAACAACATTTTTCTTCCAGTTTTCCTTTCAGTTCTTGGATTCTTCTTTTGATTTGGGGTAGTTTCAGCTATTCTTCTACTCTCAATGTGCTTTTTAGATCTTTAAGATCTGATAGCAAAGATTCTGTTTTGTCTAATTTCTGCATGGCTTGAACCATTGTAGAAACTCTTGGAGTTGAAACATAAGGAAGCTCAATTCTTTTTCTTCTACCTTTAGATGTGGGTACAGAAATAAAATAACCAGCTCTACTTCCTTTCAACCTCGCTGAGCCATGAGGTTCTACTGCAGCTAAAAAGACATTCCCTAATATACAATCAACAGGGATGTCTGCTATGGCAAACTTCATGTATACACAGTGGGTATCGAAACATAGTGAAGCTCTAGGAATTTCATATTTGAGTTTCTTATTTCCTAGGCCTACAACTTCTCTTTCAGCAGAGACCCAATATTTCGCTGGAACATTTCTGATGTTAAGAATATTAATATCTGCACCAGAATCTAATAATGCAGTCATAGAAAATATTTGGCCTTGGATACATATTTTTACCTTGACATGATGTTGCTGATATGTGATGGTAAACAATCTCATATCTTGAAAGCCAAAATTTGGGTCTGACCTTCCTTCAGCAACTTGAATTTCTTGGCTATGGGCTGTTGTGTTCCAGGTTTCTTCTTCTTTTTCTTCTTGAATCTCCTTGCCTTTCTTAATTTCTGCAATTTGAGCTTTGATTGCAGAAATCTCTGCTTTGAGTTGGTGAATTTCACCACTCACTTCTCCCAAAGTCAGGGATCTTACTTTCCCTGGTTTCTGGTGATGCATTTGGAAAGACTTAGTGTTCCTTTCATAGGATGCATCGACAAACAAAGGTTTCTTACCTGATTCTTTTGAGGCTTTTGATTTAAGCTGATCTGTGAAAGCTTCTATCAGGCGGTTCTTCATGGGTCCTTCTTCCATTGTCCTAATATGTGATAAAATCTTCATTTCCGCCTCTTCTTCAGCAGATGCCATTAGGACTTTTTCTTTAGGAGGCTTTGTTCTTTCTTCCTCTTCGCTGGAACTGTACAAAAATTCAGAGTCATCTTCATAAAATATATGACATGCACATTCTTCTGAATTATAGCAAGAACATTCAGATGATTCAGAATCAGTATACTGGCCCATATTAACTTGAAATTCTTCTTCTGAAGTGCTAAAAGAATCAAGAGACGATTCCTCTAGTTGGTGCTGCTGGGCTGAGTCTTTGATAATAAGATTTGGGCACCTTTCTGTAGCATGGGTCTTTGATTTACATCTCAGACAAAAGCTTGGGCCTGAATACTCTTTCTTAACTTGTTTAGCCTTTTGAGCATAAACAGCTGTCTTTTTTCCCTTATTAAGCTTTGATTCTTCCCCTTGGGGACATCTTGAAGCTGTATGCCCAGTCTGGCCACACAACCAGCAAGTAATTTTGTTCCATTTTTCTTGCTTGGATGTATGCAAATGGATGTCAGAAGGAGTATAATAATGGGTTTTTGGGATATATTTGTAGTGGCCCTTCTTTTTATGGCTTTTATCCCTTGTAGAATACTTCCTATTTTTTGGATAATCCCTTCGATTTTTGTAGAAAGTCTCTTTGAATTCTCTTTTGGCCCTTTTCTTAGACTTTCTCTTTTTGACCAATGGGTCATCTATTGTCAGTCGATATTTGCTACAAATGGACTTTCTATCTGGTAGTCTGGACAGTTTTTCCAAAGACTTGTTTACCTTCGAGCTGGTACAAAGACTTACCAGCGTCTTTGTAATAAGGGAATAGATTTCTCCCCATGTATAAGACTCAAAAGGTAACTGAAAAATTTCTTGCAATCTAATATAGTCAACAAATCTAGAGGGTAGAGCAACTAGATATACCTGCTTCCAGAGCAAGTTTTTGGAATCTTTCACCTCATAGATTCGCTGCATCCAATCTCTATGGAAATCATCAAATTGAGACATCTTATGACATTTGAGGTTCATCAAAATGACCTCATGTTTGTTGGCAATTTCTGTCTCACAGCCACACCAATGTTCTAGAATCATTGATGTTAGCGCACCAATCATATTGCTTATTACAGTGCCATCAGGATTATGAATAACATCTCCTTTTTCATCCTTGAGCACTTCTGGATATGTACGAGGAAGGCGATCTATCATGCAGTATGGGTATTGTATATTGCATGCTAATATTTTTATACTGATATAATTGAAGATAACATTTCTTTATTTATTTTACCGTAAATTTTAAATAAATATTAATAAAATTTTATTTTCTAAAAATATTAATAAATAGTTTTAGACAATCCCATTTTCAATAAAAAACAGTCTTTGAAAATTTGGACGGACTTTGCTGACTAAAAAATTTCGATGAGGATTTTATTGGATACCTAGTTCAAATTCCATTATTTAACAAATGGTCAATTTGATTTCATTGTAAAATATGATAAAATTTTTAAACTTTGTTTAAAAAAATTAGTAAAAAATTATTTAAATTTAATTTTTAAATTATTGAGTTTCAGGTAGTTTAAGTGACAATGACGTTGGAATGAAATTTTTTTTTTTTTTTGTAAGCTAGTGCGGGACCCTCTCATTTTCCTCAATACAACATTTTTCCACCCTCTGCAGGGATTCGAACTTGGGTGGGGGGTGTGAAAACCATCCTCCCCAGCCATTACATCATGCACGTCATGTGCGACGTTGGAATGAAATTTTACTGAACTGGAAATTTTGATTTTAAATCTTATATTAGTCTCTTCATAGGGAAGAGAATAATAAACATATAAACTCGAAAATAAAAAAATCTTACCAAACTTACGAGAGAAATAAAATTATTATGAATATTGAGTTAATCAAGTATCATGACATTGATTATTACAACTTCAAAGTAGATTGGGGTATCTCCATTCTGTAATGCTCCTGTCTGCCTCACCCTCACAATCCTAAAAATGAACTTTTTAAAACTTCGAAAATTTGGTTAATATTTTCTATCTACCAATTAAAAATGAATATGTTCCCAAATTTCTCCGTTGTCAAATTGCGTTAACGCATAATCCTTAACCCATGTGTTATATGGGGTTACAACACATGATCATAACACATCATTAGTGCATAATCATTAACGGGTTGATGCGCCTATAATTTTAACGCAGTATAACCTATGGGTTATCCATAACAAATTATAGGTTATAGGATGACACATTATGGTTCATAATATGCACTTTTATTAATAGTATAAATATATAAATATATTATAATGTGTTTAATATAGTATAATGTGACTATGTAATATATTATTTTAATATTTTAATTTTATAATATATTTATATTAATATTAATATAAATAATTTTTAATAGAATTTTATTAATATTAATAAAATTTACATTCAACATATTGAAAATATAATAAAAAAAATATTTTAAAGTATTATATATAGTTATTAATATCATTTATATATAAATTTTTTTTCTCTTTTAAGTAAATCAATTTATAAAGTGATTAACTTTCTTTTTAAAGAATGTTTAATATGAATGTTTTGTTTGTTTTACTTAGAGAAGTATATAGAACATTTAATTCTTTTCATTAAAAGTTTGGCATCAATATATTTTAAGCAAACTTTTAAAATAATAATATGGCCATATTTTCCGTGATCAACGTGCGAGTCGGCCTTAGTGGGCTTGTCGTGGCCTAACGATTAATGTGAATCCTTAAGATCGTTCCAACCACCCTTCACATGCATGAAACACTTGGAGTGGTGGCAGTATGCATGTGTTGTTTAATTCCCCAACTCGAAGGTGGCAGAGGTTTAAGGACACTTGGAGTGGTAAGAATTATATTCGTGTTGTTGAGTAAGGTAGTGTGTAAACTCATGCTCCTGTGGATCTGGTTTGAGAGGGGGCATTCTGGGCAACCAATGATCGTTGTTGTCTTTAAGTTCTGGCAGCGTTTGCTGGTATGTTTTCAATCTTAACTTAGTAAATTTTGTTAGTATGGAGCAGTCTATTTGACCTTTGTTCAGTGATATGTATATGTCTAGGCTATGGGGTGATGGGCACTGGAAGTGCCAAAGGCAGGGCCTCGCTAGGTTCCTGGTTGGGTTTGAGACCATTGTCCTGCTTGTCCCAGTGTCTGGAGAGTATGTTATGTGGTTGTCTCGCATGGATGCCTGCATGGCCTAGGTAGTAAAGGGTTTTGGATGTGGAAGTCCGCCATAAGCGGGCATGAAAGGTGAAAGGTGGTAGGGTCTATGAAGAATTGGGTTTGGTGTTAGAGTATTTCGGCTTAGGGAGAGCTCGCAGTCGAGTCAAGGATTAAGGTAACTCCATCTATACCCTTTGGTGGCAGAGGGGAAAAGGTGGAAGTACCCTGAAGGCCAATTTCTGGGTCCATCCGGTCCTATGGAATAGAATCTCCCTCGTTGGAAATTTCTGTTTAGATAGAGGTCAACTCCTGTTTCAAAGTTGAGTATGGCTTGACGTCATTTACTATAAAACGGTATTTTTGTATGGGCGTTTGATTTATATAGCTCACGCATTCAGTATGGAGTCGTCTCAGAAGAGGTTTGATGGACTACATGCTATTTGTAGTTGCTGGCTCGATCTCCCTTTTAATTCCTAGTATAATGTTTGGTTAGTGAAGTTAATAAACTATGGAAAGTGTAGATATAATGTTGAGGTCCTGAAAAATAGTTGCCATGGCCAACCCATTCAAGCTCTGCAATTGGCAGAGGAAGACGATTGAAAACAGTGGCACCCTTACCCTGTGTTGGAAACAAGTTAGTAGCAAAATGTGGTGCGAGTTCCTCACCTGGTTGGTTTCATTTGAATTTGATTTAGCATGTCTACAATGTGGGTGAGACCCTTCGCAGCATCGAGCACCAAAACTGCAACCCTGTTCTGGTGGGTAATCAGAGTTGGGAAAAGAAAAGTCTTTTTTAGGCAGCGAAAACAACATGGCTCGAGAAATTGGTACAAGGAAAAATGGCAGTGAAGGCCGAGACCAGGGAAAATAGAGGAAGGTCGCTTCATCACCGAAAATCCAACCCATCTCTTCTAGTGGGGCGGTCGAGGTGTGTCGTGGGCAGAAGTTGACCTCTCTCATAATTGAAGAAGTGACTCAAGCTTACCATGCCAGTAGCTCCAACCCGATGAAGAAATTGATTGAGGAGTGGGAGGCTCAAATTCGATAGATCGAGAAGGGCTTTGAATTAGATCTGGATGAGTGGCAAGCAGTGATCTCAGACCCAGGCTGCACTCGTGGAAGAGTAACCCAATACAAGAAGAAAATCCATTTGTTCAGGATGATGAAGAACATTCTATCGAAATCTCTAGATCAGTTTCCTCCTAACATGCATGTAGCCCCCCGGTGTTAGTCGGATTATACTAAATAATTTCAAAAAATTCAGTTTCAATTGTAGCAACAGAGTGGTCAGCTGAGATGAATTGAGTAGCATATCCCTTGCATAACCCACACGAAGCTGTCAAGTTCCACTCTGAAGAACCGTGCTCCGGTGGATTTAGCTGATGATAAGTAGCGACAATGGATCCTTGTCTTTTTCATTTTAAATGTTCCAGGCCCAAATTTTTAGGCTTATTAACAATTATGTTTATAGTTATCTAAAAAATAGGAAGTACAAAGACTCTCAGGTTCACATAGCATGGCTAGTTAGACTTATCATTTTTTTGCTTATGGATGACATATTTTGTGGTTAGGTGGCCAACAAATCTGGTTTCCCTTTGGGAAGGTTGAGGCTTACTAACTCTCAAACATATGGACGTAACATGCTTTATTTTCAAAAATTAATGGAAAGGTACCACCAAGCTTACAAAAAAAAATATGGCAATATTATAATATTCATTGATTAATAAAGCCAAGGATTAATATTATAAACTTTTGGGATCAATAATATTATAAACCTAAGGGATTACCATAATATAAACCTAATGGATTATAATATTATAAACCAAAGGGATTATATTATAATTTCAAACCCAAGAGATTAATATTATAAACATAATGGAATAATATTAAACCCAAGGAAGCCCAAAAGGGATAACTTAATTGGTCAAATTCTCGTTTCTAAGTACCTTTCCAATCAGGAGGTTGCGGGATCAAATCTCCTTAACATCCTTGGGGTTAGGCTCAACTAGATAAGGAGGCAGGTAGATCCCTTCGAGTGGATTTTATGGTATTATTACCCGTGGATTTAGCAACTACTGAGTGACTGTGTACCACTGTTGAAAAAACAAAAATCAAACCTAACGGATTAATATTATAAATCAAAGGGAATAATATTAAACCCAAGGGAATAATATTAAACTTGAGTGATTATATTATTAATATTATATTGGGATTATATTATTAATATTATAATCCCTAGGGTCACACATTCTCAACCACAATTCAATAAACCCAAGGTATTATTAACCCAAGGGAATAATAATAAATCGAAGGGATTAATAAGCCCAAGGGATTAATATTATAAACCCTTATTATTAATATTATAAACCAAAGGGATTAATAATGCCAAGGGATTATTAATAATATAAACCCAAGGGATTATTAATATTATAAAACTAAGGGATTAATATTATAAAAAATATTAATCCTCACATCTATAACGTTAATCCTAGGGTTTATAACCTTTTGACGGTGATGGATTCCGCCAATATTGTAAGGGGATCTCTCCAATGTGGAGTCGTGACTAGAACTCAAACCGTTTGGTGTAGGAGTCTCATTTGTTCATACAGCCTTGCCACCGTTCAAATGGTTTTCCAAGAAGTTCCTTGGTTACAATATGACATAGGAGAATAAAATGCCTCTTTGGGGAAAAAAATGTGAGATTTGTGAGATGCTTGATGTAAGGCGTCTGAGCGAAACTTTCACGGATGGTGAGGGAAATGAACCATCGATTAGAAAAGTAATAGTGGTATCCTAAGGGGGGACTCAAGGATAAAAGAGCGACTTGTTGAGTACCTACAAATTATTCCATGTGATAGAAAACAATCGTTAAAGCGTAACAAAATTCATTCAATAACAACCATAACTAAGCAACAAAATAGTTCATTAACCTAGCATGTAAACTAAACAACATATACCATACACATAACCAAAATAGTCCAACTATATACACGATAAATGTATGAAGGAATGTCGTCTCATTGAGATTCTGATAATAAGTGAGAGATCCCAAGTACACTATTACATGAGTGATTCATTGTATCCAATAGTGGAACGCGAAGCCACAACTTGCTTCTCAAAAGAAGAATATATATCTTATGTGGTACAAGAGAAGCCAAAGCTAAGCCTCCCCAAAAAGTTGTTTTCTAGAGTTATGAGGAGTTACTTATAACAAATACAATGACTCTTGAGCTTCTCATGACTCTCTAACTTCTATGACTATTCATATTCTAATATGAATCATTACATTCCAATGTGCGACCATTCATATTCCACTTATGTCCCTTGGACTTAATTACATAACATTTAATACATAAGACAATTTACACATGAGACGATGGCCTAATGAGACAAAACTACTAAAAGACAAAATTCATCAAATGGATAGATCATGTGCTTCTTCACGGATTTCTTTTTTGATATATGCATGTCATGATTAGAACTCCTTTGCAATGGCTTCGATCCAGCCCGTAAAGTCTCATTTGTAGCACGCCCTTACCTCAAATGCCTGTGATAATATGTTCTTAGAGCTTGACTAGACATTATTCCATAGCCATGAAATATTCGTGTGCATTTTGACTAGTGAAAAGGCATACTGTTGAATACCATATTTGGTCACTCCTAAGCCTTCCTTTCCTTTACCTAATTAATTTGTTTAATGTAATCTTTGATCTCATGAAATATGACCTCCCTGCCTCTAATTGCTTCAAAAGATACGATGGCAATAATCTCATGCTTCTGTGTAAGAGACTCAAATCCATCATGTAGACTGTTATATGTAGTCATAGTGTTAACCGATTATGCTCCCAAATGTGAGTAATTATATAGGTGGAGTCTCAATTGCACTCAATCTATTTTTGCTAACAACTTATCCTTCTTTTCCAAATGCTTCAGGGCATTTGAATATTTGGCAATCCACTCTTGCATCTGGTCAACTTATCTGGTTGCTATCTTCAGGAGTTTCACCACTTCCTATGCATTCTTCTAAATTCCAATGAGAGGATCCATGACCTGTTGTATAAGTATCATCTTATCCTATAGTCATTCCATGGTATCCTCCATTGGCCCCAATTCATCTCGCATGGTTGACTGTTATTCTGCGTTATTGGAGTTATGTGATAACAACCGTTGGTTCTTTGTCACAAGATGCTCCACCTGTTGCTTCATAGCAAAAAGTTCCATTCTCATCCTGCATTCTCATTTAGCAAATACTCTGAGTTATCTTGTTCCATTATAGTGAATGAAACATTCACTGCCATAACTACCCACAAATTTCTTCTAGTGTTGGACGTGATCACCTTTTTTTTCGCTATTGAGACTAGGTTCTAAGGATAATTAGGAAGGTACCTATGCCTTTGTTTCTTGATCCTCTTCTTTATTTGATCAAATCTTATGCCCCAAAGATCTATTCGAATGGAATTTGTCCTCCTGCCAGTGGTTGTTCACCTGGAGTATTGGGCTCATCATCCATGGGTTGGATGGTGTCTTCTTCCTCACACTCCTCCTCCTCTAATTCATGAGTCAACTATTCTTCTTCAAGCCTCTATGTCGCTTCCTCCTCCTGAGACTACCTCTGTTGTTCTTCCTCTATATGTATCCTTTCTTTTTCTTCTACCAATTGCTTCTCTAGAAACTCATCCTACTTCCTGCTCTCCTCTTCTCCTCCTTCTCTGCTCTCTATTTTTGTTTGTGCAGCTCCTATATTTAAAGGATCAACTTCCCATTTTTTGCTTCATTCGCTTGATGAGTACCTGATCCTTTTCATGGGAGCGAACTTCTTTACTTGACGTGTTGTTTTCTCCTCCTCTTATTCCTGCTGCTAGAAGTCCTGAGCTGGTGCATCATGAGGTGAATTGGTGTTCATGGGTGGATGTGTCTTCATTCTAGCATTCTACCAGTTCGTTATCTTTTCATCCCCTAGTTTGCATATTAATGACTGCCTTGTATTATGCCTGATCCTTTAATAATGTTGCCTAGCAATTCGCCTATGATTATATGCATCAAAATCCTTGGTGGCATAGTATAGGCGGATAACCTCCTCATTTTTTGCTAGCAATGTCCTGTGACTGTTTAATTAATATAATCCAATCCTTAATGGAAATATGGGCCAAGGGGATTTCTTTCACTTGTGAAGGATTCCTGACAGTCACTTGTCCAGCTGATTTTCCACCTCCTGCATGACCACCTTGTTTTTCACATATTGCAGCATAAGATGAGGGGACGTTTGACATCCAAAGCATTTGTAGTAAGTTCCCTCAGGAGCTACAAACGACTATGAAATTTCTTGAAGAAACTCCACTTTATTTTCCATGCATTCTGGATCAATCTCGAATATCAGGGAAAATATGGCTACAAAGAAGTGACTGACCAATCTATCGTATGCGCCTCTGAAGCTTCCTTCTGATAACACCCTATAATGGACATAAACTAAGAAATTTTCATTGGGAGTCCAATTCCAATACAACTTTGGGAATGCATATCATGCACAGATATCTTCCAAGAGATAGAAAAAGATGTAAAATCTAGTAGCTTTATTGCTTCCAAAGATTCTTTGACCTGCCCCACCTATAGTTGCAATTCAAATGGTAATATATCTACCCAAATAAAATATCTTCCATGGTTCCCCACTATATTGAGCATATATATCTAGTTCTCTTGGAACACCTCAACTTTTTTGTGCCCAAACATTCGACAATACATGGCTATCAAATACTGATATACATCTCTTAAGATCTTTGTCAGATAAACTATTGTTGGGCGATGGTGAAACTTGGTGGGTTCTCGACACCATTGCTTGATAACATCGTTCATGTCGAGGATAGCGCATCTTATGTGAAATGCATCATTTTCATATTCATCAAGATTGAGCATCTTATAATACGTTTGCATATCCTCACCATAATAGGGGGTGAGATGTTTTCCACTTTCCCTATGTAGCACTATAGATTTTAACCCTGTATAAAAATTATCTGCATGCAAATTCTAAAAAAAACAAAATAAGTAATGATGAGAGCATAAAACATAAAATAGATATATACAGAGATTTTCCCGTAGATCCCAAACCCAGACTACGAGATTGATTTTTCATTATATTCATTTGAATGTTACAATACATATATACACATGCCGAAGCATCCATAAACCCCAATTCATTAACCCTAGATCAGAGCATAACCATAGTTCCCTTGACCGGATCTACAAAATACCATGGGTAGAAAAACATCATGCCCAAAACCAAGTGCAAAATCCATGCACAAAACCATCGGTAGGTTTCCCCACCTAATATAGCGTATAAAAAAAATTTCCTCGGGCATTGACCCGAACCCTATGCAAGGGACCTACCATTCCCTATAAAACCCCCTGACAGGGGGGGGCCTGTCGGCCCCCGTGTAACCACCCCTCGCCGCTGCTCCCAAAGCAATGAAGGGGGGAACTTTTTTCTCCTTGGCTTCGCGCATGGGGCTAGTCGTGGAATGAATATAACACACACCCAACATTTTTCCACATATAGTTTTATTTTCCACACAGTGGGTCACAGGAGAGCTTAATAATTGGTCCAACCCTGCAATTCACATTGTTTCTCTACACCAAGCGAAATTCTCAGTGCTCAAAAAACTTTTCTATGCATCTGTAGTATTATTCAAAGCCATAGATACTGACTGCCCCTCCAAATAGGTTAAACAAATACCCACTTGTAGATCTTCTCTAGTCTAGATCTCCAACCCATTATGCATCAACAAATCCACGGATGTCCAAAAATCTATCCAATCCTGGTCTTCCTTGGTAGCATAAACCATAATCACTAGTACCATGCAAATACCTGTAAACCCGCTTCGCTATTGTCCAATGCTCCTTCCCTAGCTTTGACATAAACCTGCTCAATACTCCTACCGCATGTGCAATGTAGGGTACTGTACAAACCATTTCATACATCAGGCTACTGACTGCAATTATGGAACACAAGACATGTCCTCGTCCTCTTCTTGTGCCTTGGGACACTATTCAACAGATAATTTTACACCTATAGGAATAGGAACCTTCAATGGTATACTATCCTACATATTAAAACACTGCAACATTGTCTTGCCATTCTTCCTATGGTTTAACCAGAGCTTCCTCTTTGGTCGATCTTGTTTAATTTATATTCCCAAATATAGTTTGTATCACCAAGATCTTTCATGTTGAATTTGGAAGACAATTGGGTCTTCAATTCCTGGATAACTTCTTTATCATTTCCAATCAGCAACGTATCATCCACATACAAGACCAGATAAATAACATGGTAACCAATTAACTTAATATACACACATTGATCTGATTTAATTTTGGTGAAACCAAGTCCCCGTATATATGTATCAAATTTCCAATACCACATCCTTGGTAACTGTTTTAACCCATACAAAGACTTTTTTAACCCGCATACCAATTCTTTCTAACCCTTCACCACAAAGCCTTCGGGTTGCTTCATTTATATCTCTTCTTCTAGATCCCCATGAAGAAATTTTGTCTTCACATCCATCTATTCTACCTCAAAATCAAAAGCAATGGAAACAGATGAAATTAATCTAATAGATTCTACCTTGGAAATAGGAGAAAAAATATCACCAAAATTTGTTTCGGGCACATGTGAATAACCTTTTGCTACCAACCGAGATTTGTATTTCTCCACCTTACCTTCTGCATTCATCTTCTTCTTAAACACCCATTTACTGCCAATGGGTTTCCTTCCAGCCGACAACTCCACCAGATCCCAAGCCTCATTTTTGTGCAAAGATGACATTTCATCAACCATGGCCTCTTTCTAGAGTTTTCCATCCTTTGATTCTACTGCCTCCCTGACAGTTGTGGGATCATCATCAGTAATAGATAAAGCAAAAATTGAATAGAAAGTAGATGGACTATATCTTTTTTTTTGTCTTCTTTCTCGAATTGATCTTCTCACAACTGGAGTTTGTGGCTTTTCATCTTATAATTCATGTTTTTCTATAGAGTCTGATTCTTCCTCCTTTAGCTCAAACTCTATATTATCATGTTCCTTTGGTAGGAATTCATGTTTAATAACATATTTCACCTCTCTAAACACCGCATCTCATATGTACACAACCTTCCTTGTTTCGGGGTTCCAAATCTTATAACCTTTTAAACCATCCTTATACCCAATAAAGATTCACCTTTAAGATTTTCTATCCAAACTGATTCTTTTCTACTTTGGAACATGTACATATGCATCACAACCAAATACCCTTAGATGTGAAAGAGAGGGGTTTTTACCAATCCATACCTCATATGGAGACTTATCCTCCAATGTTGATGAAGGTGAGCTTTTAACAAGGTAACATGCAGTCTCCACTGCCTCTGACTAGAATTCTTGTCCTAACACAACACCACTGAGCATGCTTCTTGCCTTTTCCATCAACATCATGTTCATTCTTTTTGAAACTCTGTTTTTCTGAGGTGTGTATGGATTAGTCTTATACCATACTATACCACACTTTTTACAGAACTCTTCAAACTCCTTCTTGCAGAACTCCACCATTATCTGTCCTCGACACCTTTATCTTCTTCTTTGCCTGGTTTTCCACCAGAGCATTAAATTCTTTAAACCTGTCAAAGACTTCAGATTTCTTCATAAGGAAATATATCCATGTATTCCTTGAGAATTCATCTATAAATGATACATAGTACACATACTTACGTAGTGCTGGAACTGACACGGGTCCAAACACATCACTATGCACAAGTTCTAATATTTGTTTCGCCCTCTTAACATTAGAGGGGAGACTCACCTGGTTCTTCTTCCCATATACACAATGTTCACAGAAATAAAAATCCAAAGAGAAATTAGACATACCTTCTACCATACCATTACAATGAATTATTTGAAGGCCCTTCTCTGTAATATGTCCAAGCCTTTGATGCCATAGCATGGTCTTTTCTCTAGACACCACTAGATTTTCTGCTCCAACTTCGGGAACCAAAAAACTATTGCACCCATCAATAAAAATGCTACTGAGAAGCTTGTACAAAGTTCCAACCCAAACTCCCCACATCAATACCAGTGCTCCCCAAACCATCTTATAGGTATCTTTATCAAACATTGTTTTTACACCTACATCATCCATCTTTCTTACAAAAATCAAATTTATGGCCAACGCAGGAATATGCAAAGCATCCGGAAGTGTTATAATCCTTCCACCTTATAACTTCAACTTGACTTTTCCTCATCCAATGATTATAGCTTTCCTATCATCCCCTAAGAAGACATCACAACCATCATATTTCTCATACACGTAGAACCACTCCATGTGGGGAGTCAAGTGAAAGGATGTGCTTGAGTCAATCAACAATGCCTCATGATCTACATGTGCACTTGAGGAAGAAGCCAAGTACACATCCCCACCTTCGTCTGAGGTGGTTTTCACTTCTATAGAAGGAGCATCATCAAATCCATTTCCTTTCTCAGGAGCTTTAGATCTACAATCCTTTTTGACATGCCCTTCCTTTTCGCATTTCTAGCACACCATTATAGGTTTTCCCTGAGATTTAGATCTCCCTTTACGTTTAGATCTCCCACTCGAGGACTTATTTTTATTTATGTTCTGGGACCGAACTCATACAAGCAAGGCATCCCCATTTTGGCCCTCCATATTTTTCCATCTCATCTCCTCTGATAGACTTAAGGATGAGACAATTTCATCAAACTTCAAGGTAGTTGTATTGCTAACTATTGTAACAACCAGACTATCCCATGAATCTGGTAGAGAACACAACAAACTGATGCACTTATGTTCATCTGAAATCTTAATATCAACAGATAAAAATTGGCTTACCACAATATTAACGACATTCAGATTCTCTATCACTGAGTCTTCATCCTTCATGCTCAGGTTATACAACGTTTTACGTACAAAGTCCCTAATCCATTCGTCGTAGCTTCCCCTAATACATTCAATAATACTGAATCTAAGATGCACAAACATATTGTGCTCTTTCATTTCCGGTGACAACTTCCCTCATTCTTCATACCACATTGTTGTTGGTTTAGTACTTGGATCTACTGCGATCCACTGATCTTGATCCACTAATAGATCCTCCATGTTGATTTTCCACAACTCAAAACTCTAACCATTAAATTTCTCGATCTCTATCTTTCCACTGCTTGTCATCTTCTTTCACTACAAGAATTGATCCTGGAGATCTCCCATTGAATATGGTTTACTGCCGGCCTGAGAAAAAACCCTCAGTAGCAAATTCATCCCCTTGAAGCTGAAATAGATCTAATAGCAAACGTAGGTTTTAACCCTATACATAAATTACCTGCATACGAATTGTAAAAATATAAAAACAAACAATAATGAGAGCATAGAACATCAAATATATACACAGAGACTTTCCCCTAGATTACAAAACCAGGACCACCAGATTGATTTTTCATTATATTCCTTTAAATGTTACAATACATATATATACATGTCTAAGCATCCATAAACCCCAATCCATTAACCCTAGGTTAGAACATAACTGTATTTCCCTTGACCGGATCTACAAAATACCATGGGTAGAAAACCATCATGTCCAAAACCATGTGTGAAATCCATGGACAAAACCATAGGTAGGTCCACCCACCTAATATAGGGTCATGGAACGAATATAACACAAACCCAACAAGCACAAGATGTGAGTCATCCACATGTGCAGTTATCCATTCAATAAATTCAATGCATGTCATGACTAGGTATCTGCATACAATCCTATGTATCCTGGACTTGTTAATGTTTATATATGAATGCAAATCTTCTAGGTCTTCAGGAAATGTCTCCTGCATGAACGTGTTGTAGATATTGCTTTGGTTAACCTGTTGTTTTGTCAATAAAACGTTGAATGTTTGCATATATAGGAATATTGGACTTTGTAACTTCAAGTGGCTCATTAGAACTTGCTCCTAAGAGTTCTTTAGAGGCTACTTTGCATGGTGACATGTCTACAACAAATGACAACACACTTGTGGCACATACACCTATTTGTGGAAGCACACTCATAGCAACAAGATAAGCTTAAAACAAGTAACTATGTAGAAATATTTGCAAATCACGTTCAAAGAGTCACCATGAATGATAGAGCATAAAACACTATGAATGAAACCAAAAAAATAACTTGCATGCAAGCAAAAATACACATGCAAACAAGGAGGGAGCATTCTTGAAACACGAACAGACATGCATGGTCATTTGGGGCTTTTTAATGTGCTCAAGAAGGAGGACGAAATTAGCAAGGGTGCACTGTAGCACCCTAAAGGGTCAAAGGAATGATAAAATATGGCTCCTGGTCTTCCCTATGTGCCCATGCGCCCTGGGAGACAAGGAGGGCGCACTGTCACACTCCAAACTGATGAAGGACAAGGAAAAGGGAGCTTCAGGTCTTCAAAATGTGCATATGCAATTAAGACAAAGGAGGGCGCATTATTGCATTTTTAAGGGTTGAATGATGAGACTTCATGCCTTTGTGATGTGCCCATATGCCCTAAGGTAAATAGGGTGCACTACAACACTCCGAAGGGCTGTAGGGAAAATATTCGGGCCTTAGTGATGCACACATGTGCCTAGGAAGAAAACAAGGTTGAACAGGGCGCATTTTTTAGGACTGGAGGAGCTTCAAACCTAAGGAATGCACTTTGCCTGAAAAGAGCCTATAAAAAGTACCAAAAGAGGAATTTGATGCTAATATAGGAGAGGATTAATCTGCAAGGATATATAAGTTGTTTTCAGATGCATGGTCCAAGATGAAGAGTTTTATGAATGTGAAAGGTTTCTTGCATGCAATAGTAAATGAGCACTTGCAAGATGAAGATCCAGCTAAAATGTCAGAAAACACACTGAAAAACAAGAAATCGATAGCAAACAAAGCAATATTTGACAATGAAATCATAAAAGTAGTAAATATTTGAGCATGCAAACTTACTTGCTGCACTAGTTGATGAAGGGTTTGATGATTTTCCAGTTGCACACTCAAATGAAATAATGATGAAGGAATGGTTAGTTGAGTTTATTTGAGGAGATCAACATGAAAAACTAACTCATGCATGAGTGCCACTTGTCGTTTAATGAAAATATCAGTGAAGAGGAAGTTAAGGCAATTCCTATTTTCTAGGAGTGCGCCCTCATCCAACAAGTTGGATCATGCATGCAACTGGATAAGGCACAAGCCTTTGTCATGAAGAAGTGCGCCCAGGTAGGCCGCACATGCTCAGCTTGAAGAAGTGTGCCCAAGTAGGCCACATTCATTTGGCTCAAAGTAGTGTGCTTTCTTTAAGTGCAAAACTTCATAAACTCAAAGTGCGCTTTTATCTTTTTTGAGTGATTTTCTTGGCTTTTGTTTGCTTTTCCAACTTTCGTATGATTTTTGAATGTGCACATGGTTGGAAGGCAAGTTTCAAAGTCAAGAAAGACTGTCACTTCACCTAACTATAAACTTACTAACTCAAACACTTCTAATGGTTAAGTGATGATCCTTGAGACACATTTACTTATGAGGGTGCGACACTAGGAAAAAATACTCAAATAAAAAATAAAACCACATGACGACACATGGGGGCTTCAAACAACAGTTGTCATAGGCTCCAAAGTCAACCTAGGAAAAAAATTTGGAGCGTCGTTGTCGTAGCGACAACATAACGCTAAGGTTTAATATAGTACACTTAGGGTTTATAATATTAGGGTTTACACTAATGATCGTACGATGTATTTTATTGGGTTTTATAAGGTTAGAGTTTTTATTGGGGTTTAATATTGTGACATTGCAATGTTAATAAAATTTATCCAACGTTTCATTGGGACAAACATTTTATCAATACAACAATCAATCTCACAATCATTTTCACAATATTATATTACATTGTAATTTATTTAAATTCATATTGTGACATTACAAAATTGTGGTTTAATATTATGGTTATAATATTCATGTTTTTAATATTGTGTTTATAATATTAGGGTTTAATATTTATAATACACAAGTTTAATATTAGGGTTTATAATCTTGATATTAGGGTTTATTATATTGGGTTTTATAATGTTAGGGGTTTGTATTATTGGATAATGTTGTGACTTTGGAATGGCACAAAAACCTATCGAACATCACATTTTGAAAAACATTATCTCAATACGAAAATTAATTTCACAACCATTGTCACAATGTTACATTACATTGCAATTTATTCAATGTTGCATTCTTACAATACAAAAATGGGGTTTAATATTAGGTTTGCAATATTGAGTTTATAATATTAAAGTTTAATATTGGGTTTATAATTTATAATATTAGGGTTTATAATATTAATATTAATGCATATAATATTAATCCTAAGGTTTAATATAAATCCTATGGTTTATAATATTTATCAATTTTGCAATTATTGTCACAATGTTGCATTACATTACAATTTATTCAATGTTTCATTTTTACATTACAAAAATGAGGTTTAATATTACGTCTATAATATTAGGGATTTTTAAAATATAGTATATAATATTAAGGTTTAATATTGGTTTTATAGTTTATAATGTTAGGGTTTAATATTAATCCTAGGTTTCTTAATATTAATCAATCTCACAATCATTGACACAATGTTTATAATCCATTGGGATTTTAATATTAATCTTAGGATTTATATTCCTAGGGTTTAATATAAATGCTACAGTTTATAATTTTAATCCCCTTTATTTAATATTATTCTCTTTGGTTTATAATAATAATACTCCCTTGAGTATATACTATTAATCATAGGTTTGATATATTAATCTTTGCATTTATAACATTAGTATTAGGGTTTATAAGATTAATCTTAGGTTTGATATACTAATCTTAGGGTTTATAATTTTAATCAAAGGGTTTAATATTAATACATGTGTTTATAATCCCTTGGGATTATAATATTAATCGTATGATTTAATATTAACATGTTAGGCTTACAATCCCTTGTGATTATGATTTTAATCTTAGGAATTATATTCTTAAGGTTTAAAATTAAACGTAGGGTTTATAATAATAATAATATTAAGGTCTAATATTAATCCCTTGGATTTATAATATTACTAATCCATTGGATTTATTAAGCCCTTGGGTTTATAATATTAATAGTCCCTTGGATTTATTAATCCATTAGGTTTATAATATTAATCCCTTGGTTTTATTTATCCCTTGTTTATTGATCATTTGGGTTTATAATATTAATTTGAAGAGTGTATAATAATAATCACTTGTGTTGATTATTTTAATCCCTTCAATTTATAATATTAATAATTTAGGTCTTTAATATTAACAATCCCTTGGGTTTATAATATTTATCCCTTGGGTTTACAATATTTATCCCTTGGATTTAATATTATTCCTTTGGATGTACAATTCCTTAGGTTTAATATTAATCCTAGGGTTTGTAATATTAATCTCTTGGGTTTATTAGTCCCTTGAGTTTATAATATTGATCTTTTGGCGTTTTAATAATGATCCAATGAGTTTATAATATTGATCTGTTGGGTTTATAATCTTAATGATTGCTTGGGTATATTAGTCCCTTGGGTTTAACATTAATTCCTTGGATTTTATAATGTTAATCCCTATACATATACAAGCGTGATATAAACATGGTGCTTGAGTCCCCACTTTTGTTGTAGTGGTCGAATCATCTAACTTGTCATTAAATTCTAGTAATCATGATTTGGCCATTAAAACTATTTCCACCATGGTGGATTGGATGGTTATTCTTGATTGATAGGATTTTATCGATTTTTTTTTTTCACCATTCTCACTATTTATGAGTATTCAGAAGGTCCATTATGACTGCATGTATTTACTGTTAGTTATGAAATTGAATGGAATTTCTTTTGGGTGGTATCTGATAATGTTAACTATGAAATTGAATGGATTTTTTCTTTTTTTTGAGTAGTATCAGATAATGCATCTCTTGAATAAATACTATTCAAGACAACTCCATATATATTGAAGACCACCTACAAATTTTAAAATTAGTAAATGACTATAAAATCCTTACTAAAAATTTTAAGTCGACTCCATGTTAATAATTTAATTTCTCCATATGCCAATAGAGTACCATGTTGAATATTAATTAAAAAGCAAATTTCATTTTCCGTAGGGAAATTCAAGGAGCCACTAAAATGATGTTTGCACTAGTCAATGAGACTTTATAGACAAGGCACAGGAGCCTATGTATAACGTATGCGCCCACCCAGAGTCATCGAATCATCGTTCTCTTGCGATATAGTGCACCCAATGCAGGTGCTTCGTTGATGACACTCTTCCGACCAACTAGTTGAAAATAATTAATATTATTTTGTATTAATGGGGAAATGGTTACACAAGTTGTAACGTATCTCCTTAGTTTAGGATTTGTTCCTAGAGTTTAGGAGTTTTGTTGCAACTTCCTGAGTTCTAGTAATGTACTTAATGATGTACTTACTCATTTGATTAAAGTAGAGTGTACGGAGAGAGTTCTCTTTGTTTGAGTGCAGTCTCCAGGTGCAATACTCACCTGTGAGCTATAACTCCTTCTTTTTCAATTCAAGCCTGATTTTTATCTTGGTATCAGAGCACAAAGTAGGGATAGCCTTAATTTTTTTTTTAGGATGCATCAATGATTACAGAATTGTAGTGGCGGTGGAGTGTACAGAAGCATTCGTAGAATCAGGTGGACTACAGTAACACCTGAAGAACGGTCTCAGATGACTGATCATCTCTGAGCAGAAAATAGGGTTGGCGCGGTTTCGTCGTGAACAGTCGCGCCACTTTTGAGCGGAAGAAAGGGTTGGCGTTGTTTATTAAGGAACAGTCGCACCATTTGGCGCGGTTTTGAGAGCGATAGTCGTGCCAGAAAGTGCTATTGGCGCGGAAAATCAAGCCTTAGTCGCGACAATTTCGTAAGACGCATCGATTTTGTTTTTGGTGTGGGTATTTCACTGTCGAGAAGCGCCAACCTCTTTCTCTTTGGAAAATCTGCAATTTGTTTTGCAGATCGGTCTTGCCCGGTGGTGGCACTTTGAAATTTCTGATCTACTCGGTGGCAGCAGATCGGATTTGCCCGGTGGTGGGGGCTTGGAGTTCCGGATATGTTCAGTGACAACAGATCAGAGTTTCTCGATGGTGGCGTATTGGAGTTCCTGATCTACTTGGTGGCAGCAGATCGGATTTGCCTGGTGGTGGCGCATTGGAGTTCCTGATCTACTCGGTGGCAGCAGATCGGATTTGCCCGGTGGTGGCGCATTGGAGTTCCTGATCTACTCGGTGGCAGTAGATTAGATTTTCCTGGTGGTGGCGCATTGGAGTTCCAGATCTGTTTGGTGGCAGCAGATCGGACTTTCCCGATGGTGGCTCATTGAAGATACAATTTTTTTTTTCTCAGCAAAATAGAGGTTCTGATCTGGTATGTGGTGATTTTTTTTAGTGTATCCTGAAAGTGTACAGTTGGATAGACTTATTCATCAGAGGATCAGAAATTTGACCAATCCAATATGAATAACAGTATAGAATCATATCTTCGTGAGTTTGGAAAACTCGATGGATCGAATTTCACCAACTGGAAATTCAAGATGCATACTTTACTTGAAAGTGTAAATGCGTGGTCGATCGTTACAGGAAATGAGCTCAGATCAGGATCAGTGACACAAGAAGAAGATTGGGATAAAAGGGAGACAAAAGAAAAGGTCATATTGAAGATGTCCGTCAAGGACAATGTTATCCCACATATTAGAGACTGCAAATCAGCCACTGACATTTGGACGACGATCAGAAACCTATACCAGACGCAGAATACAAACCGTGTCTTGTCACTCAAAGGCAAGCTGTTTGGATTGAAGATGGAGGAGAATGAGTCCGCTGCAGGATTCATTGCTAGAGTCAAAGACCTAAAGGACAGATTGGGAGATATCGGAAAAATTGTTTTCGATTCATATCTGGTCATGATCACGTTGAATGGAATGATTGATGAATACCATACGTTTATTACAGGGCTATCAGCAAGGGAGAAAGCCCCTTCATTTGAAGAGCTAACAGGGATTCTGATACATGAATAAGAGCAACGAAAAAATTTGAAATCACAGAGCAATGACCTTTCTCTGATGGAAAAAAGGAGACAGTATAAAGGGAAGCAGCATTAGCAACTGCAGTAGCAGCAACAGAAAGGAGCCAACACATTTCAGAAGAGACCATTTAAAGGTATGTCTGCTAATAATTTTCCCAGCAAAAAATGTTTTTACTGTGGAAAACTTGGACATCAGATTAAAGATTGTTATAAGAGTCAGGCAGACGAAGGAAGAAACAAACAGAGAAAACATAAGGGTTACTTTGTTAAGGAAGAAGAGGATCATAGCCACGAACTTCGACTATTTATAGTTGATTGTGCCCTTTCAGCTTCAAATGGAGATGAGGACGACATATGGTATGTTGACTCAGGCGCATCCTCACATATGACTGAGAAGAAGGATTAGTTTGAATTCCTTGAAGAAACTTCATGTGGGTCGAAAATCTATTTAGGAGATGATAGTGGACATGAGATCAAAGGATATGGTGACATTCCTGTAAAATTACCTAGCGGAGACATTAGACACCTTAAAAATTGTATGTTCCAGGAATTAAGAAAAATTTGGTCTCTGTCTCAATGATTACTGATCAGGACATGCAAGTTCAATTCTTTAAGACTAACTGTGTATTTAAGGATAGCCAGATGGAAACAGTTGCAACAGGAGTGCACGTGGGGAGCCTGTACAGACTAGATGTGAAGAGTATGCCACATGAAGCAATGGTTGCAGCTAGATCGACAGCTGAAAATCTCTGGCATCAGAGATTCGGCCATCTTAATCTGCAAGACCTCATCCTACTTCAGAGAAAAGGTATGGTCGATGGAATCCCTGTTTTCCATAATGTTAAGCTGGATTGTGATGGATGTGCATAAGGGAAAATTCATAGAGAAGAGTTCCCTTTGCATGTTAATAGAAAGGAAAGAGACATTTTAGAACTGGTGCATACAGACATCTGTGGACCTATGCAAACTAGGTCATTAGGTGGAGCATATTATTTTCTCTTATTTACAGATGATTGCACTAGATTTTCTTGGATATACTTTCTGAGCAAAAAGATTCAAGCCTTTCAGTATTTTAAAGAGTTTAAATCCATGGTAGAAAACTAGACAGGAAAAAGGATAAAAATTATCCGCTCAGATCAAGGGGGAGAATACAAGTTGGGAGAGTTCATGGATTTATGCAAGCATCATGGGATTGTGCAATAGTTTATAGTGCCCCACACTCCATAGCAGAATGGAGTGGCAGAACGAAAGAACAGAACTCTTGTAGACTGCTCAAGGAGCATGCTTCAAGGTAAGGGTCTATCAAATGGTCTTTGGGCAGAAGCTATTAACACTGCTGTGTATTTAAAGAATGAGAGTCGTACTAGATGTCTAGGCTTCAAAACCCCTTTTGAAGCATTGTTTGGATTCACACCAGCAGTGAGTCACTTAAGAATATTTGGGTCAAAAGCTTATGCTCATATACCTAAGGCAGATAGGAAGAAGTTAGATCCTAAAGCCCTGAAATGTATATTTGTTGGATATGGCACTGAGTTCAAGGCATATAAGTTATTTAATCATGTGACTCACAAGGTTTTTGCAAGCAGAGATGTCATATTTCATGAACAGGTTGAAGAAGGAAAGAATGACTCTAACAGTGATTGGCACATTGCATTACTAATAGAAGAAAACAGTGAGGAAGATGAAGAGCAGGAGGAGAAACAAGAAAAAGAAGTAAGAGACAATGTAATCAATGAAGATGCAAGCCCAGAAAAGGCTGAAATAGACAGAATTGAGGTAAGTCCCCTACCAAGGAGATCGGGTAGGAAGACTCGATTATCTTCTAAATTGAAAGACTATGCATTAATGTCAAAGATTTTAAACATTGTAGAACCTGCAAATTATGAGGAAGCAAGTAAGTCTGATGCACGAAGGGCTGCAATGTATGAGGAAATAGAATCAATAAACAGAAACCATACATGGGATTTGGTTGAATTGCCTGAAGGTAAAAACCCCATAGGATGAAAATGGCTGTATAAACCAAAAATAAATGCAGATGGGAGTATAGAGAAACTTAAAGCTAGACTGGTAGCAAAGGGTTACTCAGAGAAAGAGGGAATAGATTTCGATGACACCTTTGCTCCTGTAGCCAAATTAAACACCATTAGAATGCTAATTTCCTTAGCAACAAAACGCAAATCGCAGCTACACCAGCTAGATGTCAAGTCTGCATTTCTGAATGGTGACTTGAAGGAAGAAATTTATTTAGTACAACCTGAAGGTTTTGTGAAAAAGGGGCAGGAACATCTTGTGTGTAAATTGAAAAAGACACTTTATGGTTTAAAACAGGCACCCAAGTTGTGGTATGAGAAAATTGACTTATTTTTTGTTCATCATGGCTTTCATAGGAGCTTGAATGATCCAAATCTGTATACCAAGTTTAATAAATAGAGGCAAATCATTTTTATTTCTTTGTATGTAGATGATATGATCATAATAAGGAATGCTAACAATCTAATCAAAGAAATCAAACAGCAGATGTCACAAGTGTTTGAGATGAAAGATCTCGGAAACCTTCATTATTGCTTGGGATTGGAGGTATGGAGAGACTCTACACAAACTTTTCTTACTCAAGGGAAGTGTGCCAGAAGCTTGCTGGAAAGGTTCAGAATGGAGTAGTGCAGATCACCAACACCATTACAGCAGAACTTAAAGTTGAGCAGTGACGATGGTACTAAAGAGGTGGATGCTACCATGTACAGACAACTAGTTGGCAGTTTGATATATCTGACTACAACTAGACTAGATTTGGCATATTCTGTTAGTGTGTTGAGCCAGTTCATGTCAAAACCACTCGAAAGTCACTGGGTCGCAGCAAAAAGTGTGTTGAGGTATCTTAGTGGTACTAGTAATTATGGAATTTTGTACACTGACACTTCTGATGTTATTCTAGCAGGTTTTTCAGATTCCGATTGGGCAGGTAACTTGGATGATCGAAGATCTATCACAGGTTACGCATTCAGCATTGGATCCGGGGTCATAGCATGGAGCAGCAAAAAGCAGCACACTGTAGCTCTATCTTCATGTGAAGCTGAGTACCAAGCATTGTGTGCAGCCACATGTGAAGCTATCTGGTTGAGAAGACTTCTCAACGATGCAGGAGAAGAGCAGAAAGAATCAACTATTATCAAAACTGACAACCAGAGTACCATCAAGCTTGCATACAATCCAGTCTTTCATAAAAATACCAAGCATATCGATACTCAGGTTCATTTTGTTCGAGAGAAACAACAATCAAAAGAGATATGTGTTGAATATTGTAAAACTTGTGATAACATGGCTGATATTTTAACTAAGCCTCTTGGGCGTGTAAAGTTTGAATTATTTAGAGGGATGCTAGGAGTTCAGGATAATCCTTTCTCCATTAAGGGGGGGAGTTGAAAATAATTAATATTATTTTGTATTAATAGAGAAATGGTTACACAAGTTGTAACCTATCTACTTAGTTTAGGATTTGTTCCTAGAGTTTAGGAGTTTGGTTGCAACTTCCTCAGTTCTAGTAATGTACTTAATGATGTACTTACTCATTTGATGAAAGTAGAGTGTATGGAGAGAGTTCTCTTTGTTTGAGTGCAGTCTCCAAATGCAATACTCACTGTGAGCTGTAACTCCTTCTTTTTCAATTCAAGTCTGATATATATTGAAGACCACGTGAAGACCACCTACAAATTTTGAAATTAGTAAATTACTATAAAATCCTTACTAAAACTTTTATGTAGACTCTATGTTAATAATTTAATTTCTCCATATGCCAATAGAGTACCATGTTGAATATTAATTAAAAAGCGAATTTCGTTTTCCGCAAGGAAATTCAAGGAGCCACTAAAATGATGTTGGCACTAGTCAATGTGACTTTATAGACAAGGCGCCCACCAGAGTCGTCGAATCATCGTTCTCTTGGGATATAGTGCACCCAACGCAGGCGCTTCGTTGATGACACTCTTCGGACCAACCCTCCACAGATTTCAAATTTGGCATGGCATTTTAGATGTCCTAGCAAGCTTATAGATGTATTTACCTGTAAAAGAAATTTTATAGAGGGTGGTTACAACTCGAATAAATTTGTGGTAAAAGTTAGATTTTAACGTTTTATGAGAAATGAAGTAATCACTTTTCAGTTTGCTGTTCATCAAAATTAAAGTAATGTAGAGATTTTGTAATTCCGTTATACTCCGTGGTTACACGTTTGTAGTAAGACAACATTGCGAGATGACCTTTTTTTTTTATTGTTATATGATAACTTTTTTTAATTGTTTTATGAATATTGTTATGGCTATTGTTAATTTAGATTTTCAGGTCCATTTAAATTTTCTAAATTTTCTGATATCTGTAAGCTCAAGGGAATATATGTACTCGTATCAGTTGCTCACATTGTTGAGAGTTTAATATCTGTGATCATTATTTCAATAAATATATATTAGGAAGGTGATCATGCGTAGAGAGGGTATTGTATATGTATACTCAATGATGGATACACTTGCATGTTAATATTTCTATTGTGATATAACCAAAGGTTACATTTCTTCATTTATTTTACTACAAATTAAAAATAAAAATATTAATAAATTTTCTATACTATAAAAATATTAATAAATATTTTACACAATCCAATTCTAAATAAAAGAAAGTCATTCGCATTAATCACGACTTTTTTGAGGAAACAACTTTGATGGGAATTTTATTAGATACATATCAATGATAAAATTCCATTGTTTAACATATGATTATCAATTTACCATTCGACTGTTTAACATATCATTATCAATTTGATTTTGTTGTACAAAATGATGAAGCTTAGTTAAAAGGATAGCAAATAATTATCTAAAATCCAGAGATTAATATTTTAAATAATGTTAATTTTCTATTTTATAACGTTAATCTTAAAATTTATAATCCTAGGGGTTAATATATTAAATTTAGGGTTTATAATGTTAAGATTTATAATAACATTCTTAGAGTTTATTATATTGGGTTTTATAATGCTAGAGGTTTATATTAGGGTTAATATTGTGAGATTGGAATAGTAAAAAATCTATCCAACTGCATTGTGAAAAATATTTTGTCAATATGAAAATCAATATAACAATCATTGTCGTAATGTTATGTTAGATTGCAATTCATTCAATGTCACATTACAAAATTATAAAATTGTGGTTTAATATTAGGGTTTATAATATTCAGATTTATATTAAGTTTAATTAATAAATATTTTATGACTAAGAAATAAATGATAAATATTGTGATGGTGACTAAGACATTTGTTTGACTTTCTAGTAGATTTGGTGATGCATTTTTCTTTCCTATTTAAATTATGTAAAATAAATATTTAATTTTATGTATTTATAAGTAAATTATTTAAAGTAGATATGTCTTTATCATTGTGAACATGATGTATATTAGCTAGGAGAAATGTGAAAACATGAATTTTAATGACTATCTCGTAATAAGTATATGTGGAAAAAATAATATTTCTTGAGTTGTTCAATAAGAAATAATCCAATATATTATTTGTTAAAAGTTTAAATCTAATATAGTGTGATTTTTTTATTATTTAACCCATATTTATTATTAAAAAAAAAGAAATTTAAACCAATACAACAACAAATAAAGAACCAAAATAACACCAAAATGTTATATCTTTATTACTAGAAAAAAGTTCACTTGCCTCTTTTAGGGAGAACTTCCAATAGAGCAAATCTTCAACTACAAGTAAATTCAGAAGCCTTATTTCACATTTATTGGTCCTCATCTTTAGAGAGAGAAATTTTTCATTTAAATTGGTAAGAGTTGTTATAAATATTAAACTTAAGATACTTGAAAATCTCACAACTTTAGTGATAAATTAAATTGTAATAAAATAGAATCTTTTAAGTTATATTAAATTTAAATTAATTATAAAAAAATTGACTTATGTTTTTTTAATTTAACAATAGATTGAATTTTATAAAACGATATAGATCCATCTTAACAATGGATCTACCAAGGGCTGAGATGGATTGAGATTAGAGGGATCAAATCTCATTATACGAAAATCATTTTTTAGAATGTAAAACTTGAAAAATTATGTACATGTCAAGAGATTTAATCTATTTTAGTGATTGATAAATCTGTGATTAAAATGGACCTATAGTACTAGTTTCTATCTATATATACAGATCAACCATAGTGTAATTTTTTGTTGGTTAAATTGTATTTTTGAATAATTTATTATTATTAATGTTTTATACTAAAAATTGAATGAATTACGCATTTTCCCTTATTAAGAACTAACTAAATTATTTTACTTTTAATTATTTTTTCCTTGTGAGTATTGAAATACTTTACTAATTAGATTAGAATGAATATGAACGAACTATCTAAGCAATAGAAAAATATTTATCGTAATTTTACAATCATAGTTTCAACCGTACTAAAATTTGTAATTTATAAAAATATCATTGCATTTTTTTAAAGTAAGTCGTTTTGCATGCAATTTCATATATAAATTTTGATATAAGTTCACCAACACATAAGCTATAATAAATATTATTTCATAAAAATAAACATCTTGATGATAACCATCTAACAAACATAAACATCATCTAACATACATATTCAAATTCACTACAATCATCTAATTATATACATCTATAACACATATAAACATCATTAGCAAACACACAAATCTAATAATATAACAGGGCATCATCATCGTGATTGCATCTTTAAAAAAAAAAAACATTGTAATATAACACCATCACCACACACATCCTCAAATTAATATACATCTCATGTCAATTAATTGTTATCACATACACATCTATCTACAAGTACATTAAATAAACATATCTAACATGACGTAACAATATACACATCTTCTCCAACATATAAACTAAGTACATAAACATGAGCAAGAAAAATGTATCATATATATATATATATATATATATATATATATATATATATATATATATATATATATATATATATATATATATATATATATATATATATATATATATATATATATATAGATATCTATATATATATATATATATCAAATAGCTCATACAACACACATAGTAGTGGCAGCATCGTCTGCAACATAAGAGGATGAATGGTCAAGTACTGCCTCAACTGTCAAACTCTGAGGTGGAGGCAGAGGTGGTTGGTATTCTCTCTCAAGAGAAACATGAGGCATATCCTCTAGCTTTGGCATATGATCATTAGGAAAATCATGAGGCAGAGGTGTACTACCAAAAGGATCACTGACACCATGATCATGATCTGATGGGGTAGTATTAACAGAAGCATGATCACCACCTTCATCATCATGATCTGATGGATACAACTGTTTGAAGTCTCATATGAAATATTTGGAGTTGCATGCCTTGCATTAGTCCTCGATAGTAGTATCCTACTAGCTCTAACATTATGATGCATACGAGTCATCAACTCACGCAGGAAATCCCTCAAGAGATCCATGAACCTAGGATCTACACTGATGTCTCAAGCCCTTTTAGGGTGGAATCCCTCCTCAATCAAAGCTCTAGATAATATATAGCAGTAGTTCATTTTAAATCTCATACCATCTCTACAGGCTTGGATGCCCACGCCGCCCTTAGGATGTGCATCACCCATCTCCTCATTTTCTCACTTTGGTGGTGGAGGTGGCATGTCCCCAAGGAATGTTTTCATGTCTACAAAATATATAGTACACAACAATAATTAGACACTTTCATTAAATAATTTAATAAAACAAGTTAAATAATGTGATATAATAAATTTTATTCTAATTAATTAAGAAAATAAAATGAAACTATATTAATTTAAAGAAAACACTAGTTTTACCTCTATCATATGTAGACTCATCCAGTGTGAAGAGGATGTGGGGAAACTATCTCCAAACCATACCTTTGTACAAACATGACATTAAGATAAACGTGTGGTCATCCTCATTAATCAGTAGCACTAGTGCTTGGGAAAAAATCCTAGCTAGATACTCCGACATGCCCCTCTTGGCCATTATCTGGCCCCAAATGCACATTCAAACCTCAGTCATCAATCGAGGAGGTGAACAATCAAATGTAGGTCTTGTCTCTTGAAATCTCTCAAAAAATAATAAACAAAACTTTGAGGTGAATGCGAAGTTTGTCCTCTCATGTATCATCAAACAACATCTATCTAAAGCCCTACACAGCCGCCTCAAAAAATTTGTAGACCATATGATACATCGTGGTGCCTGAATCAAAGAATAGACGTAATACAAAATAGGGAAACTAATGCGTTGCCCATCACTAGTATAGTGTGCAATGGTTGTCACTAATAGTGAGAGGCACCTAACCTCCTTTGCACCAAAAGAAGCAAGTCGTAGTTGTCCACCATGAACTTGAAAATCTACTAGATGGACTACGTGAGTCCCAACATATATTTGAGAGTAGACAAGCTAACTCTCTTCTGCAACCCAACGGGGGACATCAGGGAACTAGGGGAAATACTCCCCTCTCCTGGATAGTCTAGTGATCAAATATATATCCTCCTCATAGGGCCTATACTAAGTCTCAAGACCGACGTGAAATTCCTACTCATGGACACTCCACTAGCGAATCATATGTGCCAACAAGATAAAGTGCACCTTTAGGGATGTAATCTCCCCATAGTACTTAAGGAAGCCTACATTCCTTAAGAGTGCTTGGGTTGCTGTGATAATAGGGAGAGGGTATAAATCCCTCTCCCTCTCTTCGGCCTCCCATGGTCAGAACATATTGTGCTGGTCCACCGTTTTCTCTAGCTCCTATTGTTTCTCCCTCCATCGACGTATCTCATACATGATTGAGATATAAAATACATCAACCTCATACTAAAACATAATTTTTTTTACGTGTTTATACATATTGAAACATAACTTTCAATTAAAAGAAAAATCCTTGATGAGCCCAAAAAACGGTAATGCATCAACTTTGGTGTGATATCAAACACAACCGTAGTGGATACAGTGCGTACATACATATGGTGCATCACTTTTGGTTCACATAAATATATTTTGACTGCGATGTGTCTCAAACTTATGCACTAATGCACACTCATAACCATTTCGCAACATTACAGAACATTTAGGTTATTGAACACATCAAGCTATATTTTTTAATATTATGTGTTTGATGCATTTGGAAAATATAAACGCACCCGAAGTAACCTAAAAATTTATTCACCAACATTTATGGCTTTTCTCGATGCACTTCCATTTATGAAAAACATCACAAAAAACAACGGTGTGTTAGGTTCACACACTAAACTACAGTGCACCCTGAACATTTATAGGGTGAACTACTATCGATGTGAGTTGAAGCCATCGAACACACCATGAGGAAAAAAATAATTTAAAAAATAGTAGATTTTTCACTCATTTTCAATTTTAATATGCTAAAAAATTAATAAGAGAGAAACATACACATTACCTAGATATTTGGTCTTTGGGGAGGCATTATTGACATGTAGTTGAGAAAACAAAATTTCGAAAAAAAAATTGGAAAGCCACTCAGTGAACACGGTATGGAAGGATAGTGAGCAAGAGAAGCACTGACATCAGGGGCCTTGCATTAGGCAAGAGTGACGTTGGTGCTTCAGAGCTCTACAACACTATAGATGGTAAAAATTAAATTTATGGCTGATTTTTTTATATATATATTTAACCCTCCTTTGGTGCGTTATGATAATCACACCAATGGGTAAAATATCCAACAGCATCATTTTTTTTAAAGATATTAAAAACCCTTTAACAATGCTGTTGTTAAGACGCACCAAGATGTTCAAATACATGTACTGCACCAGTGCTTTATTGTACTATAGCACTAGATTTAAAAAAAAAAAAACCACCTAATGGTGCTCTTTCATAGATGCACCAAAGCGTTTTAATACATGAACAACACCGATGCTTCGTAATAAGACAACACCATTTAAGAAAAAAGATAAAAACCCTATAACAATGCTCTTGTTACGAAACCCCGAGGGTTTTTAAATAATTGATAGCATCGGTGCTCTATGGGAATATAGCACCACATTTAAAAAACCCCCTAGCGTTTCTCTTTCTAAGACAAATGGAAGCATTTTAATACATTAACAACACGAGTGCTTCGTTGGAATATAGCACCACATGTTTTTGAAAATTAAAAACCTATGGTAGTGTTCTTTATTAGTATGCACCACAACGTTTTTCTACAAAAATGACGCAGTGTTGTGGGTGGATATAGCACCGACAATTTTTAAAATTTAACCTTTATCTAGTGCTAATGATTATTGTAAGCACCGGTGAGTGCTATATTGTTCACACACTGGGGCATTATAGTACTTTTTTAGCACCAGGTTGTTGTCACAGTTTAGCACAAGACTAGGCAAAATGACTTTTATGACCGAATTTTTTTGTAAATTTAACCATTTTCTAATGTTATCAAGTAGTATACGCACCAATGCTCTTTGTTATTTAGCGCACCATTTTTTTTTTAAATAAATCTACAATGGTGCACCATGTTCTATTCAACATCGGTGCTTATATGTATAGTAAAGCACCAGTGCATTTGTATATTGTAGACGCATTGTAAAAAAAATCGCTAAAAAATTTGTGTGCCCACCTCTGCTACAAATGGATTTTTGGGCTATTTTTATAAGAACTTCTGCAAAAACCTCTGCTAGAAGATCTTTTCCTTGTAATATGAATTTCGAACATTAGACCCTGCACCAATGAATATCAATAATAGATTTACGTAACAAAAAATCAAATCTAAATTCTGAACCTAGCTTGTATCGAGTACAGTTGTGCCTAATCTACAAACCCTCCACCTCCCTAAATGATGAATTTGCATGGTGCACTAGGTTGACAATGATAACTACGACATTTCCTAAACCTCTCCACTTCTGAATCCCTGCTTTGGCATGAATAATAAAACCTCAAACAATTAACCTCGACGCCATATTATTTTGATTTGTGAATATAAATTAGTCCGCTGCCATCTTACATATGATTTCTTGATTTAAAAAGGGGGAGTGTTGGTCATGTCTCCCTCATTTATTTTTTGTTCGACGGTGACCATGCCGTCTCCCCCTCCTTAAATCTTGCCCTCCCCTCACACCCAATATGGGTAACATCTTCTTAATTTTAATATTTGTTCAATTAATATGGGTAACATCTCCTTAATTTTAATATTTCTTCAATTAATATGGGTAACATCTCTTTAGTTTTAATATTTCTTCAAATTTTTTTTTTAACAAGATCGGGTACTTATATATTATAAAAACTGTTGGGACCATGTCCTATTACATCTGGGAAGAGAAGAGAAAGAGGAGAAGGAGAATTCCAAAATGGGTTCGCAGACCCTAGCTCCTTGTTGCTTGAATTGAAATACAGATTGAAAAGAAAATGGCTATATTGTCTTACATATAAGCCTGCTAAGAGACAAAATTTACAAGACATTAGATAAATTACTCATGCTGGTTGACCGAATCATCATACTGCAGTTCATGCTTTGCGCTGGCTCTGGTAGAGTTCTCTGCTTGCATACTTTGAGTGAGCGTTTTGATGTGGGCGATTGCTTCCTCCATGTGTTTACATTTTTCCTTTAATTCTTCAATTTCCACTTTCTGTTTTTCCAACTTCTTTCTCTTAGATCTACTGTCTGCCTGAAAATCTTCTTTGAGCTCATTGAAATGTTTCACAAACCGAGCTATCATAAAACAATGAACCTTACAGAGCGTACAAGAGCTGTTCGTGATTACTTTGTCCAAAGGATTCTCGGCATGTTCATCATTTTCCGGATTTGAGGCCATCTCAGAGGTGATGTTAAGAGAGAAAGAACGAAGATAAGAAGCTCTGAGAGAGAGAGGAGAACGAGAAATGGGAGAGCAGAGGGGTTGAAGGCGGGTGTCAATGCTAGGAGAGATCGGCCAATCTCTAAAGAGAACCAAATTAAAGGAGGACTGATTATGATAAAACAACCGAAACTGCGAAATGCTGAATATACCTCTGAAGATTGCAAATGACGATCTCGTTGGAGAAACGTGCTGGAATCGACCACTGATGCTGCCAAACTCCTGAGGCTGGATGCCAAGGACTGTTCCTTTCCTTTGCTGCTGAAGAGGAGGAGAAGATCTGAGATGAGCAAGGAGAGAAAAGATTTGAAACTTTGGGGAACTGGGCTGTTGTCTACCACTATTGCTGCGGACTTCCAGGAGCGGAAGGCCAAACACTGCTCCTCTACTTTGCTTCTAGAAGGGGGGAGGAGATCTGGGATGAGCGAGGGGGGAGAGGGATATATAAGACATCAAGGGAGGCTGAGCAAGCAGGTGGTACGGGATATGCTCATGGATTTGGGATGGCTCTAAATCAAACATAGAATCAGTGATGCAGTCTATAAGGATTGTGAAGGGACACATACCTGATTTCTGAGAGGGAGAATCACGTGAAACTTGGTGTGATCGAGTCCCTAGGGCGAGCCAGGATGCAGACAGGGAGAAAGATGGAACGCAATTCTCGAGGGGCCGGATTGAGGTCAGCTTGTCAAAATTGAGGCAGAGAAATTCAAGATAAGAATGATGACTGAAATGACTTGGTTTCAGAAGCGTATTGATGCTGCTGTTCAAAGAATTTGGCGGACAACTTAGTCTGCTATGGGATTGCTTTGACGTAGATGTGCTCATTTTCTCTGATTTGTCCACTCTGTCTGCTGGTGGCTTTAGAGGCGTAAAATTCCGCTTCGGTGTTGTTATCTCTTAGAACATGCTTGAACATCGTGTCTCCCATATTTTTGAGATTATCTTGTATCCTGAACTTTATATTGTTAAGAGCTGCTTTTTTAAAGTCTGCTCCTGAGACGAAGGCTGCTATAATGATGGCCGAGTCCCCCAAGATGATTGGGTTTCTGATTCCCAGCCTATTCAGAATGGTGGTGCCTAGAAGGAGGCTATAAGCTTCGGCGACGTTGTTAGAAACTTTCCCCAGTCCCCATTCATAATTTACGATAGTTTTGCCATGATGATCTTTTATGATACCCCCTGCTCCAGCTTTCCCTGGATTGTTCTTAGAAGCGCCATCGAAATGCAGAGTAGGGCGCTTCTGTTCTAAGATCCACTGATTAACTTCTTCCTTGGTTCCTCTGAGTTTCCAGTGAGTCCTTTTCTTGTGAGCTTTTGTTTGGGAATGGTTATTGTTGGTGTAACTGAGGCTAAATTTATTGTACCAGTCCATCTCTTCTTGATGCCAGCTTGACTGATCTGGGAGGGCGATGAGATTTGTGCTTATTGTTTCAGAGATGATGGTTGTTGTTTTAGCCAGGATGCTGGCTGGATTGGGCTTTTTATTGTTGAAGACGTAGTTATTCCTGGCTAGCCAAATTTGCCAACATAGGGTGGCTGGGATGCATTTCCACAGTCTGCTAATATTATGTTTGTCTTTCTTGGAGAAGGGATAACATTTCCCCCAATTTTTCTGAAGAGAGGAGAGTTGATCAAAAGTTTCACCAATTTCCATTGAACTGATAACCTGCTTCCAGCAGCTTTGAGCAAAAGGACAGAGTAAGAAAATATGTTGAATTCTTTCCTCCTCAGCGCGACAGAAGCCACATATTGATGGGCCCAGAATTCCTCTTTTCCTTAGATTCTCAGCAGTGAGGGTCTTACCTTTAATAAGAGTCCAATTGAAGTGTTTGATCTTTGGGAGACACTCTGATTTCCAGACAGTTGTGGAAAGGTTCCAGTTTGCTGTTTGGGTAGTGGCCTGTAGTGCTTTGTACCCCTCTTTTACCGTGAATTTTCCTCCGCTGGGATCCCGGATATACCTGTCTTCGGCCCCTATGTTAGTGGGCGCAGAACCAGAGAGAGAGGTCTTGAGATTGGACCAGAGATCTCTAAGTTCGTTGGGGATTTGAAGGTCCTTCCAGTCTTGCCAATTGTTATGATTCCAGATTGATATATCAAACAAGGTGGTTAAATTTCTTTCATCCATCCAGATCTGCAGAGGTCGGAGAGCTTGGAGAAGATTTTTCGGCTTAGAGCCCATGATTCTGTATGACCAGATGTTAATATCCTTACCATTTCCAGGGGTTTTAGATGTGTTTTCTCTGAATTGGGGAAGCACTTTTTTAATGAGTTTCCACACAGGGGTGCAGGGTCTTTCGGCTATTGGTTCAGAAAGAAGATTAGAGTTCGGGCCTCTGAGATATTTCCTTTTTATGACCTCAACCCACCACGATCCTTTGCCGGTAAGGATTCTCCAAATCAGCTTAAAGCAATATTTCTTCAATTAATATGGGTAACATCTCCTCAATTTTAATATTTCTTCAATTACTCTATATAATAAATATAGTTACCATTAAAATAATTTACCTATAATAAATATTCAAATCTTTTATTTTACATTTTCTCTTTTTATTTATCAAATTATATACACAACCCACTCAATCACATTATTCAAATTATATACACATCCCACTCACATCACAATTTTTTTTTTACCATTCACATTTTTAAATACATGTCCCTTTTATATCGGAAAGTAGAAATACATCTCTCTCTTTAAACGTGTTTATTTAAAATAATGAAAAAGCTTTCTTACAGGAGAGGAAATACATATCTATCTCTTTCTGTGTATGATGGAAGAGCTTTGACAAATTTTACAGGTAAACCTTTTCCACCGTCGTTCGAGTCCCTAGAATCATACTTATGTTATCGAAGAAAGTTCAATTCGCTGGAGTTTGACGGGTAAATTGCCCGTCACGAGCAACCTAGCCGTCAAATACGGTCGACATGCAGTGTTATTGTCATCAAACAGCGTTGTGATATAGAAAAAGTTTAACATTGTGGTTACACAACTTAATTTCTTGACGGATGACATGGATTTAAAATTCGGGTAGTTTAAAGATGTCACAATTTTGTGAGGAAAAAATAAAAATAAAATTTTGAGAAAATTTTAGATTATCATTTTCGATCTTCAAGATTTTGAGTACATTGGAGTTCTCTTTCTGCCATTTAAAATAATGATTAGCTGAATTCCCGTAAAAAAACATGCACTTCTTTGAAATTATAACATGCCCCTCCCAAATTTGCATCCTTATCGATGAAATGTAAAATCCCCTGGGCCCTTCCAGATTTGTAAACTCCCCTGGGCGATAGAAATATCAGAGAGGCGGACTAACAACATCTGATGTCTTTTTAATGATATGACATCCGTATGACTGGACCCTCAGCTTTCCCTAAACTTTTTTAATTTTAAGGAGACGACATATGGTGAGGTTTCCTTACACTTTTCTCTTGGCGTGTCAGATAGATATCCATTATGTTCGTTCACCAGATTTCTTGGAGGTCAAGAAAGCAGAATTCTTCTGAGTGCCCCATATTTTTATTTAATGCTTAATTCTTGGGGCGCTGCAATGTTTGATGCCTGTTTGTTTATTTCAGCGAAAATGTAGTTTTTTCCCATATCGAACTCCATACCCTTTAAAGCAAGTCTGAAAAAAAAAAATCAATTCTCAAGTTTCTGTAGTTACTTTGTCTCGATATTCTTCTGAGTAATTACTGGAGTGTAAAAGGAATGGAAAGTGCGAAGAGCAAAATGAAACATTGTTCTTCTGGTAAAAAAATAAATATACGATGCCCTCTTTATTCGTTATACAAATTTTAAAGCCCAAATGTACTACTCAGATATTATGACCAATTTAACTAATTTAACTCATTGAAATTCTGACAAGCCACTGGGTCCAGCTGTCACCATCCAACTGAAATGGCGTAGGCATCTTGAATTATTGTCCCCTTTGATTTATTTCCCATCCTAGCCACGTGAACAAGGCTTGCAAAAGCATTTGAGTATCAGATTTTTATAAGCTTCCATATTATAATTTAATTGGATGAATGGAAATATGAAACAGTGAGCTGCAGGGTTGGAATTTGGATTATCAGATTTTTATAAGCTTCCATATTATAATTTAATTGGATGAATGGAAATATGAAACAGTGAGCTGCAGGGTTGGAATTTGGATTCCTCTTTATTTATTGTACATTTTTTTTTTTTTGACGTTTTAAGTCTTTACACTGCTTTTTAAGAAACATTATGTTTAAAATTTTGCCCTTCTAAAGGTAATGTTTTGATAATAAATTAACCCTTCACTAATAAAGGTTTCATTAAAAACACATATCTATCATAAGAAAAGAAAAAACAAAATGACGATAACACATAAATGACTTATTGAATTCTCAATTTTGGTTTGAAATTATATGGAACACTCACAATAAAATCTCCATAACTCTGAAATCAAATATTCTTGACTCGGGCATGCGATAACATGATATTACTAAGGCGATCTTATGGGATGTATAAGATGACCAACAAAGTAAAACTATGAGATGGACTATCCTCTACATCCTCTCCATGATCATAATCACATGGAATCAATGTGAGGGTCCACCGTGGAGAGTTTGTAGTCAAGTACAATGTATAAAAAGTGTTTTAGTATTTCATAAGCTTCACGAGCCATATCTTTCAAATATTTTAAGTGATATGTTGAGACACTCGATATCTGGTCCAGATTGTAGTCGAAGCGAAACTTTCACTGTTCCATAGGTGATATTGTGACATAGGATAACTTTCATAAGTGAGTGGTGGGTCGGTGACACTGTGACAGACTTCTGGCCCAAAGAATCCAATAAAGGTGGGTGGCCAATACACATAGGGAAAGCAAGTGGGAACAGGCAAGATTGTGGTCCAAAATTATTGTGACAAGGAAGATGTTTTGTTCTTTTAGCTATGTAGGTTCGATGATGCACGAACACACTCATGGATTGATTGTTTGATCCATTCAAGTGAGAATTTTAATGAAGTTTGCATAAGAGATAGATACATATTCATTGGATTTCAAGAAAACTATTTGGACCTGGATTCTAATCCAACTTACCCTAATCAAATGAACAAATTATGAGTTATTGAATGAAATTCCTTCTAAGGAGTACGAAATATATATGTTTTCTTCCCCTTCTACCTTCTAGGTGATACTTATGGGAATTCAATCATATTAAGATTGAGCATCTGAAGAGATCTCATCATGAACAAAACATTTCAAACCAAGCCAAATTTTTCGTGTTGTGGGCATATATATATATATATATATATATATATATATATATATATATATATGAATGACATTATTTGATATAAAGTCTCTATTAGACTAGATGCTTATTGATCACTTAGTTTTGTAGACATATATTTAAGGAGACTAGGTAATAACCTTTGTTGAATGGTCTCAAATCCATTTTCCTGGTTGTGTGTCCTTAGGCTTTAGGTGCTTTTGTGCAAGTTGTAAGCATATTATTTTATACTTTAATAAAAATATGTTTCACTTTCTATGTGTGTGCATATTTGAATTCACTTGAGAGCTCTTTTCAATTGGCAATGTCCACTCACATGCACCTCAAGCTCATCAACAAAAAGGAAAATCAATGAATGGTGAGAAGGGGCCTAAATAGATTTACCCATGGAAAATTGAAATATTGCAAAATTAATGGCACAAAAGAAAATAGAGAAAGACTAAGAATGTGAAGCCTAGGAATAAAAATACGCAATTATAATTTCTATTTGTAATAATTCCTAACATATAAAAGAGCCAAACAAAGGTCATTTCTAGAAGGTTTTGTCAAAAAAAGGTTTCCAAGGTAAGATATTTACATTATCATGTTTACAATTGAGTCCTTCTGCACCATTTCTACATTTATTAATTCTAATAAATTAAAAATTAGTTTTGAGTGATGTTTTAATTCTAATGGTATTGCACAATTAATAAATTAGATTTTGTTTTACTTGAACCCACTTAACGTATTACAAGTATGTGTTTCAATAGCACACCTTGATGGTGATGGATAGAGTAAAACATAAACTATTAAATATACACACAGTTCTTACAAATTTTTAAAAGAATTGTGTTTATAAATTGGAATTGTTGGCAATTTTTTTCTAGTTCTATGGTATGTTTTAAAATTGCTTTTGTTTGGCTAAGAGTTTGATCTCATGGAATGTAAGGAAACGGATTAATAGGTCAAGACTAAGAGATATTTGGTAAGAGTGAAAGTCAAACTTGGACTCCGAGTAGGGTAATTTGAGGGAGTGGTTTTTGGTTTTTCTTGAATAACCATGACGAGTCAACCTGCCTTATGGATCGCTGCCAGTGAAACTATGATGATTCACCCTGCATTATGGATAGGATAGCTGCCAGTGATGATTGTCCCGAATGTGAATTTCACCACTGAATTACAATCATTTTTCCCAATATCTTAAAAAAAGAGAAAAACAGACAAAAAAATATTAAAATATTATAGAAAGCAATTCACTAAATTCACTTAATATATTTCAAGTATATTTTTAGCTAAAACATTATAAAAAACACTAAACTTATTAAAAAAATTATATTTATCAAATTTAATTATTTAAAATTGGAGATATTTTTAATCATACTTAATTAATTTATACATTAAAAAAATAAAATTATTTAATCCACACACATCTACAATTTGTTTAAAAGATACCCATACTTAATTCCAATCCTAAAAAAAACTAAAATACTTCATAATAACCGAGCTCCGAATAGCAACATAATGGTCATGAATAATATCTTTCAGCAAGTCTTGTCGAAACCACAGTCAAGGAACTTACTGTAACGCCCTGCGGTTGCATACCCGGGCGCGCGCGCTCCTCCCATCGCAAAAATGACTAAGGCATGAAATGTGCGAGCGTTCCAACAACAAGGTGCAGTTATATTAATGCGCGCAGGCAAGGAGAGCGCTCACACATATATAGGGCGAGTTGGGTAGCTCGCCACACACGAAGCCTACCAAGACATGGATTAAACGCTGGGCGAAGCCGACGATGAAAACGTTTGAAGACATGATGGTTGGGTGGAAGTGTTAACGTTTGGAGGGTCAGCCGAAAGGAGAGATCACCAAGCGTGGAGCGTATATACACGAGGAGACATGTGCTCATTTCATCATCGCACTTCGCACTCTATCATCGCATATAAGTTAGAGTGGTAGCGCAGTTCAAGCCGCAGCGCGTTATGGTGGATGCGCCAGCCGAGTCGGGCAAGGGAACATCGTGCAGCGCGGTTGAGTGCGGGTGGAGGGCGTAGTAAGGCGCCCGCCCGCCGGTTGTTTACATAGTCTTTGGTTGTAGCGGGCGCGGGTGTGCACGGGTGCGCCCGCCCATCGGCAAAGGGATTGTGTGTAGTGTGGGTCGTGCACGGGCGCGCCCACCCGGTTGACAATACTTGGTGTATATTGTATTGTGTTTTCGGTTGGAGGTTGCAGTGAGCCCACTGTGCGCTCTTGCACGGGCGGCGCCCAACCTTGTATATAAACGCCGGTGGAGCATTCGCTCTCGGTCATTGTAATATTTCTTCATATATAATAAAAGAAGATTTCCTCTTGCATATTGTTGGGTTATTATTGTTGTTCATATATTATTAATGGATTCTGCACGTTAATAATGTTAATTCATGGTTATTATGAATTGTTGAAGGCGTAGTTCGTAAAGTTAATCTAACAATGGAAAGAGTTGGTAACTTAGGCGGTGCCGCACCCGGCCAATTTAAGGAAAAAATAATTGGGGGCGTGACAGTTGGTATCAGAGCAGGGTTGCTCATGACAGGTAAAGCTGATTCAGGGTTGAAGAAGCTTGATGAACGCAAAGAACAGACATGTATGCAGGGAAAAGTTATGGAGCAATCGTGGATGAAGAGTCTGGGTTTCGTGGACATAATGGTTCATGGCAAGATCATTCAAGCTCTGGTGGACAGAGGGGCCACTCATAACTTCATGACGGCACGGTTGGCAAAAGAGGTTGGACTGATGATCTTCCCATCAAATGTAGAAGTCAAGGCAGTGAACTCTAGAGCTAAAGTGGCGGGTTTGGTACACGAAGTACCTGTGTAGATAAAATACTGGAAGGGTCAGTTGGACTTCACAGTGATGGAGATGAATGACTTTGATATGATACTCAGACATGATTTCTTGAAGGGCAACAAGGCAATTGTTGTCCCCTTCTATGATGAGGTGGTGCTGGTTGGACAGACACAAACATGGACTTTGCCCACTCATAGGCAAAGGGGGGAAGTCAAGGTGCAACATGTTTTTGCACTAAGTTTTGAGAAGGCTATGAAGGAATCAGATATGGAGACATCTGTGGTGATTTTCAAGGATGTCGAAGGTGATGGAGTGGGGACGCCTGTTCTAGCCGAGATTTCTGAGGTACTGACCAAATATGCAGATTTGATGCCTGATGAGTTATCAAAGAAACTTCCACCAAGGTGTGCAGTGGACCATAGCATTGAGCTTGAGCCAGGAAAGCAACCCCCAGCTAAAGCACCTTATCAGTTGTCAGGACCTGAGTTGGAGGAGTTGAAACGACAGTTAAAGGAGTTAGCTGATGCAGGTTTCATCAGACCTTCAAGGTCCCCTTATGGAGCTCTGGTATTGTTCCAGCGGAAGAAGGATTCGAATGAGCTACAGATGTGCTGTGATTACCGTGCATTGAACAAGCAAACGGTAAGGAACAGGTATCCTTTGCCATTGGTTGCTGATTGCTTTGACAAGCTTGCGAAAGCCCGAGTGTTTTCCAAGCTGGACTTGAGGCATGGATATTATCAGGTGCGGATAGTTGAAGGAGACGAGAAGAAGACCGCGATAGTAACAAGGTATGGTAGTTTTGAGTTCCTTGTTATGCCATTCAGGTTGTGTAACGCTCCTGCCACGTTTTGCACTTTGATGAATGATGTCCTACGACCATACTTGGATTCGTTCGTAGTAGTATACTTGGACGATATAGTGGTGTTCAGTGACAACATGGAGGATCATAAGAAGCACTTGGCAATGGTGTTCAAGGCACTGAGGGCAAATCAGTTGTTCTTGAAGAAATCTAAGTTCACTCAGACCGAGATTCCATTCCTTGGGAATATTGTTGGTCAAGGGTACATACGGATGGAGCCGAGCAGAGTGAAGGTGATCGAGGACTGGGTTGAACCGAAGAATGTCCATGAGATGAGGGTGTTCTTGGGCATGACCAACTACCAACAAAAGTTTGTAGAGGGGTACTCCAAGGTGACATCGGCACTGACAGACCTATTGAGGAAAGAAAAGAGGTGGAGTTGGACGAACAAATGTCAAGAGGCATTTGATGACTTGAAGAAGAGGATGGTTACAACACCGATACTGAAGTTGCCGGACTTCGAGAGACCGTTTGAGGTACACACTGATGCTTTAGATTTTGCCATAGGAGGGGTTCTTATGCAAGATGGGCATCCGGTGGCGTACGAGAGTCGAAAGTTGCAGGATAGAGAACGAAGGTATCTGGTCCATGAGAAGGAGATGACTGCCATCATCCACTGTCTTCATGTGTGGAGGCATTACCTGATTGGGAAGCCGTTTGTTTTCAAGACTGACAATGTTGTAGCAAGTTATTTTGCATCACAACTGAAGCTTTCTGTGAAGCAAGCTCGTTGGCAGGAATTCTTGGCAGAATTCGACATGACTATCGAGTATAGATCGGGAAGGCACAATGCGGTAGCAGATGCCCTTAGCAGGAAGGGACAACTTGCAACATTGGAGGGAGAAGACTGGGCAACTAGGAGTAGGAATAGAGTTCAAATGTCAGAAGAGATGCAGAATAAGATCAAGGAAAGTGTTGAAACTGATACTTTTGCGTAGAATATAGTGAAGCAGATGAAGGAGGGGAAGACACGAAAGTTCTTTCTACGAGACGGGTTCTTGTTCTTTGGAAACCGACTCTATGTTCCAAAGTCATCTGGACTCAGGAGGCATCTTTTGAAGGAGTGCCACGACTCGCCATGGGCTGGCCACCCAGGGATGCGTCGTTCTTTGGCATTGTTGGAAAGAGGATTATTTTGGGAGAAGATGCGGGAGGATGTAGAGGAGTATGTACATACGTGCATCATTTGTCAACAGGACAAATCGGATACTTAGAGACCAGGAGGACTGTTGCAGCCTTTACCGATTCCTGAGAGACCATGGATGAGTGTCTCGATGGACTTCATCACTCAGTTGCCACAGGTTCAGGGGTATAATGGGATTATGGTTGTGGTTGATCGTTTTTCCAAGTATGCTGTCTTTGTTCCTACAAAGATGCCTTGTGGAGCCGAGGGGACTGCGGAGTTGTTCTTTAAGAACATAGTGAAGTATTGGGGGATGCCACTGAGCATTGTGTCGGATAGAGATCCGTGTTTTACAGGCAAATTTTGGACCACGTCGTTCAAGTTAGTCAGGACAGAGTTGTTGATGAATTCGAGTTACCATCCACAGATAGTGGGTAGACTGAGAGGATCAACGCATTGCTGGAGGAATACTTGAGACATTATGTGACGGCTGATCAAAAGAATTGGCCTGAACTCTTGGATATTGCTCAGTTTAGCTACAATATTCAAAAGAGTTCTACGACGAGGTATAGTCCATTTGAGTTGGTGAATGGGCAGATGCTAGTTGCACCACATACCGTAGTGATAGGAGGCTTCTTGAGGAGTCCTCATGTGAAGAAGTTCATGAAGGCTTGGGAGGAGACCTTGGAGTTAGCACGGTTGTGCTTGCACGATGCTGCAAGGAGGATGAAAAAGTATGCTGATCGTGGGAGACGGGAGGCACACTTCAGTGTGGGAGATATGGTGTTTCTCAGGATTACCGGGGAGCAGTTTCAGCTAGCCAAGGGGACTGCGAGCAAACTGACACGGAAGTATGAGGGACCATTCCGAGTGAAGAAGAGAGTGGGGGAAGTTGCTTATGAGCTGGAGCTTCCGCACCATATGCACATGAAGCATCCAGTTTTTCATGTGAGTCAGTTGAAGAGATGTAGACTTGATTCAGACCATCCAGAGAGAGCTGAACCGCCGAGAGGACCAGCTGGGATTGTGGACAAGCCAGGACTGGAGTTGGAGAAGATTTTGAGCTATCGAACTATAGGGATTGGTTGCCACATGAAATGGGAGTATCTTGTCAGATGGAAGAATGCACCGGAGGAGGAAAGCTGGGAATCGGAGGACTCACTTTGGAGATGGAAGAAGAAGATTACGAAGTTTGAACGAAAGATACTGAGGCAGTCTGGATTGTCGAGGGCAACAATGATTTCCAGTGGGGGAGGATGTAACGCCCTGCGGTTGCATACCTGGGCGCGCGCGCTCCTCCCATCGCAAAAATGACTAAGGCATGAAATGTGAGAGCGTTCCAACAACAAGGCGCAGCTATATTAATGCGCACGGGCAAGGAGAGTGCTCACACATATATAGGGCAAGTTGGGCAGCTCGCCACACACGAAGCCGACCAAGACATGGATTAAACATTGGGTGAAGATGACGATGAAAGCATTTGAAGACATGATGGTTGGGTGGAAGTGTTAACGTTGGGAGGGTCAGCCGAAAGGAGAGATCACCAAGTGTGGAGCGTATATACACGAGGAGACATGCGCTCATTTCATCATCGCACTTCGCACTCTATCATCGCATATGAGGTAGAGTGATAGCGCAGTTCAAGCCGCAGCACGTTATGGTGGATACGCCCGCCGAGTCGGCCAAGGGAACATCGTGCAGTGCGGCTAAGTGCAGGTGGAGGGCATAGTAAGGCGCCCGCCCGTCGGTTGTTTACACGGTCTTCGGTTGTAGCGGGCACGGGTGTGCAGGGTGCGCCCGCCCGTTGGCAAAGGGATTGTGTGTAGTGTGGGTCGTGCACGGGTGCGCCCACCCGGTTGACAATACTTGGTGTATATTTTATTGTGTTTTCGGTTGGACGCTGCGGTGAGCCCGCCGTGCGCTCCTGCACGGGCGGCGCCCAACCTTGTATATAAACGTCGATGGAGCATTCGCTCCCGGTCATTGTAATATTTCTTCATATATAATAAAAGAAGATTTCCTCTTTCATATTGTTGGGTTATTATTGTCGTTCATGTATTATTAATGGATTCCGCACATTAATAATGTTAATTCATGGTTATTATGATTTTTTGAAGGCGTAGTTCGTAAATTTAATCTAACGATGGAAAGAGTTGGTAACTTAGGCGGTGCCACACCCGACCAATTTAAGGAAAAAAGAATTGGGGCGTGACACTTATGGTGCAGAGGAATTTTAATTTCAGCCAACCATTTATGTAAAATAAAGTCGAGGAAACTTCCCTCTAATTCTCTCAATTCTTCATAATCATCATCCTAAAGTAGCTGGGTTTTTTCTAAAGTTTATTTGTTGATAAGATTATTATCGATTTATCATAGTGTTTCGAGTTGAAGTGGAAAGGTGTCACTCTTTGGATATGATATTAATAACGTTTTCAAAAAACCTTAAGCATCAAAAATATGTTCTGCATCCTTCCAACGACGTCAGGTCAAACGGTTATTTAAAAAAATTCAAAGTATTTTACGGGTAAAATGGTCTCTAATGGGCAAAATGTCTGTCAAATTCCAACCCTGGTGGGCTAACCCACATAACCAGGTCACTGCACGTTCATCTGTGCATTAACAGAATCCTGTGCTGACCTAATTGTTATGAGCATAAATAATACTAGAACTGTTCCGTTTAGCCTTCAACGTCCAACTCATATAGCCTAAACATGTTGAACGATTGTTCCTCTTTCATTTATTTCCCATCTAACCATTTAAACAAGGCCTAGAGAGGGATTTCACAAACCACATTTTTATAAATTTTCATCGTACATTTTAATCGAAACAGGAAATGGAATAAATGAATTGGTTGGCCGATACATCTAACCACACACTTGTACGTGCATATATATATATAAATAAATAAATAATAGTGTCTATGGAATCCTGTCAATCATTTGTTTATATATATATGGTACACTTGTGGAACCAAATATATATAGCTCTTCATTCTATAATGTGTTGGAGCCGTTATTCTATACACATATTTACAGTATTCTGCCAAACTTATGAGATTCTTTTACTAGACAGATTTGTAGTGACTGACCATGAGTACCCAAACTACACCCCAGGCTTAGCTTTTAGATCATTGTTGCCTTGCAAAACATAATACCATTTAATTTATTCCATGCTATGACGTTATCCAATAAAGTGTCTATATTGTCCATATAGAGAAGCTATGTGATGTGAAAGAGCCGAAAGTATAGATATTTCACTCTTAATAAAATGAATGAGAAATAACGAAGAATTTAAAATTATGAGTTTGAAATTGTGAAATAATAAACTAGCATTTGCACCTGATGTTGCAAAGGAAACACCGTAAGGCATAGAGTGTGGAAGAATAGGGACATGTGAATGGGCATTGTTGAAAGCAAGGGTGGATGATAATGAGTTGCAATTGAAATTGTTAGTTATGTGTATGCTGAATATAGATATTTTGTAAATAATAGTGTGTAGAAGAATAGTGACATGTGAATGGACATTGTTGAAAGCAAGGGTGGATGATATTGAGTTACACTTGAAACTATTAGTTATGTGTGTTTTGAATATGGATAAGTAATAGTAGTGTGTGGAAGAATAGCAACATGTGAATGGACATTCTTGAAAGCAAGGGTGGATGATAATGAGTTATAGTTAATGTCATATAGAGGTTATCCATTATTCATGTAGCAGTTGTTGTTTATGTGAACATGTTTTTTTGTATTTGGAGATTTTGTTTTTCCATATGTTACATATTTAAGAATGAATTGTCACTTTTAAAGAGGGCACACAAGGTTGCTAGCTGTCACAAAATATTCCACTGACTATAAATATGATTTTATTTGTTGTATAATTCGATTTACCATCGTGCGAGTAAAAATTAAATGTCCTTTTCCTACTACGTGGTTCTGTCAACTAGGGGTTTCCAAAAATACAAGTGAATGCCATCAAACTCCTCACTGAAATCAAACTCTCGGTGAAATTTTCGTAAATATAGGGATGCACAAATTCCTTAACTTGCCAAAACTCTATTAAAGTGACATTTTTCACTACTAACTTCATATGAGATGTCATGAACTTTCTTTTGGATAAAACCTCGAATGTGTTTTTAATATCCCAATTCATGTTCTGTAACGCTTGCTTTTAAAGGCTTGAAATGCAAATTATGGTTCAAGCCACAACTTTATAAGGAACATATGCACAGAACATGCTTAGGACAACCAATGCAAATTATATCTGCATTATTTAGCAAATCCTGCTTAGCAAAAACACTTGTGACAGCTATCAAATTGCCAATTTGTCTATCTTCAACTAAACCCCTCTGACAATACTGAGATTGCCCAAGAAAGAGAAACTAGCATGAAATAACAAGTTGAAATATCATCGAAAATCTATACCTTTGATTGTATATGATGGCTGAAATGTATCATAAAGATACACTTTTGTCAAAGATAATTAAAAATAATGCTACAAAGTAGCAACCACAAGCTTAACTGACAACCTCTGCCCACTCATTTCCATTCAAAGCCCATGGCAGCAAGGCCTAAAGTGCCTACCAATAACAAAATTGCTTCGATGAAATAAGTTGAAAAAGACCCCATCCGAGAACATACGATATGAATACTATCTTCCCCTGCTTGTCACAGACCAAAAAATGCCACATATCATATACAGTAAATGTAAATGTGTCAGCTGAGAGACCCAATTACCCAATATTATAGATCAAGTCCTAACACAACTCCAAAAAAAGGCCACATATCATATACAGTAAATGTGTCAGCTGAGAGACCCAATTACCCAGTATTACAGATGAAGTCCTAACACAACTCCATTGTTCTACGAGCTGGGTAGAATGGGAATGGTCACTGCACCAAACCCCTTTTTCTTGAGTACAATATATCCATTATAGTAAGTTTTAGATTAAATTTAAAACATGTTAATTAAATTTTAATATGAAATTTTGATGGTTATGAAGATGAATCATTAATAATATGATTCCTTTCTAAAAAATTGTTTATAATTTTGTTAATATAAAAATGAAAAATTAATATAATAAATTGAATTAAACTGTTTTATTATTATTATTTTAATTTAACGTTTCGTTATTCATACTAAATATTTTTTTCATATAAAACTAAATTTTAAATGTTTACTCATTTACAAATACTACAACACATACCCCTTTTTCGGATTTATGTTTATGAGTAATAGGCTAAAACTTGCCAAATGCTTCAATTTCTTTTCCAAAATTTCAAAGATGCCTATTTGAAAACCCTTGATATATTAGTGTTTGATCCGAACAGGTTTTGAACATACTGGTTGTTGGGTTATAGAGATTTCTGTAAATTGCTACCAAGCAAGGAAGAAGTCAAAAGAGGATTGGTATTAAAACCATGACCGCAGCTCAAGGACTTGTGTTCTTGTCCCCAAATAAGACACTGCAACCAACATATGAGGGTGAGTTTTATGAGGTACTCATATCAAAAGCCCAGCTCTCCACTATAGCAGACAAAGGGGGCATACCCTCGTCTACAGATACTGTAAAGCAAATGTAGCCACATTTTGAATATTGCTACAGGGGCTTAGAGCATACTATATTGCAGGCTGTAAAGACTCCACATTCAAAACAAAATGGAAAGATAAGATGAGAAAAATATTGGATCGTAAAGAAATAGAGAGTATAGTGGAAGCATGGGATCCTTAGAGTTATTGTTGGTCCTCCTTAAGCCTTGCTAGGATTTGTGGCTCAGGCAAGAAGAGTGATTTTCTAGGTATCATTTTCATTTTGTTGCTCCTATGGGGCTTCTTAGATTCAGAATTTGAAGGGACCCAACATGGGAAAAGTGTTGTTTGGTGGCTTGGGCCTGTAACACATGAACTGGTACTTAGCCCTAGACAACTCGAGAGTGTACAAATTTCAAAGGACAAAGGATAAAAAGGAGTTACTATTAGAATTTAAAATACCCTCTTAACAAACTCTACCTGGGATTTCTTGAAAATTTTAATTTACCAGGCTGTGCATTTCATCAAAAGATAAGAGCCTTAGTGTAAAAGAAGGATTGAAACTGAAAAGTAATGAATTGTTATCATTTTTTTCCATTCTACCAGAGTCAAAAAACATGTATGTACTAGTTCACTCTAAATGATGCATGATTTATTGCAGAGATGGTAAAAAACTCAATGCTCATTTCTTTTGATCTCACCGGAAATTCGCATTTTGAAATCTTCTAAATCTATTAAAATAGTAACAATAGTACAAAATTATATCCTATTTTCCAGTGATCAGGAACTTTACGGCCCTAAAAGCTTTATTATGAGTAAAGGCTTCTGATTTCATTGTCTTCTAATAGTTTTGTGTGAACGAACTCCAAATTTCTTGCACCATTCTGACTTGAAGTAAATGCGCAGGTGGTATATGGTAGGTAGACAGAGTAAACCTACAATTGTTTTGGAGAAATCTGTAGAGCTTGTCAATCAGTAATCCTTCAAAAGGACCAATGCTCTTATTAGTCTTCAATGTGATTTTTCCTAGAACATACACAACCCTTGTATTCTTTGCCAATTCAAGCTACTGCAATTCCTCATCTACAGAGTAGTTACTTTCTGCCACTGTATTTCTGCTTGCATAACTTCTGTCATGTGAGGAGGAATAAGTTCCTCTGAGCTTGAGATAGTCTTTTATGCTTTCAACAACCTGGTTGATAAATTCAGATCCTTCAATGTTTGGGGCATCTTTGTAACCATATTGGGCTACACATTTATATACACCCTTTGGCTCTAGTTTTCCAACCATAAATCTCTCCGACAAAAGCATTGTCTTGACTGGAATCATTCTTATGGTGATAATGACAAGAACTTCATGAAGAGACCCAACATTCTTTTCATAATGTTCAATAATCGGTGGTAAGCCAGAAATAAGGTCACTGCAGAAGAAACAAGTTCCTGGTACATGTGAATTCACTCGGATAACCAATCCATTCAAAACTTCTATGCTGAGTTTTCTTTGTGCTAAATATTTATACTTTTTCTGCCTTCCATAGTTCGAAGAGAACATTATGGTCAGAAAATTAGGAAGGGACACCAACCTCCCTGTGGAAACTTATTCAATACAGATGATAGATAAACGCCTTCAACGATAGCAAAAAAGTAGAGTGAAGGATAGTATAAGCAAAACATGTATGTTCGAAACCACAAGCATGACCAAGGTTACTATGCACATCGTAATGAACATAACCCCAACAACTGCAACCCCTGCACCATCAAATACCTAAAATTATCCTTGGAAACTCAAAATAATCCATAAAAACTACCAAATTCTATTGTCATATATAAATTTGGATATTCTTACCATGTGCATTATCAATTTGTGTTCCATCCTAGAATCCTACGATAATTGCAATGTAGATAACCATGAGAACATAGTTAACTTTAGGTGAATAGATTTGACCCTCGTAATTTTGGGAGGTATGCACAATCTTCACTCGAGGGAAAAAGCTAAGAGCCATGGACTATTTTATGATTGAGAATGATGTTGTAATCAATGCTTTACTGGCTACAATGGCTGCTAAAGTGGCAACAATGAACATTGACCAATACACAGGCTATGGTATTTCTTTGTAAAATGTAGAGCTTATGTCCCCTAGGTTTTTTATCAAATAAGCCACTTGTCTCGTATATGTGTTAAGTAGAGATGGGTAAACCAACACACAGAAAGCAGGCTGCAACAAAAAACCCAAATTTCTCATTATGTTACTAAAACTTAAGGAGGATGAAGCACACAGGTATGATGAAATACTAATAATTCTGTCCTTGACATATAGCTTGGACCTGGATTGATTTCCTGTTGAAAAGGCCCAAGTCTGCAAACATGGCCTCGGCACCTGGATCCAGTCAAAACAAAGAACTGATGTTAGTGTTTCTATTTGTATAGCTTTAGCATAAATAATTGGGATGAAGTTATGAATTGTGTTTGAGAAAATCATTGGTATGGATTTATCAATTGAGTTAGAAAATAGTTCCAAGTATACTATATGATAAAATGAGATACATATCATCAGTCAATATCTGTTATACATAGGACTACACCTCCAAGCATCACCCATACTTATTAGTGATATTCATGAAAGTCACAATATATATAATATGGGTTGAATGCCTTGAATTCTCCAGGATAATATTTCACAATATTATATTGTCCTATCATGATGTTGGTCACGATCTAGGCAATCATTATGGGTGAGAACATGAAGCTAACTTTACTTATGCCAAGTTTTTGAAAAAGGAACAGTAGTAACAGGTTAAAAAATGACACGAGTACAACAACGCTTGCATGATTTAACATACGAAAACATAAATTATGTCAAGAAGTCGGATGCCATAATTCACATTATACACACAGATGATATCATGTTTATGATAGGGAGTTGCATCCCTCCTTCAAAATAAACTAACCCATACTGAAAAACTTGATTACATCCCAATATACTCATGGAAGCCAAGCTAATAGTGTCTACTTCACATTCTTGTACCATCTTACTTTGGCTCATGTTACTGATCCTTGACTAAATTCCTTGCATAGCTGACAACACTGCAGGATTAAGAACTGATATGTTGCAAATAGTGCTAAAAACACGAAGTTGGCTGCTTCTTTTTTTCAGATGAAAAAAACGATATATTTATTTTGTATAGAAATTACATATGTTTCAAAGTCTGCATCTCATAGGAGCATATCAAAATTATATATCCAAGCTAATCAACAAACATGCATAAAAATGAACCTTATAACCAGACCAGGATACATAAAAGATTTTCTATGCTAATTCTAGGTTGTTTGTTGTATCTAGATAAATTAGCATAGCATATTGTAGCATATGTTAGGCATACATCTGTATTTTTTCACAAACATGAAGAGCAAGATGTAATGCAGAGTAGTTACTCCGCAATAAAAAAAGAGTATGTCCGGGTGTAGTTATCCTGGTAAAGGCATAATCTCGGTCTCCAACCAAGTCTCATCCATCTTAATCTCTATGTGGAGTCCATCCAGATATTCCATGATGCCTTTTTTGGAGAGGCAGTCCGCTTCTACATTGAAGTCCTTGCTGTATGGTGGAGTATTGGAGAGGGTTCCAGAGAGTAGAGATCTGTTGTAGCCAACACTGAAGAGAGGATTTGTTGATGTTGGCATTCCCACAGACATAATCAATGATGACCTTTGAGTCCCCATAAATGTGGATAGTAGGAATATTCAGATAATGTATGAACTAGAGGAGTCCCCATAATACCATGGCCTCAGCCTTCGTGCTGGAGCCCTTTCCTACCCCCTAGTGTACCAGATCTGTTAACTTTGGCAAATATCGGATAATGAATCTGCATCCACAACTGCTACACTGTGATGCTCCGTCAAAAACGCTCGTAGGGAAGGAGATATATGGCCAGATTTGGGGTTTTTGCGCAGTTTATTGGATGTACCAGCATGTATTTCAGCCGAGATTGTGCTTTGAATTTTTTCCATCACCACTGCTCAGCTTTCATGGTACTCATTGAAAATAATATTGTTCCTCCACCTCCAGATCTCCCAAAGAACAATGGGTGGAATGAAGCCCCTAGTGCCATGCTACGAACTCCACCATTCAAGACACTCTGGAATATCAGACAAAAGTGGGATTTGTAACCCAAATGAGACATCCAAGGTATTCCAAATTTTTGTAACCTTGGGGTAGCTTATGAAAAAATGCAAATTGTCTTTTGGAGGGGGTGATGGGGTCGGCGTATGAGTAGATAACACAAGTGGGCCCTTGTGGCCCGGGACAAACTCTTCCTTCCCAAATCTTGGGGAAGCCTTATGTTTGAGACTCTGAAACTTTCAGTAAGGATGTTATGGGTGCCAAATTGTGGTGGTGTTGGATTCAAAAGCGCCAATATCTCTAGAAAATTTTATGGCATGAAAAATGCATACCTCACCACTCTCTAATCCAAAAACTAAAGTTGGATTGATGAAAATAACAAATCTCTCATACATACCCATAGCTTTTGGGAAATATGCATGCACTTGTGGTAGGACTCATGAAAACAAATGTCTAATTTGGACCAGCAAGAGCAATGTCTTATCCTAATCGCAGATGGCATTGACACACTATGTTGGGGTTATCAATCAAAGGGCATATTCACTATGATGGAAGCGTACTCCTTGGCCACTAATACCATCTACGCCCCCAATGCTAACATGTGGCCCAAGATTTCTCACTTCCTATGGCTATTGGCTTGGAAGAGAGCCGTGACTTGGGATAAAATCATCAAAAGGGACTACGAAGGATCCTCTATTTTCTATATGCGTAGAGCTAGTCCCGAAAGTGTTGAGCATTTGTTTATTGATTGTTCATTTGTGGATCAATTTTGGACAAAATTATATTCCTACTTAAGGAAGTAGGAAGATAGACACAACTCACTCTTGGAAACAATCTCAGCTTGGAAGCCCTTCGCTTTCAAAAGTGAAATCCTTAATAAAGCATGGTCTCTCTTCCCTTGATTCATATTTTGGTTGATTTGGAAAGAAAGAAATAGCCAAATTTTCAAGTAATGCCCTTTCAAAAGGGAAATCCTTAATAAAGCATGGTCTCTCTTCCCTTGATTCATATTTTGGTTGATTTGGAAAGAAAGAAATAGCCAAATTTTCAAGTAATGTCCATCCTCTTCTGATTTTTTTTGGTATAATGTATCATTTAGTGTAATAGAGACCACCCTCCTCTCCTCGTGGATTACCAACAACTAGTATATTTCTCCATCTAAAGCACCATTCTATTCTACATTTTAATTTTTCAACCAACATCCACCCACCCGACCTCTCTCTCCCCTCATCCCCCCCTTCCCCCCTTACTTGGCCCCTTTTCTTCTCCGCTTTATTAAATACAAATTCGACAGTGCATCCAAAGTCAACCCAGGAAAAACAAGTTATGGAGGCATCCTTAGGGATGACAACAACAATCTATTATTTGTGGTTGTCGGCATTTTAGGCCACCCCACCAATAATGTAGTTGAATTCTATGCAGAGGAAGTGGGATTGTAAATTTCCAACCAGCAGGGTTTCAATAGGCTCATGGTCGAAGGAGACTCTATGTTAGTCATCTCTGTAGGAATTTACAGGGTAAGTTCCTCAGAAAGAATACCAAAAGGACACCGCTCACAACCAGATCTCAAATCAATACACCAGTATTTTTGACGTGGTTAAAACCCTCAAAGTGCAAGGAGGGAAACAGTCCACGGCCTGTCCCAACGTGGGTACTACAGGCAATTTATTAATCAAAGAATGAAAATTTACATAAGCTTCTCTCATGCACGGATTACCCGAACAATGACCCTCCATGCGCTTTAAATAGAACTCATGGACCAATCGGGTGTCAAGCTACGGATCAAGTGTCGGTAATACCGAGGTGAGAGTGAACCGTCGGATCACTACATATCGTGACCGTCGGATTGTAAGTTACAAAATGTACAACGGTAAAGAAACACACTTTACCTAACTCTAACCTAATTCTATACTAGACCAAGTTGAACTTAACTATATCCTATGTGTCGGAATATCCTAACATCCCCCCTTAAGAACAACTTGGGATAGGATTGAAGGATTTACAAATATGACACAATAGGAGAAGGAAGGAGGCACTAGAGCCTATCCCCCCTTAGTGACAACTTCCTGAACTCCAAGCATATATCAAAGTTTAGTGAACTTCGCCTCTGTGAGAGCCTTTGTGAAGATGTCTGCAACTTGATCATCTGTTGGACAATATTGCACTTCAAGAACATGGTCATGAATGAGCTTTCTGATGAAGTGCATGTGTAGTTCAATGTGTTTGCTGCGTTGATGCTGGACTGGATCTTTGCATAGCTGAATGGCACTTTGATTATCACACCAAAGTGTGGTTGGATGCTGCTGCTCAAAGCCAAACTCTGATAGGATCTGACGAAGCCACAAGGCTTCCTTACTAGCTTCCACGGCACCACGATACTCTGCTTCTGCTGACGAAAGAGAAATGGCAGCTTGTTTCTTACAAGCCCATGTAATAGGTCCTGAACCAAGAGTGAAGACATAACCGGCAGTAGAATTCCGATCATCAGGGTCACCAGCCCAATCAGAATCAGTGAAACCAACTAACAAAGGAGTTGCTTTGGCACTGTAATGAATCCCAAACTGTACTGTACCTCGAACATAACGAAGTATTCTTTTAGATGCTTTCCAATGACTTTCACGGGGGTTTTGCATAAAACGAGCAACAAGGCCAACAGCAAATGAAAGATCAGGACGAGTATGGGTTAAATACAAGAGTTTTCCAACAAGTTGATGGTATAAGGTAGCATCAACTTCAGGAGAAGTACAAGAGACTGAAAGTTTGACTCCAGACTGAAAGGGAGAAGGGGCTGGCTTACAGTCTTCCATGTGAAAATGACGAAGAATATCACAAGCATACTTGGACTGGGAAAGGAAAATACCCTCTTGGGATTGCAAGACTTGAAGACCGAGAAAATAGTGTAGGTGTCCTAAGTCTGTCATTTCAAATTTCTTTTTAAGGCTGGACTTCACATGGTTTATAAGGTTGGGATCAATACCAGTAAGAATAAGATCATCAACATAAAGAACAAGGATGATAAGAGAGTTGCCCACTTTCTTGGTGTAGACAGTATTGTCAGAATGACACCTAGAGAAGCCAGATTCTAAAAGAAAGCTATCCATTTTGGCATACCAAGCCCGAGGAGCTTGCTTGAGGCCATAAAGGGATTTCTTAAGTCGACAAACAAGGCTGGAGTCTATTTGTATGAAGCCAATGGGTTGTTCCATATAGATTTCTTCCTGCAAGTCCCCATGCAAGAAGGCAGATTTAACATCCATCTGATGGACTTCCCATTTTAAAGAGGCAGCAAGGGAAAGAACAAGGCGGATAGAGTTCATTTTGGTAACAGGGGAGAAGGTTTCTGTGTAGTCAATGCCTTCAACCTGTGAAAAGCCCTTAGCAACGAGACGAGCTTTATGTTTATCAACTTTCCCATCTGGTCCATACTTGGTTCTGTAAACCCATTTACATCTAACAAGTTTGCGTCCCTTTGGTAGAGGAACAAGATCCCATGTATCATTTGTCATCAATGAATGATATTCTTCATTCATAGCTGCTTCCCAATGTGGATGGCCTGAAGCTTCTGCAAAAGTGTCAGGATCATGATTTACTGGAGCTTGAGCCAGTAAAGAAGAGGCTCTTTCAAACTGAGAACGTGTACGTCGCTGATCTGTAGGATCACCGACAAGATCACCTGCTGCATCCCGAGTAGCACGAACCCATCTCGGAAGTTGAGGATCCTGAGAAGGTGGGGGAGGATTATCATCCTCGCTTTCATCATCTGAAGAAGAAATGTTTTCAAAAGTAGAAGAGATAGGAAGAGGTGGCACATCCGCCGGACTAGGCTCGCAGGCCGATTTATTTTCATCAAATTTTACATCTCTTCTAATGATAACATTTTTGGACTTAAATGGAATAAGTCTATAACCTTTTACATCTTCAGAATATCCAACAAAAGTACATTTCTCACTCTTAGGTTCTAAAGCTTTATGCTTTTCATCTGGAATATGGGCCCATGCTTCACTTCCAAACACACAAAAGTGACTTACATCTGGTTTAATGTAACTCCAAGCTTCTTCTGGAGTGATATTCTCTAGAACCTTAGTAGGAGTGCGATTGATTATATAATTTGCACAATTAATTGCTTCGGCCCAAAAACTAAGACTGAGTCCTTTAGATTGTAGCATACAATTAGCCATTTCCTTTAAGGTGCGATTTTTCCTTTCAGCTACACCATTTTGTTGTGGAGTGTATGGAACAGTATGTTGCATTTGAATTCCATTTTCGGTGCAAAAGTTGATGAATGTGTTTTTAACATATTCTCCACCATTATCAGTTCTTAGCTTAAGAATTTGATGTCCAGATTGTTTTTCAACAAAGGCTTTGAAGGCCAAAAAAGTGTTAAATACTTCGCTCTTGAGTTTTAAGAAGTATACCCAAGTGCGTCTGGAGAAATCATCAATGAAAGTTAAGAAGTACTTGCAGCCAGAGAATGAAGCAACAGGAAGAGGACCACATAAATCACTGTGCACAAGCTGTAAAGGGGCTGAGGCGTGCCAAGAGGCACGTTTGTCAAAACTGTCCCGATGATGTTTTCCGAGTACACATCCGGAACAAACACCATCTCTGCAAGATACCATAGGAAGACCTGTCACCATATTTTCTTTACATAGATGCTGAAGGGAGCGATAGTTTAAGTGACCAAATCGCTCATGCCAAAGTTTGCTCACTTCATCATTATGAGCAACAAATACTGAGGGAAGATTTGATGACCCAAAGTTGTGAAACTTATACAACCTTTTGGAATCATCAGCAAGACCAGTAGCTAGAATCTGTTTAGGATCTTTTAGATCCTTGATTACAACATCATGAGGTGAAAATTCAACAATTTTACCTTCACCTGAATGAGTTATCTGATAGACAGATAGAAGGTTGCAGGATAAGGTTGGAACACATAATACATCATTAAACTGACCATTGTCTAGATGAACAGTTCCAGTCCCTACAACATTAAGAGATCTATCATCACCAATATATATATTTTTGGTGTTACAATCATTTAAAGAAGAAAACATGGCTTGGTTTTTGGCCATGTGACAAGAGGCTCCAGAATCAATGAGCCACTCATGAGAATGAGAAGAAGAAGAAGATACATTTAATGCATAACCAGACTGAGATGATTGACAATGACATGCAGAAAGTGCCATTCCGGAAGTTGAAGTTGAAGTAGGCTCCACATGGATGTTATGTTTCTTCATTGCGGCTTCCAAGGCTTCCATCTTCTTAAAGCATTTAGATTCTAAGTGGCCATCTCGATTACAAAAGTTACAATGTCTATCAGTCTTCTTCCATTTGTTTTTATTGGTCTTATCATTTTGCTGAAATGATCTTTCATTTTGAGGCTGAGATGGTTTAGGACCATTCTTTTGAGGATATGACTTCTTAGGATTCTTTGAATTTGGTTGCTGCTGGGCGGCTAACGCTTTCGTGGAAGAGTTTCCAAGATTAAGAAGACCAAGGTGTAAGAGTTTTTCTTGTTCTCTTATTAAGGAATCACAAAAGGAGTCAAAGGAAGGGGCCTTGTAGTCTTGTCCTTGACAAATGAAAGCTTCCCTTGTAGAATGGAAAGTGGAAACAAATATAGAGTAGGCTGGTCCCAACTTAGTAAGGATGGAATAAATAAGGTTACCATCTTCTTTCTTAACTTTAACACCTTCCAAGAGATATCTAAGGGTCTTGAATTTGGACAAGAAATCTTCAATGCAAGAAAAATTATTAGGATCCAAAGTAAGCAGCTCATTTTCAAGTCGATGGGCTCTAATTTCATTTTTAATCCCAAAAACTTTAGCAAGTTTTTCTAATGCTTCATGAGGAGTCTCAAGTTCTGCAATGTGGAATCTAAGATCAGGAGAAATAGACATCCCTATCAAACCACGTGCTTGATCTTGTCTATTTTCCCATTTTGCCGCCTTGTCTTCATCTTTTGATTTCTTCTCTTGGTCTGTGGCTATTCTGAAGAGACCTTTACTTCTAAGTAAATCTTCCATGTAGGCTACCCATTGGAAGTAGTTAGTGCTGTCAAGAATGACTTGGCATGGACTTTCCATTTTTTAAAAAATTGAAGCTGAAGATGCTGAAAGTAAGTGTTCCAATGGATAGATCTCGAAAAAATAGGCAGTTTTAAAAAAAACGGCTCTGAAAAAGGCTTCCGGATGAAGAAGTTATGGCTTTTTGAAAAAAAAATGTTGACGTTGCCGGCAAAGTGCGCGAATGTGCGGGAATGCAAAAAATCCGCCCCCAAAAAATGGAGACTTGAACCCAAGACCTCTACTCTCTTAAAATAGCTTTGAACCAATTGATCTATACAAAAAATTTGAGAGAGAAAGAGAGAGAGAGAGAGAGGGGGGGGGGGGGGGGGGGGGGGCCTTGGTTTGCGTGCTTGCCTTGAGAAAGCTCTTTTTCCCTACAAAACACAAAACACAAAACCCAACACGAATATGCAAAGAAAAATGAACCTTGCGGCTCGAAGTTAGCTTTAGCCAAAAAACTAGAAATTTTAAAAAAAATATCTCAAAGTTAGCTTTAGCTGAAAAACTAAATATTTTTCTCAATGTTTCTGATTTTCCGAGATCACACTAAGGTGCAGGGAAAAGAGCATACGCATGAGAAAAATCCTTCCTTTCTGTTTCTGATTTGCCCAGATCGCACAGAGTCGCAGGGAAAAGAGCATACGCAGAAATGAAAGGTATAGATCCGGTTAAAAAAAAGGCTAAATAAACTGAGACCGAAATAAGCAGAGAGAAAATAACAGTAAACTGCAAAAAACACTGTATACCTCCCGATCTGAAAAATGACGCAGCTAGGGCTACCGGAAACCTTTTCGCGTGAAACGAAAGGGGTTCCTCACTGGAACAGATGCTCCGAACGCAACAGAGCAGTCCTCTCGGCCCGAACGCAGTCAGAAACAGCAGATCTAGGAAACGACAGCCGCATGCAGTTCTACCGGCTTCAGATTTGGATCACCAACAGACGCGGCCCTCAAATAGCTCTGATACCATGTAGGAATTTATAGGGTAAGTTCCTCAGAAAGAATACCAAAAGGACACCGCTCACAACCAGATCTCAAATCAATACACCAGTATTTTTGACGTGGTTAAAACCCTCTAAGTGCAAGGAGGGAAACAGTCCACGGCCTGTCCCAACGTGGGTACTACAGGCAATTTATTAATCAAAGAATGAAAATTTACATAAGCTTCTCTCATGCACGGATTACCCGAAGAATGACCCTCCATGCGCTTTAAATAGAACTCATGGACCAATCGGGTGTCAAGCCACGGATCAAGTGTCGGTAATACCGAGGTGAGAGTGAACCGTCGGATCACTACATATCGTGACCGTCGGATTGTAAGTTACAAAATGTACAACGGTAAAGAAACACACTTTACCTAACTCTAACCTAACTCTATACTAGACCAAGTTGAACTTAACTATATCCTATGTGTCGGAATATCCTAACAATCTCCACCATCAAGAAAATTTTATCGAACACTTCTATTGACAAGCTACCCAAATGTTTGTGCCTGGAGAATTTCCTTCATAACAAAGCCATTCTTCTAGCTTCCAATAGCTCTGTCATCCTCCTTCATGTTTTTCTCTCTAATAATAAAGCTGCTAAGAATTTACCCAACTTAGCATGCTCACAAAACAAGCTTCAGCTTTCTAGACCCAAGTCAACCATCACCTCCTCCCCATCAATCTCCCCATGCAACTCCATGGTTCTTTCAGACCTCTCCACCTAGGCTCCTTCAGATACTTCTGACCCCCCCATCGGGTTGCCCCACCTAAAGACCTTACAACACCCATTGGTGTGTCTACTACAATATGGTTGGCATTGGTTTCTTTGTGTCTTACAACAGTTCCATCATTTTTTAATGAAGTCTCTTTTAGCACTTATATACTTTTAGCAGGGTTACAACAACCTAGTTACTCAATTTTGTTTTTGTTATACTTTGTGTTCTAATGAATTTGGTCATAATCTTATTTATTATTTGTAGTCTCTTGGATTTGTAGTCTACATTTAGCACTTATATACTTTCAGCAGGGTTACAAAAACCTAGTTACTCAATTGTTTTTTTGTTATACTTTATGTTCTAATGACTTTGGTCATACTATTATCTATTACAACAATTTTTTAATGAAGCCTCTTTTAGCACTTATATACTTTCAGCAGGGTTACAACAACCTAGTTACTCAATTGTTTTTTTGTTATACTTTATGTTCTAATGACTTTGGTCATACTCTTATCTATTATTTGTAGTCTCTTGGATTTGTAGTCTACATTTAGCACTTATATACTTTCAGCAGGGTTACAACAACCTAGTTACTCAATTGTTTTTTTGTTATACTTTATGTTCTAATGACTTTGGTCATACTCTTATCTATTACAATATGTACGTAATTTCTTAGATTTGTAGTCTCTTGGATTTGTAGTCTACATTTTCGTTACTGGTCTAGTTTCTCTAATAATAAATCGTAGTAAAAATAATTTTAACCATATTATATATTTTTTTATTTTAATGTCGATGAAAACGATTTGGTTAAGATTAGAAAATGTCGGCTGATGCCATTAATGGTCAATACCATCCACCCACATCTTAAAATCTATGTGATGAACAAGCCAATGAGAAGATGATCTGGTCGTCTAAATCTTTCCTCCCTTTCCAAGGAAATGTCACCGGCTTCATCGTGGTGTAAGGAGACACGTTGTTAATTCTGTACCAAAAAAATTCATCCTTTTAATACACATTTGTCTACTTAGTCATCTAAATTTACACTAAATATAATTATCGTAATTGATTTAAATGCTGGATTTGCTATTCAATCTTCTGAATATACATCATTTTTAAAAATGATATAAAGTTTATTTACCTCTCCGTTCGCTTTTGGAGGAAGCGTTGCACAGATAATTTCGGGGTAATTTCCAGGCCTGCGCGCGAAAAAAGTTAAAAAAATAATGTTAAAAACACAATTTTCAATCTTGAAAACCTTTCTATACTTTTTACTTTTTGTCGAATAGTATGAAGTTATGAACCACATTTGTCAATATAAAATATTTCACGATCCGCGTCTTACCTACGGAAAGTCTTTCAGGCTGATCTTCGTTGTCAGCGTTCGATGCAGCAGTTTCAATATCTGTTGGATTTTGCGGATATTAATATGAGGTCTTCTTGTCTTCCTCGAACTTATAGAGCTGGCAAGCCTAATAATGGCTTCTGCCTGCCACGAAAATGACGAAATAAGCCTGCGAATAAATTAAAGAACGCGAAGAGGACTAAAGATGAAAATGTTTCATCAAAAATATATACGAAATTTGTTGTGAATGTATTAAATTTGTTGCTGAGATCAATATAATACCTTCTCAGCCGGCACATTGTAAACATTCACCATTCCGTTATAAAAAATAACAAATTGACCTGTGGACTAATGCTGGGGGTTTTTGCTGGAACTGATCTGCTTCAAATAGTGCGAAAAACACAAAGTTAGCCTTATCATACATTTAAGCTTGCTCAGCTATCAAGAATTAGTAAATATATCAAATTACAAATGTCTGGAGATGAAAATACCTCGAAACCGGATCAGTTTGGCTGATTGCAAAGGGCATAATAATGTTTCTTTCTGCGACTCTGCATACGGGAAATAATTCCATCAATTCCGTGTGACTAGATGCCTCAGAGCGTCCACTAAATCCCTTGGCCCGATGATTGACATGAGCCAAATCGCCTTGCTTGTCATCTGAAAGCTTGATTGACGAAAGCACCTTTTGCATCATCTGCGGTTTTATCCGTGACAGATCTTGCACTGTTACATTCATCAAAATAAATACGAAATCAGCCAAAACATTCTGCTAAAACAAGAATAGTTTCATAAGTTAGTGCTCCATCACATGAACACCCTCGTGGCAGTCCGTCCATCCCACACATTTCAATTTTTCGAGCAGGAGTGCTAAGTTTGAGGGTTTCGGCTGCTGATAATCTTGCAACTGATCCAACTTGAAATCAGTTTCATAAGTTAGTGCCCCATCACATTCTATCAAGAAACGAGAACCGCCAGTTACAACCGCCCGCGTCTAGCCTACGCAAGTTTCTAGCTAGTCACAACTGTCACATGTAAATCAACGGATGATTATAATTCAATCGTCTAACGAAAGATCGAATGGTGTACAGTGAAGACAGGTAGATAGCAGGGGAGTTCGTCTCAGAGGGAAATGCCTTACGACGTAATTAAAATAATTATTTAATTTAAAAAATTATGTTAATAATTTTGATGGGGTTGGAAAGTGTTAAGTAAGGACAAGAGAGGATGTCCAACTTTTTAATTATATGTGTAATTAAAGTGAGGATGTGAAGGTTAGTCGATATCATGCACTCACAAATGATTATGAGTAATGATGATGTAGAATATTAATTCATAAATATTTTATACTAGTACATCTTTCTAGAGTTGCTAGAGGTAAGCTATAATTATTTGATGCATTGGTTGTATTAATTGTTTGCTTGTGGAGTCTTCTTTCTCCAAAGTTTGCACTTGTGCCTTGAAAATTAAGGAAGGTTCAGTCCCTCATGGTCTATGCTTCCATCAATGAACCCTTATTGTTCGTTAAATTCTTCGCAATCTTCAACAATCCATGGGGTTGCATGCAATAGGTTCGTGCCATTGATGGAGGGATGGCCATTACTATGGTTTTTCTGCAGTATGCAAGAATTCACCCAGACAAGTTTGCTAATATTACTTCTGACTTTCGATTCTTAAGGTAGTGTTGTGGTTGCACTATTGTGATTCTGGTTTCATAGGATCAGGAATTTGGTTATGCAATCGAAGGTGAACTGTGGTGTACTATGTATCTTGAATTTTCTCCATCCTAGGGAAGATACTTGGATATTATGTCCTACTTCCATTACTCATTTGTGGATCCTTTCGCATTTGTCATACTTACCACCCATGCCCATGAACCTATCCACTCTTCTTCACCTTGGTCTGCCATTGGCCTCTAATCTCTCGACCTTCCCCTATCTCATGGGAATTTTCTCGTTGGGTTCATACTTTCGTTATTATCATGCCTCAACAGAAAATGTGGCTGACATGTGGCACTCATGGCTAAGGCCCCTCTAATATGCCTAGTTTCTAGCCCCATGTCTCGCTTACTGATATCATACAAGCATGCTCACTCCCCAAAAAATTCACCTTGAAACCTAATTACTCAAAGCATGGGGAGTTCAAGATAGGAATACTGAGTTTGAATCTAATATTTGGGCTAATGTTATTGATGGGGTTTCAGACCCTGGTCACACTAAGGGTTCCTGGAATCAATACATGCACTTTGTCACTCTATATTGGTAAAAAAAGAAATATTTCATTGAGTCATCCAGTAGAAGCAAGAAGAACACAATAAGACAATTATCCATCTCAAGAATATCTAGAAGGTCCAAAATCATTTGTGCACCTATATGGTCAACCTAGATGCTTCGTTGTTGCATATAGAGACACACATTTGATGCAGGAAATAGACATCACTAGGGCCAAGCACATATGATCTCACCCATTCAACTTCTTCCAAGGAATAATGACAATAGATGTTCATTATAATTGCATGCTTATGTTTTTTGAATCTCAATTTATAGTTTCCTTTGTTACACAATTTTAATCCATTTTCTGTAACCAACTATTATTTTTTAACTTATATTTTGGCATAGCCAACCATATGCCATGGCTTAAATATAGTTACATGGTATCTATGTATTTGGTAATTCTGATATAAGAAAAAAATTGGAATATATAACAAAACTTTGAAATTGTTATTTATATATAACCAAATACTTAGATTTTATTTTCCTTGATGATATGCTTTGCTCAGATATCTACTTTGATATCAATTTAAAAAATCATAATAAAGGAAAGAAATGAAACCAATTATAAGTTTATGGGACACTGCATGCTCTTCTCACTATTAAATAAATTTACAAGAAATTAATTTATTTCTAAAATTCCTTAGTTCTAAGATATTTTAAAGATATCTAGGAGTAATTGATTTCAGAAATATTCAAGACTAATAGCTTCTATAAATAACTGACAACTAAATACTTGATTAACTCATACACAAGAGAGGCTATACATTAATAAAAAATATTGTGTGATAAAGAGTTCTAGTTAAAAAAAAAATAACTAGGTGATCCACCCTAATTTAAAAGAAAATATTTATCTCTTTTTTTTTACCAATATAAAGAAGAAAATAAACATTAATAAAGTATGAATAGATCATCATGAACTCCATAGTGAAATTAGGTATGATTTAATACCCAAAATACCATGAGATAAATATCTATCACCTTTAAACACTAAAAAAGTTTAATATTGAAAACATTTTCTTTAAAAATATTTAACTTTTATTATTAATATTAGAATCCAATTTTAAAATGTTTATCACCCAACCAAACTTACTAACATTTTAAGTAAGAAAAACTATTATAATCCTAAAAAATATCTCTTAATGAGTCTTGAGCACATAGATTAAATTGTAAATGACACCAAGTAATACATTCCCTTCTTATTGTTCGATCAACCAAATTTTACATTAATCATCATAATCATAATAGAGTTAATATTTACTTAGAATATACATTCAAATCATATTTATTTATTAATATTTTTAACTTCTCTACATCCTAAAAGTATAAATATAATTAATTTTTTAAACATCGAACTACCTTTTTTTTCTAATGGTATAAAGTTATAAAATTAATATATTGTTGTGTTATTAGTCCCTGCCGAAGGACTACAGGGACTATTAGCGATCGGTAGACATTGACCTGGTATTAATTTGAGTTGACAAACGAATGTACTCAGCGTTTTAACCAAAGTTTTATTAAAATTATTCAATCAACCAAAATTTTAGCCAAAGTTTCAGTTTGCACCTCTTATTGCCTGAAATAATGTATGATTTCTGTGATTGTAATTAAAAGTTAGGATAATGTGCACTGAAGAGTTTAAAACATTTATTAATTTGAACTAATGCTAACTTTCAAGTTAGCATTAGCTTGAAACATTTAATGTGATCTTTTTTATACAAAGATAAGAAGTGTGAACTTTTGTTTATACAAAGTTATGGAGGTGTCAGCTGCCACCCAACACCTACCTCGTTTGGGCTCAACACCTGTTGTGGTTTGAATTGCTACCTCATTTGCACTCAACACCTGCATCACTTGTCTACTACCTCGACACCTATACCTGCCATGGTTGGGTAGGTTTGAATTGTATTGTCGCTCTGAAAGAAAGCTTTTCACAGCAGAAAGCTCAGAAATTTTGAATATGGAAGGCCATTGCACTGAGTTAGAAGGCTGCAAAGATGTGGAATCGAACTCGGATTACCTTAGCTCAGATTTGTCAGGCTTTAACCACGGCCTGCCTGCAATTCCATCTCTCCATGAGCGGAGATTGTCACGCACAACAATTGAAGAATATAAGGATGTTATGAGCCTGAATGTTAAGTTGTCTCACAGGCGAGCGATCTTGTGTTCCTTTAGCCCTCCAGATCAGGAGGAAGCCAAGAAGAAGGAGTCAAATCATCAACGCTAAAGGGCATTTATGGTTTTTTTATTAGTCAAAGTCTTTCTGCTAATGCATGTTTTCCTTTTTAATCTGTTAGAAAAATTAGTGTTAAGAACAAAAGAGAACTGCTAGTCATATCGGGTTTGGACTGCAAATTAAAGCGTTGCCATGGATGAATTTTTTGTGCCTGGTTTGTTATGCCTTTAACATTACTAGAGGTTGTCGAAGGGATTTCAAATAAAAATCGAAGATTTATAGATAAATTCAAATTCGATTCTTGGATTATACATCTTCATATTAAAGAAAGCAGTGGGACTGTAACCAAAATAATCATATAGCAAATAGTAAAATACACAGTTATAAGCCTTCAAATTTTTTTATTTTTAATAAAAATTGTGCAATGGAAACCCTTGGAACAGTAACTTGCAAGCAGCTTATATATGCAGAACATTGCATCACTAATGAAATCAGTACTTAACAGAGGTGAAATGCAGCCATTACAATTTTATGCATTTGAAACTGGACCGGTTGCAGCGATTTTGTCATAAAGCTGGATTGCGAGAAACATAAAGAAGGAAAGATTTTTTGTTATTTTCAGAAGGGTCTTAATATTTCTGTTTAGGAACTGACGTTTTTTTATTTTTTCACTTGTTATACGTGGTTCATGCATGGCAGCAATGCTACCAAATGTTATTTAACTTCTTTTGCACAAAATACTATTTAACCTTTTTTTTTAATGTTATTTCAAATATTTTTTTTTTCCGGAGAAAGAAAATTCATAATTTCTATTAATGAGAAATTACATGTTGTTGATGCCCGAAGGCATATGCTGTAATGTGGCAGACCGCCACTGTTCAAAAACAAAAAAGCAGAAATGTTCCCATAGGGATACAGTAATAGGTGCTGAGACCATCATGATATAGGAGTGCGCCTGTACATATGAGTTCATACTAACATATACTGAGATATATACAATGCATAAACAAAAGATAGTGCTCATCAAAATGCTGGTATTGAGGCCATTGCCTCACTGAAGTGGCCCATCTATATATGGCCTGTGGAAGTATCTGTATGTCCCTGCAGGAGAAAATTCCTCGATCATCCACTCGCCTAGAGGACGATTCGCCGCTTCTTTCGAAAGCCGGTCAGCAGTTGCATTTCTTTCCCTGTAGATATGAGAAACAGATATCTGGTCAAAAAATGTTTTGAAAAAAACAATTTCTTCCAAGATATGTTTCAATGTATATGCATGACAAACAGTCTTGTAGTTACACCAATCAATCACGGTCTTTGAATCGCCAAATATTTGAAGTTGGTGGCAGTTTTTTATCATGGCAAAGTATATAAGGTGACGCAAAGTTATCAATTCTGCATGATTGTTTGATCCGGGACCAAGCCCCATACTAATCTGGTAGTAATGCATGTCGGATAGATGCAGGAGGATGCCACCACCACATCCTTGCTGTTGGGCAGCCCCATCAAAGTATGCCCACGGCAAGTCTTTATTTATTTGCTCCTGTATGATGTTCCTGGGCTGTTTCTGACTGATCTCATTTGGTAGTTCTGCGTATGCCGCACAAATGATAGGGGGAAGGAGGTTCCAGTTCACAGTACAGTTCTCAAATATGATAGCGTTTCTCCTGACCCATACATACCAGGAAACCAAGAGGGGGAGGTTCCGAGGCTTTTCCGCCGCCACCGAGATCCACCACTGTTCCCATGCAGAGTTGATGTCCACCCCCTGCCAGTCCACATTCATTTTTAATGACTGTATGACCTGTGCCCAGATAGTCTTGGTGGTCGGACAAGAGAGGAATAGATGTTGGGTTGATTCTTCTGCTTGCAAGCACATTACACATCGGGATGGTCCTGAGAAAGCTCTTTTCTTTAGATTAGATCCAGTGGGGACTTTGTTCTCCAATATGTTCCACATCAGCAGCCTGGTTCTTGGAGGGGCATTCAGTTTCCATAGTGAGACCCACCAGCTTTTGTGGATGTCTGGTTTTTTGTCATCAATAATTTTGATATATCCCAACTTCGGCGAATATTGACCAGTTTTTGCTAGAGCCCATATGAGTTCATCCTCATCTGCCCTTAATCTAATATGGGACTCGGTTAAGGCCTGTATATATCGCTTCCAGTCTTCATTCCACTCAATAGGTAAGTTCCAATGCTGTTCATTTAACCAGGCCTGAGTATAAATTGTGGAATTCTGCTGGTCGCCTATCTGTGAGAGGAATTTAATACCTCTGTTATTTAAGTAGAGTACCAACCCTTCTGGTAAACTGTGGGCGTTCCCGGATCCCGGCCATGGGTCAATACCAATGCGGACCGAAGTTCCATTGCCAATTCGCCATAAAAGGCTATCTCTGATAATAGGCATGGCATTCAGAATGGCTCTCCATATCCCAGAGATGCCATGTCTATTCCAATTTAGCCTACGGATCCAGTCAGTGATGGTCAATGGCCAAATATACTTGTGATGGATGACATCCGCCCATAGACTGTTCTGTTTTATTAATAGCCATCCTTGTTTTGCAGCCAAAGCTTGTGCAAATGCCGGGAGTGATTTTAGTCCCCATCCCCCCCACTTCTTGGGAGTAGCTATCTTGGACCATTTAACCCAGGCAAAGATCTTTCCCTTCTTGTTGCCATTCCAGAGGAATCTATTGCAAATTTGTTGTATTCTGTGAAGTATTCCTCTGGGAATCCAGGCAAGAGACATCCAGTAAACCGGGGTGGCTTCAAGGACCGATTTTATAAGAATAAGCCTGCCCGCTTTAGAAAGGAGCCTATGATGCCAGCAATTGATTCTCTTTTCGATTTTAGTGATGAGCCAAGTCCAGTTCTCAATCTTGTATCCATCTGGTTTAAGTCTGAATCCCAGGTATTTGATACCCTCCAACAGATTTGTTTCTTGGAAGGAGAATTTCTGAATTGCGAGCTGAGTTTCCTGATTAGTGCAACCCGAGAGGGATATAGAGGATTTTCCCCTGTTTATCTCCATTCCTGTAGCACTGCAGAATAGATGTAGAATCTCATTGAGCGAGGTGGTGTCCCGGACACTCCCATTTATGAATATCAGAATATCATCAACAAAAAGAAGATGAGTTAGATAAAAATGCTCCATAATTTTGAGACCACTAATACTCCCACTCCTTTTGGCGGATAAGATAAGTCTGCTCAGGCCTTCCATTACAAGCAGGAAAAGGAGTGGGGATAACGGACATCCTTGTCTGATCCCTCTGTCGATGTTGAAAGGTGATGAGGCCGAGCCATTGATGAGGATAGCAAAGGAGACAGAAGAGATACATCCCATAATCCAGGCTATGAGAACGGGGGGGAAGCCCAAATGGGTGAGGATCATCTTCAGGTAGAGCCAATTTACTTTGTCAAAGGCCTTTGCTAAATCGATCTTGAGGGAGATGCCCTTGAGGTTTTTGAGCTTGATGGAGTGTAGAGCTTCCTGGGCAGTGCCAATGGCCTCTTGAATGTGGCGGTGATGGAGGAAGGCGAATTGCTCCTGTGAGATGTGGGTAGATAGGATGGGCTTGATACGGTTAGCAATGATTTTGGAAATAATTTTGTATAGGCAGTTGCAGAGTGAAATAGGTCGGAAGTCATTGAAGGATGATGGGGAGTCCGATTTAGGGATCAAGGCTATGAAGGTGAAGTTCATAGGAGGGTGAATGTGCCCGGTAATCCTGCTCTCCTCGATAACAGCCAGCAGGTCTTCCCCCAACAGATCTAGAAAGGCCAGATAGAACTCCACTGGCCACCCATCCAGACCCGGGCTCTTATCTTTTTTGAACCACTTTAGTGTTCCTTCCAGTTCCTCCATTGTGACCGGTTGAATTAGGTCCTCGAAATCCTCCTGCTCAACAAATCTTGGAAAGTGTCCAGCCAGGTTGATAATATCAGGTAGATTAATGGCAGGTGGGGCAGTAAATTGCCTTTTGAAGTGTGATATACCCAATCTGGCGAGTTGTTGGTGTGTTGAAGCCCATCCATCCGGTTCACTAGGCAACTGCCAGATAGTATTGGAGGCCTTTCTGCCGTTTGCAAGATTGTGAAAGAATTTGGTATTGCAATCACCCGCTTTCAGCCAGATGGCTCTACTTTTTAACCTCCACTGTTCTTCCTTGTCTTGTAACAACTTGATTTTTTTCTTTTCCAAATTGTTCAGTAGAGATTTTGTTTCCTCCGATAGGAAGCCAGTCCCCCTTTCATCCATAAACTGAGCAATCTGTGCCTCTGTGTCCAAAAGTAGCTGATCATCTCTCATTCGCTTCCTCTTTGCCCAATCCTCAGTCATTTTCTTTAGAACTTTGAGTCTATCGCAAAAATCAGCCGCCTTTCTCTGTGCCCTCAGAGGGGGTTGTGATCTCCAGAAGTCCGTGACCATATTGATAAAATCAGGGTCTTGCAAATGTCCAGCAAAGAATTTGAATGGGGAGCGGGGTTTCTTTGTAGCTCCACTGACTTGTAGTAGGATGGGTAGATGATCAGATAAACCACCCGAGCCAACCCATTGTCTGTACAGGGGAAGTTTTTGTATCAGGTCTTCATGAATCAGGAATCTATCCAATCTCCTTCCCAAGGCTGCATCCCCCGATCTCCTATTATGCCAAGTGGGGACTTTCTTGTTCATGGGTATATCAACAAGCTTGTGAGAGTCTAATAACATGCTCATCTGCTCTGAGATAGGATCTAGTTGAGCATGATGTCCCCAGGATTCCCCCACTCCCAAAGAGAAGTTAAAGTCACCGCCCAAGATGGTGGAATTTGTGATAAGATTACTTTCTAAGAGATTGTGCCAGAAGGCCAGTCTGTTCTGATTCGGGCCATATATATTGATAATTTTAATTGATATCCCGAGCTCCCCCACGAAAATGTCCATACCCATAAAACCCCAACCGCCCCAGGTAGAGATGATCTTGACCGTTCTGGGGTTGATGCCAATAGCTAGGCCACCGGATCGACCGTTTGCGTCCAAACCATGAAAAGTCCACCCCGGAAGAATGGATTGAAGAGTTCTCACAGAGATATCCGAGGGGCAAAGAGTCTCCTGTAGGAAGAGGATATCACATCTGGTTTCTTGAGTCAGCCTTTTAAGAGCCAAACGCTTTTTGGGGTTGGCTAATCCCCTGCAGTTGTAGGAGAGCCAAATCATGGGGAACCATGGGCAATGGGCTCAATTGCTCTAAGCGCCCGCTCTATAGTGCATTGTCGACCAAGTGCAACATCTGCCACAGCATTCTGAATGGCCGATTTGATCTTTGAAGGACGGCCCCTTGATGGTTTATGATTAGAGGCCCGTCCAGGGGAAAGTCCCAGTCCCAGTAATTTTGTTCGGACCCGGGGTCGAAGGTGGTATGGGTGCGATCCAGAGCCAGTATAGGAGGAAGAGGGGTTGGGGTGAGTGGATGCCATCCTATGAGAGGAGGGTGTGGTGGAGAAAGTGGGAGGTGGGGGGGCAATGGAGCATGGAATAGAGGGGATGGGGCCCGGATCAGCAGATAATGGCTGTAATGAGGAGTGCAAAACAGAAAACATAACTTCTGAAAAAATTGCAGAGGTCATGGGATGAGATTCATTACCCAGGGCAGATGATGCTTCCTCCGCAGTCTTGGAATGGGTACGTGGTGGTGCTGGAGTAGACGCAACCTTCTTTCTACTATTAGTCTTCTTAGTGTCTCCTTGCTCCGCAACCATTGGGGTCTCGCTATGAATCAAGTCACCATCTCCTTGTTTATTGTCGCCTTTATTCTGCTCAACAGATGGTTGTTGTTTTGTTCCTCTAGAATTTTCCGAAGTCACCCCCGAGAGGAGAGGGCAGTCCTTATACAGATGGCCCACTTTGTGGCATCTTCTACATCGAAAAGGGACTCCTTCATAATCCAGCAGCTGTTTGCGCGAAAAATGTCTGCGATGCAGTGTGATTTTTTCCTCCAGCCCAGCCCTTGTGTCAAGATGAACTAGAATTCTAGCCATGGTCATAATTCCCGTTTGCTCATAGGATTTTTCGTGTTCGAGATAGGTGCCCAGTGCGTCTCCTATGCGCTTGAACACTTGGGGAGTCCAGAATTGCATAGGCAATCCCGGCAGTCTGACCCATATAGGCCCAGCGCCCATCTGTTCTCGCTCCGGATCAAAAAGGGGATCCCATCGTTTCAGAAGTACAGGCACCAACTCGATATGCCAGAATTGGGATAGGATCCATTGTGTGTATTCCACTCTATGAAAGTGCAGAGCAAACCATCCCCTTGCTAAAACCCTGATCGCCGGTAATTCCTTTAGCAAAGTTCCCCAAATCTCCTCTGTCCATTGCCTTAATCTTTCCATAGAGTAGGTTCGGCCACGTACCCGGCCAACTAGAACCTTTCGCGCAGTATCAATAGCATCCGCCATTTGAACGTCCTCCCCGAACGTCAAGTTGATATCAGAGTCGATAGCCCTTAGGCACCTACCTTTTTTCTGCTTTTCTGAACGCCTGCCGATGGGGTAATCCTTGAGTAGCTTGCGGCACGGGTCCGATGTGCTATGCTGAGCAGACCCAACCGGACGAGCAGGAAGAAGCGGAGAGCTGAAGCATCCCGAACGGATGGGGGAGCGGGGATTCAAACTGCAGGAACCGGGATGAAAGGTAGAACGAGTGGGACGTTGCAGATCAGGGGGCCCAACCGGAGCCAGGGAAATGGAAGAAGGGTTTGAGGGCAGTGTGGTTGGCGTGGGCGAGAGTAGGGTTTGCTGTGCGGGGGGCGGAAGAGGAGAGTCGAAGGATGGAGATGTCTGCAGGCAGGAGCCCAGCAAATGAAGCGTGGCTGGCGAAAGAGGAGGGCATTCAAGGACCGGAAGGTCCGCCAAGTTGACATCCGGATGGTGCTTTTTCCCAGAGCGCGGCGGGTGGAGCAGTGTATGAACAGCAATTGTCGAGCTCGCCTGCTCTTTGCCCCAAGGATCCATGGCCGGTCGATTATTGTATGCCCAAATATCCTGATCTGGCATGGGGTCCTCCTCGTAGTCCACAAGATCCTCCTCCACCATAGCAACCCGACAAAATAGCTTGCCCTAACCACCGACCAGGGGACCGACAGCAAGTGGCTGTAGGAAAATCGATGCGTGGAAAAACGGCCGAGAAGGTAGCAAACCCTTGTAGAAAACCAGATACCAGGTATCCCAGTATGGGTCAGATGTTTGTACCCGCGTTGGGCCCGCGCGAGTCAGTAAACCCGTGAACCATGGACCAGGTCAGGTGCCTTCCATAGTATCAGGGATTAACGAGTCGGAATACCTAGGGTTTAAGTGACCGCCATGATCGCCGATCTCCAGAGCTCTGCTCCTTTCTAACTATCAAGTTCTTATTTCAAATATTATTTATATGGTTATACATTTATTGTTTTATTTAAATAAATAAATAATTGAAATAAAAATCAATGTAAATTTATATAAAAATAATATACATAAACAAATAATTGAAAATGATGCATGCCAACTCGTTGCATGCAAGACAGGTGTCGATGCCATTATCCGTCAAGGTATATGCAAAATGTCAAGTTTGTATTTTCATCTTTGCCATATCTCTGAGTGCTTAAACAATGTAAGCCCTCTATCCATTTCCACGATTATGTGATCGTTGATTATCCTTCAATGTATCTGCACAGTGTCAAGTTTGTATTTGCATCTTTGCCATATTTCCAATTGATTAAAAAATCTAAGCCCTCTACACCAGGAGGTAACATTAAATGTCAGATTTATGAGTTCTCTTTTTATTTAATTCGATCCTTGATTCATGAGCCGGTTCGATATTTTGGACATTAAACGCTGGCATTAAATGCTTGACAGGGATCTTCAGGTGAGAAATTCATGCGACTACATGATGAGAGCAATCCTAAATTCGTTGTTGAAGTGGTCTCACTTTTCTTTGAAGATGCCGAGAAACTTCTAGCCGATTTATCCAAAATGTTGTATGTTTTAATTCTCGATTAATTTTCCCTGTTTTCTGTTAGACCTTTATGGAGTTTTGGGTATGGAGATTTTGTTTGCATTTATTTGTAACGATTCTTTTTCATATTTGTTTTGTTAAATCAATAGATATATGAGAATTTCTTGTATGTGTTACAGAGCTCAACAACCGATTGTCTACAAGAAAGTAGATCCCCATCTCCACCAGTTCAAGGGTAGCAGTTCTAGGTGATTTCCATAACATGGTGGTTCTGTTGGCACTGCTAATTTTTATGTTGATATATGAGTTCCAGGTTAATATCACATGAATTATAAGTGAATGAGGAAGAGAATTATTTTTTCAGATTGCTACTTTGTTATATCGATTAACTATAACATCACATCATATGAGATACTTGGGTGTTGTTACTTACATTTTCTTTGGACTTCGTAGTTTCAGAATTTCAGTTGTATGGGTGTTTAAGAAATTTTCAAGTTCGTTTTACTAAATGATGAGGAACAGAGCAATCAGACTCTTCACACTTTTCATTATTTTACCATTGTTATTTAGTTCAGGGCTAAAACATAACTCCATGCTTCTAAGAAATGGGTGTTTCCATAGTGGCTTGGGATGCCATCTTCTACCATCATGATCTCTGTTTCTTATAGTTTTCATCTGTTTTGGGGATATTTTAACTAATTATTTGCTACACAAATCACAAAATCCAGCAACGTGTTAACTATTGGAATCCAATAGCTTGTTCAATGCGATTGACTGCCTTCACGTACACAACAAATGCAAAATTTATATGAATATGTTTCTTCATATTATGGTCTTATTATAATAGAACTATTTAAATTGCAGTTTCCACTCATTTACCAAGAAAATGTACTTATGGCACAATACTCTTGTACAATATTTTTTGATTATCATAATGTTCCATAATTTTTGCTAATTATCTAAAAGAAATTGTTCTATTTTTGTCCTACTTCTACCCAAAATTTTTACAAAAGTCTATTGGGTCCCTATAAGACTAGTGATTACCCCATTACTATTGTAGTTTTATCCCTTATTAATATTGTTGTGCCCCTATTGTCCCCATATTGTTGTTACTATGCCCCATAGAATCCCTCTGTTGTTATTTTTGTGGCTTTATATTATTATTGTTAGGTCGGCTGGGTTATATTGTGACTCCTTAGACTCCTATATAGAGAAAGGAGGTTTTGTCATTTGAATCAACCAAGAATTGTTCATTTATGTAATTTAAAGGAGGTTTCCCCTTTGAAGAGGCTAAATTCTAAGACGTTGATCTATCTTTTCTATCTTTTTTGAGCTAGTTTCATAACATTTGGTATCAGAGTTTTGGATTCTAGGGTTTCGCTACTCCAAATAGGTCATCGTGGCATTTTCGCTATAACTTTTTTCTGCGATGTCTTAGAAGTTAAAAAAAATCCATTTGAGAAGAAATTGCGTTGAACCTCAGGTCCAAATTTCAGAGCTTTTCGCACTATATTTGCAGAGATATGATATGAGGAAGTTGGTCTTTTTGCAGACTCCTGAATTACATTCCAAACAGGTGACCTAGGGAAAATCGTCATAACTTTCTCTCTGAGCATCGGATTGAAATTTCATAAGAAGGTACAGAAAGAGGACGGACAGTAGTTTCTTGCATATATTTTTTAGAGCCAGAGGTCGAAACAGTGACTCGTGGCATGTCGTACAAGTTCGCTCTACTGAATTAGTCTATAATCAGGTCATTGTGGGAGATTTCACATAAATCTTCCTTGGAGAATCCAATTTGGATCAGACTGGTGGCATTTGAAAGAGGACACAGAGGGCTACTGCAGATCGCAATTTCAGAACTAGATGATATGAAAGTACAGAGATACATCAAAGGCAATATCAAGCTCCTACAAAGTGAAAAACGGTGTGTAGATTTTTTTAAATTTTTTCTTAAGCTTGGTTTGAAAATTTATTTTGAAGGAATTCAAAGGGCATAGTAGATAATTATTATCAGTAACTGGTGCCCCGAGGAAAGAAAATTCAAACACCTAGTAAGCAACCTGAAAGCTCTAGCATGACTCATGAAGAAGAGGAAGAGATGCTACATGATATATCAAAATTACAAGACCAAGTGCAACAAATGTCATTCTCACAAAAGCTAACAGAAGCTAAGATAAATGGCGTGGAATATAACATAAAGGGTGTGGAAGCTAAGATGGATGATTTGAAGATAGATTTGAAGACATATTTGAAGAGAGACATGGCAAATTTGAAGACAGACATGGCAGATTTGAAGAAAGATTTTACAAATTTTCTACAAGAAATACTTACTAATGGTGAAAAGGTAGTAAAGGAAACTCATGATGTGAACAAAATAAATGTTAATCATGATTTCATAGACTCTAATTTGGAATCGAAGACCCACCATATTCCAAAAATCGATACGAGGAAGTTTGATGGCAAGGATCCTGCAACATGGATATTATAGATGGAGCAATTTTTCGATCTCAATAATGTGCAAAACACATAAAAGATATGTATTGCAACTTTATATTTGGAACCAAAAAAGTTTGTATGGTATCAATGACTTTGCTCTTGTAAACAAATTATCACTTGGGCAATTTTTACAGAAGAATTGATAGCACATTATAAGGATACAAAAATCAACACTTTTTTTAGCCAATTGATAAGTCTCAAACAAAAGGGTTGAATAATGGAGCACATTGAGGAGTTCCAAAAATTGAACATAAGGGTAAAAAACATTCCAGAGGAGCATGGGATTGATGTGTTCATAGGGACTGTAAAGGATAATATCCAACATGATGTTCGCCTTTGGGAACCTGATTCATTAGAGAAGGCATCCAGGTTAGGAAGAAAAATGGAAAGCAAAATTATGGCAACCAGGAAGCATACTAGTCACAACTATAAAGATGGAAGTGGTGTTTCCCCTAGTCTTCCACAACCTATAAGGTTGACACCACAACAATTGGAAGAGAAAATAGCAAAAGGGCTTTGTTACAGTTGTGATAGCAAATACACTAAAGGTCATAGTGTGCTGAGAAGAAATTATTCTACATAGATTGTGAAGAGGAAGAAGAAAAGGAGCAAGAAAGGCCAAAAGAAGAGGATATACTCTAGGAACAAAGCCTAGATAAAGAAGAAATGAATATGACCATTTCTTGTAATGCATTGGTGGGAATTACCACTCCTCAAACCATCAAGATAAACGGACAAATCAAGAAGAAAAATGTAGTAGTGTTGATTGATTCAGGAAGTACCCATAATTTTATTCATTGTAAGGTAGCAAAAGAATTGAATTGCTTCTTATATCTAGCACCAGAGTGTCAAGTGATAGTTGCAAATGGTGGAACAATAAATTGCTCTGGAAAGTGCCATAATATCAAGCTATCCATGGGATAATAGGTATTGACTAGCCCAATTCTTTCCATTCCGATGGGAGGTGTTGATGTTGTACTAGGAGTCTAATGGCTACAATCCTTGGGTACAATAGCTTTTAATTTTCAAGAACTTTTCATGAAATTTTCTGTGGAAGGAAAGGAAGTTGAATTAAGGGGTATTGCAGGGAAACCGGGAAATATACTCAGCTCTAACGGTATGACAAAGCTTCTAAAAAAGGAACAAAGAGGTGTAATTGCACAATTATGTTCGCTAGATGTTTCCACATTGGAATCATCTATTTCTCCAGATCTCCAAAAGGTCTTGGACAATCATTCCAAGGTATTTGAGAATCCCAAAGGTCTCCCACCTATTTGTGATCATGATCATGCTATTCATCTGATTCTAGGAAGTGTTCCTCCAACCATCAGGCCATACAGATATCCCTATGCCCAAAAGAGTGAAATTGAACGTATGGTTGCAGAAATGCTAGAGGTTGGTATAATTCAACCAAGTCAAAGTTCTTTCTCTATGTTGTTGGGTGTTAGCTATCTATACCAATAGGTTTCATATTTCATGATTGGCAATGAAAAGGTCAAAATATGCTCTGCTTTGATGATGCAAAGATCACATATTTCCATAAGAACACAATCTGTGCTTATAGCTTGATGGGGACTCAAATTTTGATGGATGGTCCAACAGTCTAAACTGGATCATGTCATGTTTTAAATTTTCAGTTGTAGAATAGAGAAAGGAGTCTGTCCAAACTGTTTAATCTTGGCAGACAAGTAGTTTAGGTAGAGAAGAAAAGGCTCCCAACAGCTTAATCTGGGACCTTGGAAGAAATAAGGGTAGAAGTAGATAGAAAAACAAAAGAAAAAGCCAAAGAAAAGAAAAGGCAAGTAAGGGTCTGCAAGCCTAAGTGCACCCTCCAAGAAGAAACAAAAAATGTAGGCAAAGTCGCTGGGTAAGTAGATGGGGTTGCAGAAGTGGTATTTACTTCAGATCTAACCTTGATGGTCAAGATGAGAAAAGTAAAACAAAGAAGCATGTCTAACTCCCCAATTATCCCTTTTCCCACTCATTACTAACATCCCCTCATCAATTGAATTGCTTAGAAAACTTGAGGTTTGATGGTGGTTTTATTCATTGAAAGGCCACATTTCTTGTCTAAAAAATTCTTTTCATTTTGATCTACTCCCTAAACTAAGCAATTTTCAAGTAAAACTTAGTGATTTTCTCCCTCATTCACATATTCCCCCATATTAACTCTAACTCTATTATGTAATTCCCCTATGTTACCCTTTCCCTAGTATTATTAACACCATGGTGTATAAACCCCCAAAGCATTCTATAAATATCCTCCTCTTAGCATTATAGCTAAATATGTCTGTCTAAAGGGAGACTTTAGTCCACCTGGGACTGTGGTCAACCCTGTCCTGGGGCTGCTCTAACCTCTGGTTATGAGAAACAACCTCTCCCCTAAGCTCTCACCTTCCCTCTGCTCAGAAAAACCCAAAAAATCCCCAAAAACCTTGCTAAAAACCCCTTTTGTCCCTTTAACTCGCTTCATTGGCAAAAATACTCTAAAAAACCCACTTTTCTCCTTTATCCAAAGTCTAACCAGCGGGCGCATTTTGACAAAACTATTCATAAAAAACCCATTTTTATGATTCCAATGGTTCGGGCGCTATACTGGTTTTATTGAAAATATATTAAAAAACCATCGAAATTCTTCATACCCCAATGATCTTCCGCTAAGCGCGCATCCAAAAAAATACATTTTTTAAATCCCGCCCCCTTCCGTATCGCTCGATCACTTCATCAACCCGTCAGCCGTCCGATCGATCGCCTCTGATCGGACGGCCCTTATGCATATCGGGTTGGTCCCCACGCCCGACAGTTAGCGCCCGAGAAACTGACGAAGGGTTACGTCAGTCCTCGGCCACGCGTCACCTTCTCAATCTCTCGGAGCGGCCTCTGACAAAACCGGGGCCGTATTGTAAGCGGTCCGAGAAAACCGTTACCACTGTTTCACTTACTGCCCGGTTTTGCTGGTCCCATGTCATGCCCACGTCAGAGCCACGCCACCGCCACCCCGCCGTCGCATCACCTCATTCGTCCGTCCCTTCGCTGACATGTCCGCCACTTCAGCATATCCATGGACAACCCAGGACCTGCCACATCACCGGTGACGTCATGCTGACGTCATCCGACTCCGACCCCACCCGATGACGTCATGCTGACGTCATCCCAAAAAGGCGCCAATATGACAAAAATCTATTTTTAGGCCAAAATTTCATGTTTTTTCTACTTTTGCCGAAAGAGACTGTTGTTGTTCCTGCATGTATTTGACGACCATACCAGTGCCAACCTGCACCGTTCAACTCTGAAACCGCGGCCGCCTCCGTCGTACCTGCATTTGCAACTGTCAGTGGCAATCCGCAAGGTATTTCTCGAAATTATTCTCTGCACCTGGTTTTTATCCAAATTTCTACAAACAAACTGTTAAGGGAGTGTTAAAACACTGAATTCACTGTCTAGTATCCAGTAACCTGTACCTATTTCCCTCTAGCAAGGCAACAAACAGTTTACGAAACCTGCATTTGACTGAAACAACCTCAATTCACAGGTAGCTCGCGCAATCGTGAGCTAGAAACCTCTGCTGGCTAAATTCACCATAGAAAAGTTCTGGCCAGCCCTGCTATTTGTCTTTATCAATCCGTTAAACAGTATTTCAATTGTTGTGTGCTCAATTCACCCTTTGGTCCCTAAAATTCACACTTTCATTGTAAGGAATCACCTCTGTGTTGTTCTGCTTACTTAAACCAGTTGACCTGCAAGTCAGAAGCTTAATAGACCATGGAAACTCCAATTGCACTGAACATCAAGCCTCTCAATACCCCTCATAGGGAGTTAGAATGGAAAGCTCTAGGAGATATGGATTATCAGATGTTAGACTATTTTCCATTAGGCTCTAAATATAATATTCAGATGCTAAATGAGTTGAAAACCCAACACCTTAGTGGATCTGATATCCTAGGCATTTGGGACTCAAACTTGCCCATCTACAACCTCCCCCAGGTAAATCCTATGCCAGAATTGATCCACAGATGCCAGGAGTGCTATGATCCATGCCAAAGAGCTGTTCTCAGCCCCACAGGCTCAATTCTGTTCCATATCACCCCAGAGAGCATAAATGAGATGCTGCATTTCCACACTGCAAAACCATTGACCCCCCTCTACATGCAGAACTTGATAAAGAAGGGGACTAAGTTGTCAAATGACCAGATCATCAAAATCAATCAGATGTTCATACATCCAAGCTCTGAAGCCATCAGAACTCCTCCTATTGGATATGCATACTTAAATGAATTCGGCAAAATGCTAGTGGATTTGATCAGCTATGCCCTAGGGTTCAGGGGAGTGGAGGATGTGGATGATAGTATAATGGAAATGCTGTCTATATTCTCTCCTGGAAAGCCTCCAGCTGTACATTATGACTATTCCACATATATTGCAGATAGGATCCATGACCAGCTAATGAATCTGCAAAGGGAAAGACTGTTCAGATACACTTCGTACATTTACCATCTATCCTTGTTTTATCAACCAGGCAGCTTCCTCATTCCCCTGAAGCAAGTTAATGCCCAGGGGAATCCAAGGTCAGTTGTTTTTTGGACCTCTGTTTTTCATTGCACCTCTGTATCACCATACACATACTGTGAGTTCATAGACTTGTTCATTCATCCAGCTATGACATTATTGTATGGTGTTTTTCCTCCAAGGTTAACTGATGACATGAGGAGAGTTCTCCATCTCTCCAAAACCTACAGCATTGGTAATTGGTACTTTTACCAACACCACACAGTGATCAGAATATATGGCTGTGAGTTGAAGCCTTATAGGCTGCCAAGGTATGTCCCTATGAGACTTTTTGCCCTAGGATACTTCAGGCAATTTGGGAATGCTGACTACCTCCACTTCCAAAGCAAGAACAAGAAGGCACAGTTGAAGGTAAGGAGCCAGCTGGGCCCTTTCCTATATAACAAAAGAGAGGAGGGATGGAAAGAGGCAAATAGTATCCTAGAGGCCCTCAAACTGCAAACTAGTTTTGAGTGGATACCCTATGACCCCAATCATTTTGTTTCCCTCAGGAGGATAAAATACAAATTGGGTACCTATTCACATATGAGGCTGCCTGAGATTGAGCAGTATGCCAATGCATTGAGCTGGAAAAAGGGCACCCTAGAAGAAAAAATTACTAGTGAAGAGCTGCTAGAAAGAGAGGCTAGAAATATTCAAAAAGAAGTTGACTTGGAAACTTGTGGACAGGTCCCCCTCTCATATCAAAGACAACTTGGAGCAGCTGCCTCATCCTCAACAACACATCAGCAAGCTGCCATGAATACTCCACAGACATCCAACAAAGGCAAAGAAAAGCAGATGGAATAGCCACCTCCTATGACTGAAGAGCAAATGGAAACACTAGTGTAACAACAAGAAGAAATGATGCAGCAGGAAGTGCAGCAACAAACACAACACCAACAGCAAGAAGAACAAAGACAGGAGCAGCCTGTCCATCAAGAGCAAACAGTGGAAGCCCCTAAATCCACTGAACAAACTGTGCCTCCAAGGCAAGAAACTTCAGCTGAGGCATCAATCCTCCAAACTCCACAAAAGGAGGATACAAGCAGGAAAAGGGACAGAGAGACTCCCCTTACAACATCAACAACTCATGGGGAGAAAAGACAGAGAATCAATCCCTTCTCAGAGGAAGAAATGCCAATGGGACAGTCTTTTGGTATGGTCCCATCCAGCAGGGAAGCATCAGCAAGTTCCTTTCAACAGGAACAGGATAGAGCAATGGGAGGAGAAGTGAGTTCCTCAAATCAGCAAAGGGAAGGTGGACTCAGCATTAAACAGCAGTTCATCGACATTAAGAGGAGAAATGAGCCCATCAAGATACAACTGTATAACCATCTGTTAAACATGGCTCCCACCAATCAACAAAGACTCATGTCTGCATATGATGTGCAGGAAGGCAAAATGATCATGGGTCATTTTATGCCAACAGCAGTGCAACCCCAATATGCCTCTGACTACTTGAGGACCAACCTGGAGGTCCTTACCAAGGATATCCACCCAATGGACAAAATAGAACTGCATAAGCAGACGGGTGAGATGGTCTATGCTTCCCTGGCAGACCAAACATTGGATAATTACAGGCTACAAAGTAGCCTTAACAACATAGCTGCTCAGCTTGAGTTGGAGAAAGCATCCTCTCAAGCAAAGGACAACAGAATTAGGTCCTTAGAAGACATCATCATAGAGATTGGGCATGATCCCAAAGATATCAAGGGCATACAAGAGATATTAAAGTTGAGGGATGCAGACATGGCAGCTTTGAGGAGAAAGATCAAACTCCCAGCCACAATTCACCCTCAAACAGATGATGTTGCCCAGCAAAGACATGATCAAGAGGCCACAACCTTGTTGATATCTCTGTACAAGCAGCTAATACAAACTCAAGAAAAGCTGGGAGAATCGGAGGCTGCAAAAGCAGAACTACAGGCAACCTTGAAACAAAGAGAAGAAGGTCAAACCTCCCAGCCTCCTCCTGAGGTAATCAACCTTGAGGAAGCTGCTCCAACTACTGCTCCTCCTCCTCAGCAAACAGAACCTACAGCACCAACTACATCGACAGCTGCACCAACAACAGAGCAGACTCATAGTCTGGATATGCAGAAGCTTCAAAATGAAATTCAAGTCCTGGAAGCTCAAATGTTAGAGCTTAATCAAGCCAAAGAATCTTTGGCTAAAGTAAATGAAAGGTATGATAAGAGCAAACAGAATGTGGCTGAGAAGGAAAGAGATATAAAAGCTCTCAAAAAGAGAATAACTGAGCTTGAGAAAGAGCTCACACTAGATAAGGTGACAGCAGAGCTCAAAACAGTCCTGTGGGCCAATATTGGCCAGTCCATTACTGATCAGTGGCAATTCATTGAGACCATAGATGAGCAGTCAGCGCTCATTACAAAGGCAAATAGGGAGATACACAGAGCAAGAGCAAGCCTTGGCAACATGCCTGATGCTGCCAATAGGATGATCAACATACTAAATAACAGGACAAGCTCTCAACTGACCACCATGGGAATTGCTCACAGGACTGAGACAATCTCAATGGTTAAAAGGGTCCTGACATTAAGAAACCTGGTTGGAACATTAGAAAGGAGAACCCAAGATATGCAGACCGAAATCAACAGGTTCATGGACAGGTTTCAGGTATTACAAAACAGAGGCCTCCCCAGCATACTAAGCAGTGTGGGAAGACTGCTTACCCATGAAAATTATGCTAAAAGGGTCAATGCCTTTGCTGCAAGTCAAATTGCAGGACAGCCCAGCACTTCAGCAGAATCAGGGCCAGCATCAGGGCAGACTCTCTACAATAGGGTGGAAAACTTGTTTTTCATCATGAACGAGATCAATCATCTGTTCGATGTACCTCCAAATTTCTATAAATATACAGAAGTAGATGAAACCATAGAGGCAATTGTGAAGCACCAATTGCCGACACAGGAAGTCTGGAACAGATTGACACAGCTAATATTATCAAGCCAGAACCTGTAATGTCAAGTTTTGCAAATTTATAAAGTGATCATACACAGGGAAAATTTTGGTAGATCGGCATACAAAGGAAAGATGAAAGGCTGAGCCAACTCAGCAGGGCTATTCGGTCACCACAGCAGCAAGCACAGTCACAGGTGGCAGGGCCGAGAAGATACAGCGCAGCAAACGTAAAGGCACATTTTCCAGCATTAAAGCAAAGCGTTCCAACCGACTCAGTGACCTCCAAAGGTCAAAATATCCTCTGACAGACTTAAAGAGCAGTTATGTTGCATTCAAAGCTGTAATAACTTCTTTTCTACTTTTCTGTACGAAGTAATGAAGATATTTCTCTCTCAGATGACTCAATGCCTGAGATATTTTGTATAAACATTTCTATAAAGTCCCCTTTGCATGAGTTTGCAAGGGTTGTTGTTGATTTCATTCCTATATTTCTGTTGTTGTACAACTCTCAGAGAAATAATACAAAAAGGTGGATGGAATTTCCAAAGCTCTGTGTCCCTTGATGCACTGTGGTGGCTGGCTGAATGTTACAGGATTCCTGCATGTTTCATAGCACAATAAGTCTTCTTTAAACCTCTGCGTTAAATGTTTTCTAGTCTTTCATTTTCTTTCATGTTTGTGAGTTTTACACTTAATGGCAAAGTAAAAGAATAGTTCCAGGATTTAATCACACATTACCCTGAACTCAATCTAAGCTGTTATAAATGTTTTCTTCCAGATAGAGTAAATAAGGTGTAATTCTTAATTGCTACACTTTCAAGCTATATCTCTCACTGTGATAGATATTTTCAGGAATTCAAGTTTGCTCCTGAGGCATCTATCTCTTTCCCACACCCCAGCTCAGTGGAAAATTCTTGAATGCTTTTCACTGGTTGTTCACATGTCACCATCATAATCTAACTTTGTTATATGAAGTATTTAAATGGCCCTGTAATTTCAGTAAATCATCTCAAGATTTCTAAACACTTGTAGCCACAGACTCCATTGCCCAATGAAATAAACTCATCTGCAGATTGCACACTTCAAGTACAGAAAGATATCCCTCAACCAAAGCATAAAACTAAACACCCTCATTTCATAGCTAGCCTAAAATCTCCACAGAACAGAGACAAATTATAAAGAGAGAGCCCTCTCTGATTACAGTGTGGCTAGGCACTGTAATCCAAAGATTGGTTAGTGGTTACCCCGGCCGTATTCCCTTGGGAGTCATAGGGAACAACCTGGGTGTTAACATAATTGGCGACTCCACTGGGGACTTCTTAGGATTTTCCAATTTCTATACATCTCTCAAAGCCGGAAATCGAGCCTGAAACAAGTCAGGAGGCCTTCAAAACTGTTTATGTGTCACGTTGACAGTTTTAGGGAAGAGCTCTTTCAGTGAATCTTCATCTCAGCTTTGAAATATATATGGCCATTCCAAAATCTTTATCCAGTCCTTGTAGATATAAAAACTTCCTATAAAATCCTAAAAAACAGTTAGAAGCTGGCTCCCAAGAAAAATCCACGGCATACTAGGGCAAATCCTGACCCTAATCCACCCATCATTGTTGATAATCCAAATACCATCCCTAGAAACATTAGGAGGCAGCAAAGGCAGGAGCAGCCTGCTGATCTAACCTCAGATTTAGATCATCCCAGCCTTATCTCTACCCCATGCAAGGTCCTTTTCCGGTCTACCCCTAATTCCCCTAGTTCACCATCCACATCTCAAAGTCCTCCTCTCACATCTTCATCCACTGCACATATCCCCTTGACCAACACTCTAGGTTCACCCTTACTTGTCACCCTTGTGGTACCTACTGTTCCTATTATCCCAGCTGCCCCTGTTAATCCTCTAAACCCTGTAAATATGGCTAACAAATATGCACCCTTGCAGATACCAGCTAATGCTGCAGCTCTACCCCAAGATTACCAAACCAAAATCTCATATTTTGACTCCAATGGCCCTTTGACAGCTGTCCAGCATGCTAAGAGGATGCAAGACCATTTTGAGACCTATGAAATAGATGATGACAGTGTCAGAATGAGGATGTTTGTTCAAAGCCTAACTGGGGATGTAAGAACTTGGTTTAGATCCCTGAATGCAAACTCCATCACAACTCCTGATGAACTGTATCAAGCCTTTACTAGTAGATGGGAGAAGAAGAAAGATCCTCTGCACATACTTGGGGAATATGACACTATCAAAAGAGGTCCCCAAGACACTGTTTTGGAGTATTGTGCAAGATTTAACAATGTATATAACGCGATCCCACAAAATTTAAGATCTCCTCCTGATTTAGCTTTGTACAAATTCCCTGATGGTTTTGACTCTGACATGGCCTATCAGTTGAAGGAAAGAGATCCTCAATCCCTTGCAGAGGCCCAAAGGGTTGCTGTTACAGTGGAAGCCAACCTAATTGCCAAAAGAAACAGGGCAAGGTTGGAAAAGAGGACTGTTTTCAAAGAGGAACCCTCTTCCTTTGATCAGAAGCTGGATGCAATACTCAATGGAATGAAAAGATTAGGGGACAGAGTGGAATCGGTTGAGAGAAAATCATCATGTGAAGCACCACAAAACAACCCTCCTAGGAATCCAAACTTTAGGAGAACTCAAAACCCAGGCATTGGCAAACCCATTGCTGATCAAGACATAAGACCCCCTTTCCAAGAAAATTATGCAGAAACTTCCACATCAACAGAGCCCAATGAAGATCCTGAGATTAATTTAATGGGTCTAGATGGTGAAAGTCAAGTTTTCTTAACACAAGAAGATCATGAGGATGATGAAATCAAACTGTTCCAAACTAAATCAAGTGAATCCTTTGACTTTAAACAAGGCTATGACACTGCTGTTTATGAAGTCCATAAACAATACAAGCTGAGGAGCAGAACTGTGAATGTAAACCAGCCTGAAAAGATAAAGGATAATCAGCAGCCTGAAAGAGTCATAGTCACAGAACCTAATGACAAAACAAATTCACCTGCAGAAGAAGTGATTATTGTAGAGGTCACTGAACCACTGTCCTTAAAACAGCAGCCTGTGGCCACTTCACCATCTTAGCCTAACTTGAATGTTACTCCCCAAGGGATGAGTAAAAGAGGCAAGTCCCAAAGTCAAGATAAAAATCAAGAAGAAGATTTAATGAACAAGGAAAGGACTGTTATCCATAACCCCAAGGCCCAATCTGAAAAACCCTTTGACTTAGAAACTGAAATTGGCAAACTAAAGATAGCAATTCCTCTCTCAGAACTAGCCAAGCATGACATCTATAAACTACAGATCAAAAAGTCCCTTCAACTCACTAGCAACAAAGATGATGTCAATGTGTTGGATGACACCCCAGAATTACTGTTTGGCCCGGAAGTGGATGGAAAAACGGTAGCCACAGGGGTATTACCTTTCTATGTCAGTTTACATATTCATGATAAAATATTACATAATGCAATGTTTGACTCAGGTGCCTCTCACAATCTCATGCCAAAAGCAGTCATGGAGAGATTGAATCTAGACATAACAAGACCATACAAGGACCTATTTTCCTTTGACTCCAGCCAAGTCAAGTGTCTGGGTCTCATAAAAGATTTATGTGTGTCTCTGGTTCAATACCCAAACAAGACAATCCTAATGGATGTGGTAGTTGATGATATTCCACCTAAGTATGGGATGTTGTTATCAAGATCTTGGGGAGCTAAACTCCAAGGTTCCCTACAATTAGACATGTCATATGCCACCATCTCTGTTTTTGGGCAACCAAAAAGACTGTACAGAGAAACACTCATGAAATACATGGTCAGCAGTGAAAAAAAGCCTCAAAACTTTCCCATATATGCTGTCCATTCAGACATAGACTCATACATTCTCTTCAATGACAGCACAACTCCCTCAAAAGGTGAGGTTGAAACCAAGGTACTCATACAAGAGGAAGACTCCAATGAAACAACAGTTAATCAAACACTAGATACTGCTGCTGTTCTAAATATCAAGCATGCCCAATCAAATGATGAAACTGTACTAGAAGACAAGCTAGATGAAAAACCACAACTTCAACTTACTTTGCCAGCCCATGAACAGATTGTTAAATCTCCCCCACAACAAGATATTCTATGGTTCCTCGAATTTGATGGCTCAGTCAACAAGTTAGGGGCAGGAGCTGGAGTTTGGGTACACAATAAAGAAAATAGTCATGCAGAAGGCAGAGCCTGTTGGGTGTGGAGCCTGATTATCTTCTATAGTAGGCATACCCCGTTCAAAATGGGGCGGCAACGCCGCCCGTAAAATGATCGCTGCCGTGGGGGGTCCAGGGGTTTCGGGGGCAGCGCCCCCGAAGCTAAAAACAGCTGTAAAATTGCCTTGTAAAAGTATAGTAATTTCTAGTCAATCTGGGCCGTTCATTAGGCGGATGATCTGACGGTAGAACTTATGTTTAGTTTAGGGTTTTTTGCCCTAGAAGGCAACCCCTCTCTTTATATGAGGGCATTGTATTTGAGGCTGTTATATAGATGTGTATTCGGTGAGCGAGAAACATAGAGGTGAGATTGTGAGAGAAAACAGAGGATATTACAGCGGTTTTTCTGTAGGTTGTATCTCTTCATTTTGCTGGATAATAGAAAGGAAGGACTGGCTGTTCGAGGTGGACGTAGCCCAAACTGGGTGAACCACGTATATCTGTGTCTCTCTTGTTTTGTGCGTTTTCTGTGTTTATATTTCTGCAATATTATATGTGTTCCATTGCTCCGTAATATATAATTTTCTAACAGAGCCTATAGATTGAACTTCAGATGTACCAATAACATGGCAGAATATGAAGCTCTTTTACTAGGCCTCAAGCTAGTAAAGTTCTTACAAGCTGCCAGGGTTTCAATCATGGGTGATTCAGATTTAGTTATTCAACAAGTGAAGGGAAACTTTGTCACCAATGACAAAAGACTAAGGACTTATAGGTCTGCTGTTGCTGAGGTACTAAACTTTTTCTCTGAATTCCAAATCACTAAAATTCCTAGAACCCACAATCTGCATGCTCATAGTTTAGCCACCTTTGCAAGTACCTGCAAGCTGCCTTTTGAGTCCCATCATTGCTTTACAGCTGAGGTAAAACACAGACCCTCTATTCCAAACAATGTTAATGATTGGCAAGTATTTGAGGATGACAAGCAAATAAACCATTTTTTAACTCTGCAACAAGAATTTGCAGGATTAAATATTGATACTGATACAGCAAGTCAATCACAAATACTTGATACAGCAAGTCAATCACAAATACTTGATGGAGAAAGTCCATCACAAATACAGTTTCAACAGATTGCTCACCCAATATCACCTAGAACAGCAAAACAAATACTAAATCCAACTATTTTCAACAAAGACAACATTTAGCAAATTCAATCAATTAATTGTGAGGAAGTGGCCAATGCTGAAACTGAAATCATAGAGCTGAAAGACAATTTTCTAACAACAGGCCTAACTCCACTAGAAGACATCTTTGACTCAAATGATATCCCCAGAAAACCAAAAATGCAGCCCTTAAATATAGCCATTGAAGAATGCAACATAGGTACAATTGACAAACCCAAAATAATTAAATTGTCTGCTTCCTTACCGCCTGACCAAAAGCCTAAATACATTGACCTCTTTAAAGAGTTCCAGGATGTCTTTGCATGGAGTTATGAGGACATAAAGTCCTATGACACCTATGTTATCCAGCATACAATCCCTCTCAAACCTGATCAAAAGCCCTTTAAACAAAAATTGAGGAGAATCAATCCTATGCTTCTCCCAGCAATGGAACAAGAAGTACAGAAAATGTTCAAGGCAGGCATCATAGCACCAATAAGATTCTCTGAATGGATCTCCAACTTAGTCCCTACAAGAAAGAAGACTGGGGAAATAAGGTTGTGTGTGGACTTAAGGAATCTGAACCAAGTATCCCTCAAAGACAACTATCCCTTACCCAAGATGGATCACATTCTCCAAAGAGTGGTAGGGGCCTCAAGGATCTCATTACTGGATGGATTTTCAGGCTTCAAACAAATCCTGGTACACCCTGATGATCAAGACAAAACGGCATTCACTACCCCATGGGGAACTTTCAAATATGTAAAGATGCCTTTTGGATTAAAAAATGCAGGGGCAACTTTTCAAAGAGCCATGGATATTGCTTTTGCCAAGGATATTCATGACTTTTTAGTCATTTACCTAGATGACCTTACACCTTTCTCAAAATCAGACCAAGAACATATATAACATTTGAGACAGATCTTCCTAAAATGCAGAAAATATGGAATTTCCTTGAATCCCAAGAAATCCTTGTTTGGTTTAGAGGAAGGTAAGCTATTGGGCCACATCATTTCTAAAGATGGCATTAGAATTGACCCAGATAGGATACAGGCTATCCTACAAATGCCCCACCCAAGAAATGTCAAAGAGTTGCAAGGATTCTTAGGAAAAATCAATTTCTTGAGAAGGTTTATCCCAAACTTAGCAGAACTAATCAGATTATTAAATAACATGCTAAAGAAAGATTCAAAAGTCAAATGGACTGTTGAAGCCAATCAGGCCTTTGAAGGTATAAAACTGGCCCTTACCCAAACCCCAGTGTTGACCAATCCTCAGTTTTACAGAGAATTTATCATTTTCTCTTTTGCCTCCCAACATACTATTGCTGTTGTTTTATTGCAAAAAGATGACCAAGGAAATGAGAAGCCAATTGCTTTCTTTAGCAGAGCTCTTAGAGATGCACCTTTAAAGTATCAAATCATGGAAAAGCAAGCTTATGCTTTGGTCAAAGCCATTAAGGACTTTAGGATTTACATCCTTTATTCACATGTTATAGCTTATGTGCCAAGTCCTATTGTCAAAGACATTCTCACCCAAGAAAATTTAGAGGGCAGAAGAGGAAAGTGGATTGCCAACATCTTGGAATTTGATATTGAGATAAAACCTACAAAACTAATAAAAGGGCAAGGCTTGGCCAAATTAATGACAGAAGCAAATTTCCAAGCCTTAGACATTAACCAGCTGGATAGTGAATAGGAGCTAGCGACTCCAAAGATCAATGTAGCCTTTGAACAATCCCCTTGGTACTCTGATATATGTTATGTATTGCAAAACCTGTGTGCTCCCCCAGGATTGTCCAGAACTAAATGTAGGTTCCTAAAAATGAAAGCTTCTAAATTCTGTGTTATGGATGGAAACTTATTGTGGAAAAACCATGAAGGAATATTGCTAAACTGCCTAATTGAGAATGAAACTGACAATATCATAAAGGAATTTCATGCAGGTGACTGTGGTGGACACTTGTATTGGAAGTCCACTGTGGACAAAATACTGAGGGCTGGTTACTATTGGCCCACTTTGTTCTCTGATGTCAAGAAATTCACAACCGCATGTCATAAATGTCGAGTGTTTGATGGAAAGAGACAGTTGCTGCCACTTCCCTTGAGGCCTATTGCAACAGAGAGGCCTTTTCAACAATGGGGCTTGGATTTCATTGGGGAAATTCATCCCTCATCTTCAGGCCAACATAGATGGATCCTAACAGCCACAGACTACTTCACCAAGTGGATTGAAGTTGTTCCATGCAGACAAGAAAATGATTCCACTATCATTCAGTTTTTGGAGAACAACATATTGGCTAGATTTGGTTGTCCTGACAAAATAATAACAGACAATGCTGCTGCTTTCAGATCCAAGAAAATGGTGAACTTCTGTGATAAATTTCACATCACTTTGGGCCATTCTACTGCATACTCTCCCCAAGGAAATGGCCTTGCCGAGTCATCAAATAAAAGTCTGGTAAATATCATAAAGAAAGTACTAGAAGAGAACAAAAAGAATTGGCATAAGAAGCTTGTGAATGCCCTATGGGCAGATAGACTAACAACCAAAAGATCAATTGGGACCAGCCCATATGAGTTGGTTTATGGATTAGAGGCCAAATTTCCTTCATCACTAGGAGTGCCTGTTATGAAACTTCTTCAAGAAATCCAAGCTGAACCTAATGATATGCAAAGAAGAGTCAATCAAATCATATGTTTACAGCAAACTAGAGACCAAGTTTTCAGCAGAGTTCAAGTTCTACAAGAAAAATTAAAGAAGGCCTTTGATAGAAGAACTAAGGCAGAAGATTTCAACATTGATGACAAAGTCCTCAAGTGGGATTCAAGAAGAGAGGATAAGGGAAAACATGGAAAATTTGATTCCCTTCGGAGAGGACCATTTGCTGTCCAAACAGTACAAGGAAACAACACTTATTTCCTTAAGAGTCTCAATGAAACTGATTTGGATGAAGGTCCTGTGAATGGCAGGATGCTGAAGCACTATTTTGAATATCACCCATAAGTGCAGCCTGAGTTTTCCCTTGTACATATCCAGATGTATATATTATTTTCTGTCAACATGTAGAAATGCAATTTCTCAAAGTTTTCTTAGACTGCCAGTGAAAGGTGAATAGAATCAGAGGTCTACCAAGAAGAGAAGCACACAATTTTGGCATTTCAAAGCAGCAAACTTCAAGATTGGCAAGAGCAGTCAAGGAGCAAGGCAATCTGACCTGCTGTTCTTGGTCTTTCAAATGAAACACCACCCCCATGTGGAGCCACTGTTAGCTACCTATACCAATAGGTTTCATATTTCATGATTGGCAATGAAAAGGTCCAAATATGCTCTGCTTTGATGATGCAAAGATCACATATTTCCATAAGAACACAATCTGTGCTTATAGCTTGATAGGGACTCAAATTTTGATGGATGGTCCAACAGTCTAAACTGGATCATGTCATGTTTTAAATTTTCAGTTGTAGAATAGAGAAAGGAGTCTGTCCAAACTGTTTAATCTTGGCAGACAAGTAGTTCAGGTAGAGAAGAAAAGGCTCCCAACAGCTTAATCTGGGACCTTGGAAGAAATAAGGGTAGAAGTAGATAGAAAAACAAAAGAAAAAGCCAAAGAAAAGAAAAGGCAAGTAAGGGTCTGCAAGCCTAAGTGCACCCTCCGAGAAGAAACAAAAAATGCTAGGCAAAGTAGCTGGGTAAGTAGATGGGGTTGCAGAAGTGGTATTTACTTCAGATCTAACCTTGATGGTCAAGATGAGAAAAAAAAAACAAAGAAGCATGTCTAACTCCCCAATTATCCCTTTTCCCACTCATTACTAACATCCCCTCATCAATTGAATTGCTTAGAAAACTTGAGGTTTGATGGTGGTTTTATTCATTGAAAGGCCACATTTCTTGTCTAAAAAATTCTTTTCATTTTGATCTACTCCCTAAACTAAGCAAGTTTCAAGTAAAACTTAGTGATTTTCTCCCTCATTCACATATTCCCCCATATTAACTCTAACTCTATTATGTAATTCCCCTATGTTACCCTTTCCCTAGTATTATTAACACCATGGTGTATAAACCCCCAAAGCATTCTATAAATATCCTCCTCTTAGCATTATAGCTAAATATGTCTGTCTAAAGGGAGACTTTAGTCCACCTGGTATTGTGGTCAACCCTGTCCTAGGGCTGCTCTAACCTCTGGTTATGAGAAACAACCTCTCCCCTAAGCTCTCACCTTCCCTCTACTCAGAAAAACCCAAAAAATCCCCAAAAACCTTGCTAAAAACCCCTTTTGTCCCTTTAACTCGCTTCATTGGCAAAAATACTCTAAAAAACCCACTTTTCTCCTTTATCCAAAGTCTAAGCAGCGGGCGCATTTTGACAAAACTATTCATAAAAAACCCATTTTTATGATTCCAATGGTTCGGGCGCTATACTGGTTTTATTGAAAATATATTAAAAAACCATCGAAATTCTTCATACCCCAATGATCTTCCGCTAAGCGCGCATCCCAAAAAATACATTTTTTAAATCCCGCCCCCTTCCGTACCGCTCGATCACTTCATCAACCCGTCAGCCGTCCGATTGAGCGCCTCTGATCGGACGACCCTTATGCATATCGGGTTGGTCCCCACGCCCGACAGTTAGCGCCCGAGAAACTGACGAAGGGTTACGTCAGTCCTCGGCCACGTGTCACCTTCTCAGTCTCTCGGAGTGGCCTCTGAAAAAACCGGGGCCGTATTGTAAGCGGTCCGAGAAAACCGTTACCACTGTTTCACTTACCGCCCGATTTTGCTGGTCCCATGTCATGCCCACGTCAGAGCCACGTCGCCGCCACCCCGCCATCGCATCACCTCATTCGTCCGTCCCTTCGCTGACATGTCCGCCACTTCAGCATATCCATGGACCAACCAGGACCTGCCACATCACCGGTGATGTCATGCTGACGTCATCCGACTCCGACCCCACCCGATGACGTCATGCTGACGTCATCCCAAAAAGGCGCCAATATGACAAAAATCTATTTTTAGGCCAAAATTTCGTGTTTTTTCTACTTTTGCCGAAAGAGACTGTTGTTGTTCCTGCATGTATTTGACGACCATACCAGCGCCAACCTGCACCGTTCGACTCTGAAACCGCGGGCGCCTCCGTCGTACCTGCATTTGCAACTGTCAGTGGCAATCCGCAAGGTATTTCTCGAAATTATTCTCTGCACCTGGTTTTTATCCAAATTTCTACAAACAAACTGTTAAGGGAGTGTTAAAACACTGAATTCACCGTCTAGTATCCAGTAACCTGTACCTATTTCCCTCTGGCAAGGCAACAAACAGTTTACGAAACCTGCATTTGACTGAAACAACCTGAATTCACAGGTAGCTCGCGCAATCGTGAGCTAGAAACCTCTGCTGGCTAAATTCACCATAGAAAAGTTCTGGTCAGCCCTGCTATTTGTCTTTATCAATCCGTTAAACAGTATTTCAATTGCTGTGTGCTCAATTCACCCTCTGGTCCCTAAAATTCACACTTTCATTGTAAGGAATCACCTCTGTGTTGTTCTGCTTACTTCAACCAGTTCACCTGCAAGTCAGAAGCTTAATAGACCATGGAAACTCCAATTGCACTGAACATCAAGCCTCTCAATACCCCTCACAGGGAGTTAGAATGGAAAGCTCTAGGAGATATGGATTATCAGATGTTAGACTATTTTCCATTAGGCTCTAAATATAATATTCAGATGCTAAATGAGTTGAAAGCCCAGCACCTTAGTGGATCTGATATCCTAGGCATTTGGGACTCAAACTTGCCCATCTACAACCTCCCCCAGGTAAATCCTATGCCAGAATTGATCCACAAATGCCAAGAGTGCTATGATCCATGCCAAAGAGCTGTTCTCAGCCCCACAGGCTCAATTCTATTCCATATCACCCCAGAGAGCATAAATGAGATGCTGCATTTCCACACTGCAAAACCATTGACCCCCCTCTACATGCAGAACTTGATAAAGAAGGGGACTAAGTTGTCAAATGACCAGATCATCAAAATCAATCAGCTGTTCATACAACCAAGCTCTGAAGCCATCAGAACTCCTCCTATTGGATATGCATACTTAAATGAATTGGGCAGAATGCTAGTGGATTTGATCAGCTATGCCCTAGGGTTCAGGGGAGTGGAGGATGTGGATGATAGTATAATGGCAATGCTGTCTATATTCTCTCCTGGAAAGCCTCCAGCTGTACATTATGACTATGCCACATATATTGCAGATAGGATCCATGACCAGCTAATGAATCTGCAAAGGGAAAGACTGTTCAGATACACTTCGTACATTTACCATCTATTCTTGTTTTATCAACCAGGCAGCTTCCTCATTCCCCTGAAGCAAGTTAATGCCCAGGGGAATCCAAGGTCAGTTGTGTTTTGGACCTCTTTTTTTCATTGCACCTCTGTATCACCATACACATACTGTGAGTTCATAGACTTGTTCATTCATCCAGCTATGACATTATTGTATGGTGTTTCTCCTCCAAGGTTAACTGATGACATGAGGAGAGTTCTCAATCTCTCCAAAACCTACAGCATTGGTAATTGGTACTTTTACCAACACCACACAGTGATCAGAATATATGGCTATGAGTTGAAGCCTTATAGGCTGCCAAGGTATGTCCCTATGAGACTTTTTGCCCTAGAATACTTCAGGCAATTTGGGAATGCCGACTACCTCCACTTCCAAAGCAAGAACAAGAAGGCACAGTTGAAGGTAAGGAGCCAGCTGGGCCCTTTCCTATATAACAAAAGAGAGGAGGGATGGAAAGAGGCAAATAGTATCCTAGAGGCCCTCAAACTGCAAACTAGTTTTGAGTGGATACCCTATGACCCCAATCATTTTGTTTCCCTTAGGAGGATAAAATACAAATTGGGTACCTATTCACATATGAGGCTGCCTGAGATTGAGCAGTATGCCAATGCATTGAGCTGGAAAAAGGGCACCCTAGAAGAGGAAATTACTAGTGAAGAGCTGCTAGAAAGAGAGGCTAGAAATATTCAAAAAGAAGCTGACTTGGAAACTTGTGGACAGGTTCCCCTCTCATATCAAAGACAACTTGGAGCAGCTGCCTCATCCTCAACAACACATCAGCAAGCTGCCATGAATACTCCATAGACATCCAACAAAGGCAAAGAAAAGCAGATGGAACAGCCACCTCCTATGACTGAAGAGCAAATGGAAACACTAGTGCAACAACAAGAAGAAATGGTGCAGCAGGAAGTGCAGCAACAAACACAACACCAACGGCAAGAAGAACAAAGACAGGAGCAGCCTGTCCAGCAAGAGCAAACAGTGGAAGCCCCTAAATCCACTGAACAAACTGTGCCTCCAAGGCAAGAAACTTCAGCTGAGGCATCAATCCTCCAAACTCCACAAAAGGAGGATACAAGCAGGAAAAGGGACAGAGAGACTCCCCTTACAACATCAACAACTCATGGGGAGAAAAGACAGAGAATCAATCCCTTCTCAGAGGAAGAAATGCTAATGGGACAGTCTTTTGGTATGGTCCCACCCAGCAGGGAAGCATCAGCAAGTTCCTTTCAACAGGAACAGGATAGAGCAATGGGAGGAGAAGTGAGTTCCTCAAATCAGCAAAGGGAAGGTGGACTCAGCATTAAACAGCAGTTCATCGACATTAAGAGGAGAAATGAGCCCATCAAGATACAACTGTATAACCATCTGTTAAACATGGCTCCCACCAATCAACAAAGACTCATGTCTGCATATGATGTGCAGGAAGGCAAAATGATCATGAGTCATTTTATGCCAACAGCAGTGCAGCCCCAATCTGCCTCTGACTACTTGAGGACCAACCTGGAGGTCCTTGCCAAGGATATCCACCCAATGGACAAAATAGAACTGCAAAAGCAAACGGGTGAGATGGTCTATGCTTCCCTGGCAGACCAAACATTGGATAATTACAGGCTACAAAGTAGCCTTAACAACACAGCTGCTCAGCTTGAGTTGGAGAAAGCATCCTCTCAAGCAAAGGACAACAGAATTAGGTCCTTAGAAGACATCATCATAGAGATTGGGCATGATCCCAAAGATATCAAGGGCATACAAGAGATATTAAAGTTGAGGGATGCAGACATGGCAGCTTTGAGGAGAAAGATCAAAATCCCAGCCACAATTCACCCTCAAACAGATGATGTTGCCCAGCAAAGACATGATCAAGAGGCCACAACCTTGTTGATATCTCTGTACAAGCAGCTAATCCAAACTCAAGAAAAGTTGGGAGAATCGGAGGCTGCAAAAGCAGCACTACAGGCAGCCTTGAAACAAAGAGAAGAAGGTCAAACCTCCCAGCCTCCTCCTGAGGTAATCAACCTTGAGGAAGCTGCTCCAACTACTGCTCCTCCTCCTCAGCAAATAGAACCTACAACACCAACTACATCGACAGCTGCACCAACAACAGAGTAGACTCATAGTCTGGATATGCAGAAGCTTCAAAATGAAATTCAAGTCCTGGAAGCTCAAATGTTAGAGCTTAATCAAGCCAAAGAATCTTTGGCTAAAGTAAATGAAAGGTATGATAAGAGCAAACAGAATGTGGCTGAGAAGGAAAGAGATATAAAAGCTCTCAAAAAGAGAATAACTGAGCTTGAGAAAGAGCTCTCACTAGATAAGGTGACAGCAGAGCTCAAAACAGTCTTGTGGGTCAATATTGGCCAGTTCATTACTGATCAGTGGCAATTCATTGAGACCATAGATGAGCAGTCAGCGCTCATTACAAAGGCAACTAGGGAGATACACAGAGCAAGAGCAAGCCTTGGCAACATGCCTGATGCTGCCAATAGGATGATCAACATACTAAATAACAGGACAAGCTCTCAACTGACCACCATGGGAATTGCTCACAGGACTGAGACAATCTCAATGGTTAAAAGGGTCCTGACATTAAGAAACCTGGTTGGAACATTAGAAAGGAGAACCCAAGATATGCAGACCGAAATCAACAGGTTCATGGACAGGTTTCAGGTATTACAAAACAGAGGCCTCCCCAGCATACTAAGTAGTGTGGGAAGACTGCTTACCCATGAAAATTATGCTAAAAGGGTCAATGCCTTTGCTGCAAGTCAAATTGCAGGACAGCCCAGCACTTCAGCAGAATCAGGGCCAGCATCAGGGTAGACTCTCTACAATAGGGTGGAAAACCTGTTTTTCATCATGAATGAGATCAATCATCTGTTCGATGTACCTCCAAATTTCTATAAATATACAGAAGCAGACGAAACCATAGAGGCAATTGTCAAGCACCAATTGCCCGCACAGGAAGTCAAGTTTTGCAAATTTATAAAGTGATCATACACAGGGAAAATTTTGGTAGATCAGCATACAAAGGAAAGATGAAAGGCTGAGCCAACTCAGCAGGGCTATTCGGTCACCACAGCTGCAAGCACAGTCACAGGTGGCAAGGCCGAGAAGATACAGCGCAACAAACGTAAAGGCACATTTTCCAGCATTAAAGCAAAGCGTTCCAACCGACTCAGTGACCTCCAAAGGTCAAAATATCCTCTGACAGACTTAAAGAGCAGTTATGTTGCATTCAAAGCTGTAATAACTTCTTTTCTACTTTTCTGTACGAAGTAATGAAGATATTTCTCTCTCAGATGACTCAATGCCTGAGATATTTTGTATAAACATTTCTATAAAGTCCCCTTTGCATGAGTTTGCAAGGGTTGTTGTTGATTTCATTCCTATATTTCTGTTGCTATACAACTCTCAGAGAAATAATACAAAAGGTGGATGGAATTTCCAAAGCTCTGTGTCCCTTGATGCACTGTGGTGGCTGGCTGAATGTTACAGGATTCCTGCATGTTTCATAGCACAATAAGTCTTCTTTAAACCTCTGCGTTAAATGTTTTCTAGTCTTTCATTTTCTTTCATGTTTGTGAGTTTTACACTTAATGGCAAAGTAAAAGAATAGTTCCAGGATTTAATCACACATTACCCTGAACTCAATCTAAGCTGTTATAAATGTTTTCTTCCAGATAGAGTAAATAAGGTGTAATTCTTAATTGCTACACTTTCAAGCTATATCTCTCACTGTGATAGATATTTTCAGGAATTCAAGTTTGCTCCTGAGGCATCTATCTCTTTCCCACACCCGAGCTCAGTGGAAAATTCTTGAATGCTTTTCACTGGTTGTTCACATGTCACCATCATAATCTAACTTTGTTATATGAAGTATTTAAATGGCCCTGTAATTTCAGTAAATCATCTCAAGATTTCTAAACACTTGTAGCCACAGACTCCATTGCCCAATGAAATAAACTCATCTGCGGATTGCACACTTCAAGTACAGAAAGATATCTCTCAACCAAAGCATAAAACTAAACACCCTCATTTCATAGCTAGCCTAAAATCTCCACAGAACAGAGACAAATTATAAAGAGAGAGCCCTCTCTGATTACAGTGTGGCTAGGCACTGTAATCCAAAGATTGGTTAGTGGTTACCCCGGCCGTATTCTCTTGGGAGTCATAGGGAACAACCTGGGTGTTAACATTGGGAAAAGTATCCAATACGGAATGACCCTATCCCACTCTAAGGGTGATAGTACCTCAGCAACAATCAAAGCAAAGCTATTCGAGATTACTTCTTTATGAGATGTAAGAGAGGGGAGAAAGAGATCCACTAACCGATGTCTTCCGCTAATGATTGATCCAATCTTCTCTCTTTGCTGCTTTCTCCCAGCTCCTTTCTCTTTCACTAGCCCAGCTACACCAAGATCCTGCAAAATGGCAAGAGAGGGAAACTACAAGAAGCATACATTCATAATTGATTCAAGGATTAGAATAAATCAAATACACAAGTATAACAATACACCATTGAAACACATGCATATAGGAGAACCTCAAATGCTTTATTAATGGAAGAAGTAAAGTTCAGGAAGTGATACAACCATAAGAGGCCCAATCCAGCATCACCTCCCAGTAGAAAGAAATCTCCTCTTCACCTCCTTCAAAGCAAATCACCCAATAGTTCTAAACTCAAACCAACAGCACTTCCTTACATTCACAAGATTCCAGCCTCCTTAGACCTCATGAGAGAGCTCTATATATAGGAGTTTTGGAGAAAGGATGAGTCAGCTTGAGGCTGGCATGAAGCTGACTAGTGTCCTCTCCCACTTCAGTTATTCTTCAGTTCTTGAGTCCACTTGGAGGTTCTTGCTTCCACTTGGAGATCTAGAGCCTCTTACTCATTACCAGTCGAATTCTCTGATCCAAGTGTCATTTTGGAAGCTTCCTGGGCATTGACACCTTGAGGAATGACTGTGCCACTTGGCCAAACTCGATCAGTGCAGGTAGCCTTCTTTGCAGTTGACATTCAGTGCAGGTACACAGTGGAGCAGTTGACATTCAGCGCAGATGCTCAGTGGAGCAGTTGACATGATCCAGAATTAGCTTGTTTTTGAGTTTTTTCAGGTGGAGAACTGATATTCAGTGCTGTGGTTTGCTGACCTTGTTCCTCTAGGGGTAGGAACAACATGTTTAGGGACTTTGGATCCCTTAGATTATTGACATTTCATGCTTCATGCTGTAAGGCACAAAAATGTCTATAACAGTTGCCCCCTAAAGTATGAGGTCGTTTATCGGGTGAAATGCTTTATCAGGAGGATCCGAAGTTCATTCAATCGTTGAGAGGTGACCTGTAATAAAATACAATACAATACATTATTTTTCATTCTGCTTTCATGATCTAGCTGAGGCGGGCATTCCCATGCTCAGCTTTATAAATTCATTTTGGTACATAGAACAGACGATCGTTTGATGGTAGACTGATAATTCTCTGCTGAAATTATCATCCTTTGAGTAGGATGATCATCTGTTGCAATGATGTACATGTCAAATGTCTTTATATTTCCTGAATATATATCGCAGCCCGGATGGATGAAACTAGATCCGGGGTCTTCAAACTCGTTCGATCTTCACTCTAAGTACAAGTCGATCCATGTGAGAATTGTGCTGAAGTCGAACATGGAAAGACATCGCTTGATTACCGGTCAATGATGTAAACCGTTAACAAGCGCGAGAGGAATCACCGATAATGATAATGACCCTCAAGGTACTACAGTACAATTCACGTGGTGTGAATATAGGACTTGGCGTCGAACACCACGCAAAATCTTCTGGTCGAAGGTCATTGATGTATACCTGTCGCTGGAAGTGAGAAACTTGCCATTGAGGCATGCAAGCTTCAAAGTACTGAGGGGGTTGTTCCTAGATCAACCTCTTGGATAATGAGTTGAAGTCGACAAGAAGCGATCCGTCAAAGGAGGGCCTTAATGAATCCCACATCAGTGACACGGAACGGAGCTAATGATTTTAGTGGAGGTGAAAACAATCTGTGACATATGATTCAGGGTGGCGATCATGGGTGGATGAAGGATAATGTATGGCAGTGGATGGGACACGGTTGACTCTTTCTGAACGACATCTCTTGAACATATAACGACACTGATGCGATGGATCGGTAGCATTACCCCAAATGTGGATGGTTTGGCGAGACCATGGTGATGAGACCGGTGAATGAAACAACCCAACCCGATGTGATACGGAGGAAAAGTGTCATGTTCAAGAGCGACTTGCTACCATTAAAGCTTTGAGGTTCTCCCAATTTTTCCCTAGTCATTTCTGACAAGTACCTCTTTATTTTTGTCAAGCTTGAGGAGGATAACATATGCTTGTTCTATAACCTGCCCTTCGGGCAAGCCCATCGCTATGTTTTAACGAGCTTAGCGATAGGGAAACTCGTTCTCGTCTAAAGACAAGTTTGTCGCTATTTAATCATCTTAACGAGTCTAACGACAAGGAAAACTCGGTCCTTTTCATTTTTAGAGAGTCTGAAAAGGTACATAAAGTTAACTCCAAAATTCCTTTTTCGTCATCTAATCCCTTAAGTCCGAAAAAGTATAAAACAATACAGAAGGGATGAGTTTTCGATAACTTTAACGAGCCGAATAAAACAAGCGCTCGACCTTTTTGTGCAATAATCCCTCAGGTCCAAAAAGATTAAAATCTATAGGAGGGATAGCTCTTCCGGTCACTTTAACGAGCTGGAAGGCCAAAACTCGGCAAACTTTTCATATTTTACGAGTCAGATGAAAAGAGCTCAAAGAAGACTCATCTTTTGAGGAACGAGTGATAAACAGGGATAGCAGCAGATTCCAGGTACAGGTTGGAATTTCCAATCACGGCAGTGTCACAAGGATGGCTAGCTGAAATCACTCTTCGCAGCTGTTCCTCAAAATGGGTAAACTATCATATGGAGGTGAACGATCGGCCAAATGGAATGGAGGTGGCAGGTACAAAACACGACCAAGGCTTTTTATGGCTAATAAATTTACAATCACAGTGGTTATTTACCGGGGTATGTTCATTTTTTAATGAGCTTGAATGCTCAATCTTATGTTTATTTTTTAACGAGCATGAACTATGTGCTAAAACTGCTCGGATCTCGCTTTTCTATTTTTTAATGAGCATAAATTCCGCGGTAAAACTGCTCGATATACCAGTCATAAGATAAGAATGTCTCCTGAAAGATCCCATTTTTTATAGAGCTCGCGCCTTACCAAAGCTATGCTCCCTCTCATCCTTTCTTTATGCAAGTTTGGACACGGCTAATCCCAAAAACAGATAAATAACCGCTCTTAGCTTGCACTCCAAAAGGTTTGCATGCCCCCGGGTATAAAGTACAATTTCAAGGCTGCCCCTACTTATCCATCAAAACATTTTGTTTTAAAGGGTGAGGCTTGCCTCTTTCTGGTTACCCAAAGATTGTTTTGTTAACTTCTTCAAACGAAAACATTTCCTCGGCACTGTCTACCGAAGTAGACAATGGTGAATGACCTTTGTCAAACACGTGACCTTAACAAAAGAATCCTATTCTAGAACAACCCCTCTTCCATCCACGGACGGGGTACGGACTAGTCATATTCTCTCGCGGAAATTCTACCTTATACCCAAGGTTTCCTCTGCCCGAAGCAGACCAGGATGCATGCCCCCTGGGTTCCAGTCCCATCTTTCCAAATCACTCGCACTCATCGGGAAGGAGGACTGGGGGTGGAGACATTTCTTGATTGAATAGACCATTCAGGGTTGGTATGTGACTATTTGCGATGCGTGATCCCGGAAATGAAAGTTGGTCTACAAGCTTGACCATCCTTCCTTCGTGCGGAAAACACATTACTCTAAAGAGTGAGGAGACTATTGCTCCCATGCAATATATATAGTCTTGTCCAACGAGTAGGTTATAATCCAAGGGTCCTTGAAAAACCATCACGTTCATTTGAACGGTCTTCCCTTTCAATGTAACAGGCACATTGGGGAGGATCCCTAATGGTCGACTGGTTCCTTTATCAAAACCCGAGAGATTTCTTATCTCAGGCAAAAGCGCCGAGGAACCTAGTGCTTTCAAAGCAATAGAGGAAAGGATACTCACAGACGCCCCTTCATCAATGATAGTGCCAGCCATTACCATTCTGTAAATTTGGACTATGATTCTGAATGGTATACTGGCTGGCAACCGTGGTCTGCCTATTTGGTTCCAATCAAAGGACACAACCAGGTTGCTTGGTGGTGGGTCCGAATACACGGCCGGATATGTCCCTGACGATGTTCCTTCCTGCGATAAAGAAATGGGCGCATTGCCCTGACGCTCATCAGAGTCTGTGTTGATGAAAAGAATCTGGACGGTGTCATCCTTATTCTCTTCAGTGAGGGTGTCATTTGAAGATGGAACCTCTGAAGGCAGAACCGGGTCAACTGCCGTTTCGACCTTTGGACTTTCGTCCGGTCTGGATTCAGTAGGTTCATTTTCAATGACTGACGCTTCAGCTGACCACTTGAGCGGGTCAGCTGTATTTTCAACCAACGAAGGACTTGGCACGAGTTTTTTGTATCCAGGAGGAAGTCTCAACGGTGAAACCGGGCGATCTTCCAAAACTCTCTTCGCTTCGTCTAAGAAGGGACAACGGTGGATGGCGTGATCGCCTTCACACAGTCTGCAGGGGGATCTTGCTCCCCCTTTTTGTCTTGAACCTTCACTTTCGCTGGTTGACGGTAAGCATTCAACATGGCTATCAGAGGTTGATGCTCCCGAACTGTGCAACCGAGGGGACCAGTCCGCTAGTATCCAGGGAATACAGGGACAATCTCTACGGAAGTGGTCTCCTCTACATATGACACATGGCGATTTAGGCCCGGTCTATGCTGTGTGTGGATTTTTGTCAGATGTCTTTTGCTTGCCCCCAGTCGCCTTAGGCTCCTTCTTCTTCTTCTCTCTCTTCTTCTTCTCCTTCTTCTCCATGGGAGCTTGGCTTTTGCTGGCTCTACCTTGCGAAGACGAGGGATTGGAGGAAGAGTTATAGGAAGTAGAAGGCTGGTGGGCAGCTCTAGACTGATCTAACTATTGACTCGACTGTTCAGGAACCAGGTGTTCTGAACTACATTGGTTGAGAATAGCCAAATTGGCAGGCCAATTGTCAGTCCTGGAAGCAACAATGTGGCCATGTGGGGCGCACCAACTTCTCCCCAAGAGGAGAAAGGACTAGGATTTCCATCATGTGGAATTCCTTGGTTGGGGCGTTCCATGTTCTCAACCTACAGATCAACGCAAGAATAGGAGGTGATTATGTTCCGTTTAAAATAAATTTTATAACGACGCTTTAGACATAACTTGCTTTTTCACTTTTTAAGAGTCGAGAAAAAGCTAAAGATGACTCTAGTCTCCTTCGATGTTTTAACGCGCCCGAAGTGACAAATGCTCGGATGGACTTTTTCAGTTATAGAGTTTGAAAAAGGCCAAAAGAAACTGCTCTGGAGATCTAGGCAGAGGGTGTGCCAAACTTTTCGCAAAACCACAGAATACGTTTTACGGTACGAGTGGTTGATCTTCGTGAATGCTGTGTTCACTGCATTGCGATCAGTAGGGCGGCCGACACGGTTTCCTATGGCTAAAGGCTTTTTTCCTATAGGGGTCTCCCAATATATACACGACGGTACGTGGGAGCACAAGTCCGTATTGATATTTATCACTTCACCGTGGAGGAATCACCCAACCACTCAACGCTAAGATATCACGTTTAACGACGCCGGAACACGTCTCTAGCTTAGACCTCTATGTGTTTGCATTATGTTTCAATGCGTTGTTATGTAAATTCAATTTATTTTAAGGTTGATCTTGTTTAGCAGTTTTCCTTTCTGGATCACCACGAGATGTATAATACAACTTCCTGAATGCAGTCTAAGATGATAAGCAAGCTTTTCAATCTTTCAACTTTGAAAATCTTAACTACTGAGGGAAAAGAAAGACATAATCTTTTCACACATATCATAGAGCACACACTAATGCACGTTTCCCTAAATCAACATACAAGCTGTCAAAATGCACATGCACAATGCAGGTATTTCTTTTCTCTTTCTTAATGTTGGTGCAATACAAAAAAGAAAGCTGTTGTATAATTTTGAATTCAATTTCAAGTGAAAGCAAACAAGTTTGTCCAAAATCAAAAGACACCTTAAGATTTACTTGTTTCGACACTAGAAATATATAAATTCAAACCATATGACGAAAGAAAAAGCTCAATCAGCTATGAACAGCAAACAAACTAACTCTTAAGATCAAAACGACACTTATCACAGGTCTAGATCTAAGAGGCCACAGCAAGACTAGTTCACTTTTCGTTATGGGAAACTGCAAATGATATAAGAAATACACAAAGAACAAATACAGTTTCTTTATACAACCGAGGAGGAATAGTGGCAAGGAAAGTTGGTTTCAGATAGGTACATTGACTGATAACAGGCTGCAAAAACAAGGATGAAAACAGGGCAATAAACAGCAGGGAACCCTAGTAGCACTAGGCAAAACTGGTTCAGCGCAGGTAGTACACTGTCAGTTTGACATTCAGCGCAGGTAGCCCCTTCGGGATCTGCACTGAAATGCAAACTGCCTTCACAGTGTCTGCAATGAAGAGATAAACTTTCGTTTTTCTCAGTTTCCGGATCACAGATTGCTAAAAAATTCACAGTTTTTGGCCAAATCAGAAGCTATCAATCAAGTACACACTAAGGGATGAAAAGGAGGATGAAAAGCTATCACTAAGAGCTATTTAGAGTCCTTGTGGATCAGCTCTTCAAATCATAAACATGCCCAAAAACTGAGCTAGAGTAGCTGCCCTCTACTTTTCATTTGAAAGATCCAAATGCAGTTCGATTCGGTACTCCCTGTGTTTATGAAATGAATAGCAAAAACACAAACAACCAACAAGATACGATCCCCAGTGGAGTCGCCAATTTGTTGTTAGGAAAAGTATCCAATATGGAATGACCCTATCCCAATCTAAGGGTGATAGTACCTCAGCAACAATCAAAGCAAAGCTATTCGAGATTACTTCTTTATGAGATGTAAGAGAGGGGAGAAAGAGATCCACTAACCGATGTCTTCCGCTAATGATTGATCCAATCTTCTCTCTTTGTTGCTTGCTCCCAGCTCCTTGCTCTTTCACTGGCCCAGCTACACCAAGATCCTGCAAAATGGCAAGAGAGGGAAACTACAAGAAGCATACATTCATAATTGATTCAAGGATTAGAATAAATCAAATACACAAGTATAACAATACACCATTGAAACACATGCATACAGGAGAACCTCAAATGCTTTATTAATGGAAGAAGTAAAGTTTAGGAAGTGATACAACCATAAGAGGCCCAATCCAGCATCACCTCCCAGCAGAAAGAAATCTCCTCTTCACCTCCTTCAAAGCAAATCACCCAATAGTTCTAAACTCAAACCAACAGCACTTCCTTACATTCACAAGATTCCAGCCTCCTTAGACCTCATGAGAGAGCTCTATATATAGGAGTTTTGGAGAAAGGATGAGTCAGCTTGAGGCTAGCATGAAGTTGACTAGTGTCCTCTCCCACTTCAGTTATTCTTTAGTTCTTGAGTCCACTTGGAGGTTCTTGCTTCCACTTGGAGATCTAGAGCCTCTTACTCATTACCAGTCGAATTCTCTGATCCAAGTGTCATTTTGGAAGCTTCCTGGGCATTGACACCTTGAGGAATGACTGTGCCACTTGGCCAAAATCGCCCAGCGCAGGTAGCCTTCTTTGCAGTTGACATTCAGCGCAGGTACACAGTGGAGCAGTTGACATTCAGCGCAGATGCTCAGTGGAGCAGTTGACATGATCCAGAATTAGCTTGTTTTTGAGTGTTTTCAGGTGGAGAACTGATATTAAGTGCTGTGGTTTGCTGACCTTGTTCCTCTAGGGGTAGGAACAACATGTTTAGGGACTTTGGATCCCTTAGATTATTGACATTTCATGCTTCATGCTGTAAGGCAAAAAAATGTCTATAACACTCTACTCCAGTAGTATTGGTGCACAATAAGGATGGATTATGGAGCATGTGTCCGGATTATAGGGACCTCAACAAACTCACTATTAAAGATAAGTTTCCCATTCCTGTCATTGATGAATTACTGGATGAATTGCATGGATCAATTTACTTCACCAAGTTGGATCTTCGTTTAGGATATCATCAAATCAGAATGAAGACTGAAGACATTCCAAAAACAACATTTAGAACTCATGAGGGTCATTATGAATTTTTGGTCATGCCTTTTGGCCTTACCAATGCACCTTCAACATTTCAAGGTTTGATGAATTCCATTTTCAAACCATTCCTTAGAAAATTTGTGTTAGCATTTTTTGATGATATAATAATCTACAGCAAGTCTTGGAGGGATCATGTTGAACATGCTGACAGGGTGCTACAACTATTGGAGGAGAAACAATTATATGCAAAAAGATCCAAATGTTTCTTTGGAGTACAAGAGGTGGAACATCTGGGTCATATTGTATCTCATGAAGGAGTTAAGGTAGACCTTAGCAAAATTAAATCCATTGAGGAATGTAAAATCCCCACATCGATAAAGCATCTGCGAGGATTTCTCGAGTTGACAGGGTATTACCACAAGTTTGTTAAGAAATATGGGAGAATAGCAACACCTCTAACAACATTAATGAAGAAAGATGCCTTTTCATGGACTCTAGAAGCAACAAAGGCCTTAGAACATCTTAAAGAGGCAATGTGCCAAGCACTGGCCTTAGCTACATTGGACTTCACAAAAACCTTTATTGTGAAATGTGATGCTTCAGGAAATGGAATTGGTGTTGTTTTAATGCAAGATGAAAGACCCATTTCTTTTGAAAGTCGTCCAATCAAGGGAAAGTTTTTACACAAAGCTATTTATGAGAAGGAAATGTTGGCAATACTCCATGCACTTAAGAAATGGCGACCCTACCTAATGGGAAGACACTTCAAGGTAAATACGGATCATGATAGCCTTAAATACTTTTTAGAACAAAGATTATCCTCTGAAGAGCAACAAAAGTGGGTCACAAAGATGTTGGGTTATGACTTTGAAATCATCTACAAAAAAGGGAAGCAAAATTTTGTGGTAGATGCACTCTCAAGAAAGGATGAGGATGTGGAAGCATTGTTGTGCGCCATTTCTAATATCCAACCAGATTGGATAAACGAAGCAAGGGAGGAATGGAAGAATGACGAAGAAGTGTGGGCACTTATTCGAAAGTTACAACAAGATTCTAGTGTATCTAATACATTTAGATGGAAAAATGATTCGTTATGGTACAAAGATCGCTTATAGCTCTGTAAGAATTCCCAACTAAAACAAAATATTCTTATGGAATTGCACACTTCTCCCTTAGGAGGGCACTCAGGATTTTTAAAATCTTACCACAGGGTTAAGAAGGAATTTTTTTGGGATGGCCTTAAATCGGATATTCAAAGTTTGTGGCGGAATGTTTGGTTTGCAAACAAAATAAAGTTGAAACAATTAAGACACCGGGTCTATTACAACCTTTATCCATTCCATGCCAACATTGGGAGGAGGTTTCAATGGATTTTATCATAGGTTTACCCAAGTCTGAGGGAAAGAGTGTCATCATGGTGATAGATGACAGACTTACCAAGTATGCTCACTTTTGTGCATTATCACATCGATTTAAAGCCAGTACAGTTTCTACTTCATTTATGGAAACAATTCAAAAGCTACATGGAAACCTAAAGATTATTGTAAGTGACAGAGATCCCATTTTCGCTGGAAATTTTTGGTCATAATTATTTTCTTGTCTTGGTACTTAGTTAGCTCATAGCTCATCTTATCATCCTCAATCTGATGGGAAAACTGAGATAGTAAACAAATGTTTGGAAGGATATCTTCGTTGTTTTGTATCTAATAAGTAGACACAATGGGTCAAATGGTTGCCTCTGGCTGAATGGTGGTATAACACTTCCCTCCATATAGCAACAAAAATGACCCCATTTATGGCACTTTATGGATATCAGCCACCATCCATCGCATCATATTTAAGAGAAAATTCTAAGGTTCAGGTAGTGGAACATCACATCGGACATCAAAAACAAGTCCTCCAACTCTTAAAGGATAACCTAGTGTTGGCACAGAATAGAATGAAACAACAGGCAGATCAACATGACAGCGAAAGAAGTTTTGATGTAGGTGATTGGGTATTCCTATGGCTACAACCATATAAGAAAATTTCCTTCAAGCAAGTTAAGAAGGATAATAGATTATCACCAAAGTATTATGGTCCATACAAGGTGTTGCAAAAGATTGGTACTATGGCATACAAATTGGAGCTTCCTGCAACTTCTCGATTGCACCCAGTTTTCCATGTTTCATGTTTAAAGAAGGTTATAGGCGACAAGCTCCCAGTTCAAAAAGTATTGCCAGAACTTGACGAGGAAGGAAAAATTATATTGGAACCAGAAGCAGTCACAGAAACAAGAACTCGACAGTTATGAAATCGATCAATTTTGGAGTATCTTATCAAGTGGAAGAACTTATCCGCTGAAGATTCCACATGGGAGAACGAGAATTTTATACAGAAGCATCCAGAACTACTCAAGCGTTGAGGACAACACTTTTTTGAAGGAGAGGGGCATGTTGGGTCCCTATAATACTAATGATTACCCCATTACTATTGTAGTTGTATCCCTTAATAATATTGTTGTGCCCCTATTGTCCCCATATTGTTATTATTGTGCCCCATAGAATCCCTCTATTTTTATTTTTGGGGCTTTATATTATTATTGTTAGGTCGGCTGGGTTATATTGTGACTCCTTATACTCCTATATATAGAAAGGAGGGTTTTTCATTTGAATCATCCAAGAATTGTTCATCTATGTAATTTAAATGAGGTTTCCCCCTCTAAGTGGCTTAATTCTAAGGCGTTGATCTATCTTTTCTATCTTTTTTGCACTGGTTTCATAACAAAGTTTCTCTGAAATTCTCAAATTCATTAGTCTAGTTTTGAGCATTCACTGCTTCCTTCTTAGTATGCAATAAGTAGATATCCTATATGCTATGAATACTTCTCTTTTATTTCCAAGGATATGCCACTCATGGTACAATACCAATGGCTTTTGATTATACTATGACTGCAAGTATCAATGCATGGGTAGCTGCAATAGCTATCCATGGAGAAAACCTTCTTTGCAACAATCAATTGTATCTCCAACTGAACTGAGAAGCTATAATTGAAGAATAGAGGTCCTCCTCAACAGCGGCAGGGGAGTTGGGCCAGCTAAGACAACGCAGAACTATATCTGGTTTACGGTAAGGAATAATGTCCTTTTTGGAATATTATGCTACATGTCTGGTTATAATTTGCTATTGGGAATTTGGTATTCTTAGTCTGAGCTGAGATATTTTGTTCTAATAAAACACCATTCAGAAATAGGCAATGTGTTTTAGTACCTCTGTAATTAGTTGTTGTTGTATATACATAAGCCAAGCTAAATTGCCCCCTTGAAAGTTAAAACAATTTATTGTTGTTGGATTTACCTAAGCTAAGCTCGGTTTTCTCTATGCAAGTTAAAACAAATCATGTATTTCAGATCAATATTTTGATATGATTGTCAGAGTAATGTGAGTGCTCCTGAGTCAAAATATTCTTAGGTTGGTTTCTGAGCTGAGTTAATCTAGTCCTAAGCCTTCTGTCATTCTATGAAGTGTCCTAAATTTATATTACTATAATAAATTGAACTAGAAATAATTTAAATTCTAATTTCAATTTGAAAGTAAAGGTATGCATGTATTTTCAGCCTTTTATTAGTTGTCAACAACCCCTTTTGGTCTGTATTCACTTGAAATTTATCAAAATTAAAATTAAATCTGAGGGAAAATAAAAGGCACTTGCATATTTGAACAAAAGTTCAAGAAAGAATATGTTGCAGTTGTTCTAAGGAGCGATGCTCTCTTTGATTACTGCTATCTTGTTCCCTTTTGAAAACTTTCCGGCTCTCTCAATAAGTAGCTAGATTAATGACATCTTATAAATAACAAGTGAAGTCCCTGCCCACCTTGGCTCCACCCAGGGGATATCTATTTTTTTTCACACCGGGTGGTATTGACAATGTCATTGTGAGCATGAAACATAGAAATTGTGGCATAAATATGCCTTCCATGACTGAGGTTGAAAATCCAGAATTTTGAAGCTGTAGGTATTTCTACTGTGTCCCAACAGCCTCATGATAATTCAGAAAATGCTAACGAGGCTTGTCGGAAGGGTGCTACTTAGCCCTTTTATTGAATGATCAATGAAATTCAATTTATATTTGATTTATTTTACATGCACTTTCAGCTTTTAGATACAATTTTCTTTTCATCAGAGAGTTCGTGTCCCTTTCAATTAAATTTCAGCCATTTTGAACTAAATTTGAACGAATTCACAGCAGACAATTTTGTGTCATTTTACATCAAAGCTCTTGTGGAATTTGATTGAACCTGAAACTGCGACCAAATTTGATAAAATTCAAGGAGAGTTCAGCAAATCTGCCTATAATAGTTTGAAACCTTTCCTGTCATCGTTTCTGGTATTTATGTCTTTTAACTTTCTTTGAGTTTTTCCATCCGCACAAGATTTTGTGATATTCTGGTAATGAAGACATTTACAGTATTTGTTCTTATTACCGGCAATGAAGAAAATTCTAGAAACTTATGAGAAGAACATCTCAATGGTGGTAGTTGCTAAACTTTCCCACATACAATGTTAAATTGTCTACAGAAATGCCTAAGAAATTTTAGACAATGTTACATGACTCTGTTTGCTAATAGTTTTCACTTGTCTTCCTTGTAGATCCATGGATATATGGGTAGAAGATGCATGGAAATGATTGCAGCGTCAAGACAGATGGATTGCATCAATGTCACTGCATTGATTACATGCCAGTGCATTAAAGAATTATGTTTTTAAAATGATAAGTTAAATTTTACTTTAACCTCGTCATTAGTCAGTGCTTTACCATGCATACTAAAGAATTATGTTTTTAAAATGATAAGTTAAATTTTACTTTAACCTTGTCATTAGTCAGTGCTTTACCATGCATACTGGTTGGATGGGAATACCGACATGAACTTTTGCCAATAATTCCATTATTCATTCAAAACCTAATGACAAAAGCATTAGTAGTTGACAAACGCATTAGTATTTGCTCATGCTTGACAAGCTCTTGATATAGTCTTGCATTTTCTAAAGACATTTATCGCTGCTTCACGGCTCTTGGTTGAAATATAGTTGTTCTGCTTTTAATGAAACTGTGAGACTTACATTTATTAACTTAATATTACAATAACTTAATATTACAAACCACATTTTTTTTTTTAATACACTAAAAGTTGGGAGCTAAGGCTCTGAGATGATTGATGTTCATGTAATGCACAGCAGCGAGCCCTGGCAACACAACAGCTAGCCCCAACAGGGACTACCGCTACAACAGTCACTCCCTAGTTTAATATAGCATATTAAAATATTTTGCATAATTTATTTACCCATCATATTTATGAAGCTATAAAATTGATGTACAATTGTGTTAATTAATATAATTTATTAATTTTTTATATATATAAGTTATTTGCTCGTCTTATTTATATAAGTTATAATATTGACAATATATTGAATAGTGAAAAAATTATATATTTTTGATATTAAAGAGAAGTTAATTATAAAAAAAATTGTAAATATTTTATAAATTTGTTATTATTAAGGTGATTTTCTTGTGGTTCGGTTCGTATATAAATACTTTTAGACTATTATGATTTACGATTTCTCTGTGGCTCAACTCGTATATAAAGGCTTATATACTATTACTAAGGCAGTCTCTCTATGGCTCGACTCTCATATAAAATCTTCTATATCATTACAATCTGGGATATCTTTGTGGCTCGACTCGTACATAAACCGCAGAGAGAGACTTGTGGTGACTGTGTTGGAATTCTCTTAAGGTAGAAAATCAACCTCTAAGGTAGCCAATCATTTTCTTGGGCAAGCAAAGGTTGGAAATTTAGTGGCCGAGGCAGTGGAAGCTAGACTGATCCCCCTTAACACAGACGTGAAACCCTCGTGAAGCGAAAATAAAGAATAACACATATTCACCATCTTGTTCTCTGGTTTTGGGTCTCACTTTAAGGTTTCATGTCTCTTTTGCAGTTTCCTGTCCAACAAACATTCCATCCAATTAAATCTATGTTACAAACACCACTACCGACAACTCTGACATGTGCATACGTTCCCGCTTATTGTTCTCTTGTTAAATTTTTCTTATTTACACTATGAGTACTTCCCCTCAGATTTCTAAACCCCCTCTAGCAAAGGGAGACAAAGTAAAATTATCATAGAGATTCTTTATGGGTACATTGAATCTTTAGAAAGATTAAGAGAAGCAAGAGAAAACCATTTTTAACTAGAATTAACTAAACCACTTGACAACAACCACAAATAGTTAGAAACTAAAATAATCTCACTCGAGACTAAACTCCAAGGAATGAAAGGTATAATTCAAGAATTCGAACATAGTAAACAAGCAATGGTTAAAGAAAATTACACTTTGAAAAGCGAGAACAAAAATCTAACATAACAACTACATAATAAATGAGCCCTAAATGACACAAAGAATAAATTAGATATTAAACCATAAAAGAAGAAATTAATAAACGAATTGTACTCAACCATGAGTGCCACAAAAGAGCCTTACACCTTATAATTGCTATAATAGAAGAAAAAAACAATGAAGACACATTAGAAATAGTTAAAGAACAATTAAAGAAAAAATATGAAATTCAAACAACTTATCTCACCGAAGAAATAAGGGTAGGAAAGATACTTGACCATAAACATAGACTAATCTGTGTCAAAGTCAGTTGTAATGACCATAAATTAGATACATGGAGGAAATCTGCAAGCCTAAAAGAAACAAGAACTTTATAGATGAAGATCTCATTCTAGAATACCAAGCTGAACTTAGGAAATAAGTCGAAAAGGTCAAGGAGGCAAGATAAGAAGGAAAATTGGAAATCATTAGGAACATAAAGATATTATTAGAGATAGAGTCCCAAACATGAGTGATGAATAGGGAATAGCATCACTCTGGATCCTCTTATGGAATTGTCATGGTTTTCCATGGTGTAAAGGTCCTATGTTAAGTTGGATCCCAAGTGATATTGATTTTATTCTTCTAGTTTAAACTCGGGAGCATGATGAATCTAGGGTCCCTCACCTTGACGGGTTCACTCTTTGGTGAATCTGGAATAAGAAATCCTCCAAGAGAGGTTTCAGTGGTATAGCCTATTATATTAGGAGCATTTTTCCTTTCACATCTGACTTCATAAAACCAACCCCTTTAATCAATACATTTGGATCAAGATCACTGATTATATACAACTAATTGGATCTCTCTTGCAATATGTTATTTCTCCCCTATCAACTCTATATCCTATAAGTAAAACAACCTCAATAAGAATTGTCCTTTCAATACCTTAGAAAAATACATCTACAACCTAAGGAATGAAGGTAATATCCTTTTACTTGGGGAATTTAATGCTCGAACTACTACTAACCAAGCTATTATGTTAAGTAACAACTCTAACTTCAACCCCTTGTGGCCTGATGAGGATGGTAACTTAGCTAATAGATTGAATAGAAAATCTGAATACACAATCGAACTTATTCGGCACCGAACTCCTCAAACTTTGTAGTTCCCAGGACCTAATCATTTGTAATAATATTAACAAGTGGCCTCTCTCCGGTCAGATGACCTGTTTCCATAGACTAGGTAGCAGCATTATGGATTAAGAAATTTTTGACACCCATGTCCTCAATCGTATTTCAAAATTTGAGCTTCTTAATGGGTTACAGCCTGACTCTGAACACAGACCTTTGTATTTATCCTTCAATCTTGTTATGCATACCACCCACATGCAGGAGACTAGCGAAAGAAAAAGACACATTCACTTCGATAGAAGTAATGTCAACCTTTTCTTAAGGGATTTAGAAAGGTATTTAGGCTACCTTTTCTTAAGGGATTTAGAAAGGTATTTAGGCTTCCTGACTTATAATAACAACATTGATCAAATCTATTACCATTTTACTACTACCCTTTCCACTATCATTAGCAAGTTCTCTAATGAGACTTCGTATAAGAAAAATAATAGAAGTTCCAATCCTTGGTATGACAAAGACTGTAAAATTGCCAGGAAAGCGATCAAAGGCGCCCCTAATGAAATCATTAAGCTTCAGAATATAAGTATATACAAATATCTCATCAAGAGAAGAAGAGGTCATATATTAATAAGAGACAAAAGCATCTTCTCCACCTTTCTAAAGTTGCACCTAGAAAGTTTTGGCGAAATGTGCTTGTTCATAAAACTAAAGATTATCATTCTATCCCCCTATAAAATTGGGATAACTATCTTAAGAAGTTGTATGACTCTCCGGCCACCATGGGAACCATATTAAACACTCCTATTGAGGAATATATATTTTCTCTAGAAGATGTTGAGTTTGGTATTAATAAGCTTGCTAATGGGAAAGCCAAATATATTGAAGGTTACTAAGCTGAGATCTGTAAAATGGGAAGATCTATCCTCATTCCTCATCTCCACAAGCTTCTAAATTTGGTTGTAAAGAATGACTTCCCTAAGATTTGGATGCAAAGCGTTATTGTCCCTCTCTTCAAAATTGGGGACAAAAGAGTTCCCTCTAACTACAAGACGACTATGATTAGCTACATGCTATCCAAGCTTTATGGGTTCATTTTGGAAAAGAAGCTTAGCCTTTGGCTTGAGAACCAGGGTAAAAGGCCTAAAGGGCAAGCTAGGTTTAGGAGAAATCACTCGACTATTGACCACCTTATCACTCTTAGGATCATTGCAGAGGAATGTTGCAATAGTAAAACCAATCTCTTCTGTTTTTTTGTGGACTTCAGAAAATCCTTCAATGTTGTCCCTCGAGATAAGCTCTGGGAGAAGTTTGATGCGATCATTATTTCTCCTGAATTCAGTATTGTTTTTATATGCCTCTACGATACTACCATTGTCAAGCTTAATACCAACGAAGGGTGGTCCAAATATATTAAATGCAATATCAGGGTTAAGTATGGGTGTTCCCTTTCCCCTACCCTTTTTGGTATTTACATCGATAAAATAGAGGAGTGTCTAGACACTGTGGGATGCAAGGACACCGAGCTCGTTGGTATTATCATTACTATTCTCCTTTATGCTGATGATATCATTCTTCTTGCAAAGAGCCATGATGACCTAGACAAGCAGCTTAAGACTCTTCATGTCTATTTCTCCAAGATGAGTATGATAGTTAATACCGACAAGACTAAAGTCGTGATCATTAAATCCAAAAAGATCACCCATGGTAGTTTTTTCTGTGATAACCTTTGCCTAGAGTAGGCTTCTTCTTATAAATATTTTGGTATTGGCTTTTCTCATAAGCTCAAATGGAATTAAAGCATCGAGAAAATAATTATTGGAGGCTAGAAACCTTATTATGAGCTTGAAAACAATTGTAAGTCAGTTTATCTTTACATTTGGAGTAAAAAAGAGTTTCCTCTTTAAGACTCTCATCACCCCTGTTATCTTATACAAATGTGAAGTTTGGGGTTGCAGTATATCTAGGAAGTTATGGAGAAATATTGAGATGATCCAAATGAAATTCATAACTCATAACCTCAAGATCAAGGGAAATACTCTATATCCTATCCTTTTGATTGAAGCTAGCATGTCCCCCATTGAAAGTATGCCTATGTTTAGATATATAATGTATAAGAAGAAGATTCACAACATGGATTCCAAGAGGCTCCCAAAAATTGCTTCTAACTTTAGTCAAAACCCCCACCTGCGCCTCAAGTGTGCGTGGCATAAGGATGCCCAGTCTTGGCTCAACCCTTGGGGGATTAAGGAGGTATCATCATGGGAAGCAAGGATAGTATCAAAGATACTATTTCCTCCAATTTTAAGGACAAGATGTGGGATTCTAAGGAGTTGGAGGGTAAAAGGAGTCTAAGGTACTATAAGGAGGTGATCAATCCCACCCTTGATAACTAGAATTATCTCTCTATGTTTACTAGCATTAAGAAGAAAATGAACATCACTAGAATAAGAACTAACTCTCATGAGCTTCAATGTGAGACCAGGGGTGGTCTACTCCCAAGACTCCCTGGGACAATAGAATCTGTAAGATTTGTGATACTAAGAAGGTGAAAGATGAAAAACACTTCCTTTCAGACTTCCTAACTCTTGCCAACATCAACTCTCAATTCCCTATCATTTGCCACATCTCCAATCTTCTTGACTTATTAAGCTAGCCCAACTATAACGATCTTGGAGCGTTTCTTTCCCTTCTCATTGATCATAGCAACAAGATTTTGAAGAATGACAATTAGACTTTCCTTTCTTGAAGTCTGATAGACCACATTGGTCTTAGTAGACGTTCATCATCATCATCATCATTAATATTTTTAAATATTTAAATTTAAATATTATTTTATATTTTATTTTAAAATTTTATTATTATTAGACGATTCCAAAAATTTCAATCGTTGGATCAAAGTGGTTACCCATTCGTTGCAGAAACGGTTTGCTGCAGGATCTGTTTGTTAGATTCTTCCATCTGGGTTTGCAACTTGGCACAACAGTGCAGGACTGGTGTGTGTTCGCCTGCATATCGGTTTTTCAAACTGTAGTGGTTTTCAAGGTGTTGGATTCTAATTTAGCTTTAGAGCTGAAATGGTTCTCAGCTCCATCCAAGTCTGCATGGATTCTGACTGGCCACAGGTATAACAATAGCCTAATTGCACTACGATTCGGCTCAGACTCTTGTTTTTGCCCTCCTCCTCTTTCTTGGTTTTCTTAGGGTTAGGGTTGCAGCAAAGGCGATGGTATGTAGGTTTGAATTCATCCCATCCCGTCTAGGGTTTCTGAGCTTTACAAGCATCTCACGTACACTTTTGTAATGAATCATTACTTTAAGCCTTGGAAATTTAGTCTTAATTCATGTTTAGATGCAGCTCACGGTGAATTTCACAAATATATGATGCTTTATTGTCAGTTATTCTCATGCACGACTGCATCGATTAATGGGTCTCCTTCACATATCCACCATGCTCTGTAGTGACGCTGTAAAGTTCCCAAGTCTGACATTCTCTGTGCTCAGCAGCCCTGTTATTATGTTATTCTGGTTTTAGTTAGATTCAGCAGAGAATAAATTTTGTATTGATTTGTGTAAAATAAACCTTTTATTGCAGGCATTATATTGTTTGTTATTTCAGGATGTGGTTACTCTAGACTTATGAATTTTCTGAATGTATGGCAATGGGGCCTTCCCATATATAGCTTATAGGTATGTCATTCTTGTGTTTACTACTTCCAAGAGAACAATAGATCACGCTTGTGCTCAAATGAACGAAGCTTCCACATCTGTTAATGAGTTAAATATAAACGGTTCAGCTCCCCTAGGGCATTCTCAAATTGCAAATTCTATGTTCTATGGGCTTCCTGCAGAAAGCGCTACTAGTCATGATGGCATCCACAGTCTTTCTCTTGCCACAATGCTGGCAGATTAGAGAGCTCTATATGGCAATGATTCTGAGTTTCCAAGGACATAAATTGATCCCCGTAGCTGCAACCTATCCCCTCTCAATGGGATTTCCTCACTAAACGCCCTCAACTCTTTTAAACCCACTTTTCCATGTCTCAATTTTAATTCTAAACCTAATAGAACAGAGGCCCTAACTAGAGCGGTCAGAGATATAGATGCCAACTTCTTTGAAAGTCTCCCCATACAAATCTCAGAAGTACCGTTACCAGTGTTGAATTCCACTAATTGTGATGATTTGTCTCCGTATTCTCTATCTCTGCAGGAAGGGATCAATAATGGAAATACCAACAGGTATTCTGAGGCCAATCAGTGGAGAGCAATTGCGCAACAAAATTTTTGGTGCATCCGGTCTTTTGTGATTAGACCCATCTCCATTCTGCATGCACCATTGAAAGAAGCTTTTGCATGTAGGGAATTGGTGATGCTTTATTGTCAGTTATTCTCATGCAGGACTGCATCGATTAATGGGTCTCCTTCACATATCCACCATGCTCTGTAGTGACTGTAATTCGCTGTAAAGTTCCCAAGTCTGACATTCTCTGTCCTCAGCAACCCTGTTATTCTGTTATTCTGGTTTTAGTTACATTCAGTAGAGAATAAATTTTGTATTGATTTGTGTAAAATAAACCTTTTATTGCAGGCATTATATTGTTTGTTATTTCAGGATGTGGTTACCCTAAACTCATGAATTTTCTGAATGTATGGCAATGAGGCCTTCCCCTATAGCTTATAGGTATGTCATTCTTGTGTTTACTACTTCCAAGAGAACAATAGATCACGCTTGTGCTCAAATGAACGAAGCTTCCACATCTGTTAATGAGTTAAATATAAATGGTTCAGCTCCCCTAGGGCATTCTCAAATTGCAAATTCTATGTTCTATGGGCTTCCTGCAGAAAGTGCTACTACTCATGATGGCATCCACAGTCTTTCTCTTGCCACAATGCTGGCAGATCAGAGAGCTCTATATGGCAATGATTCTGAGTTTCTAAGGACATTCTTTGATCCCCGTAGCTGCAACCTATCCCCTCTCAATTTTGTGTCATTTTATATTAGTGATCGGTGTTTATCAATTTTTTTGGGTGTTTTTTTGAAATTTTATATCATATAGAAATAATGTTTTAGCTGCTGACATTCTGCCTAGAAATCTTCACTTTGTTAACTGACTGCTCGTGAAAACTCATTTATCCACTCAAATTTAGATTAATTTCCAACTTTCTGATTTTTGACTTGGATATTTGAAATTGTTGTCTCTTCCCTAAGTACATTCCAATCTGAAACAAATTGCATAGTTTAAGCCCTCTATATTGGGCTAAGTTTGACTTATGATATTTAATTACATCTTTAATTACTAAAAAGAAGAACTATGCCATCTGTATCAACCAGCGCATCTTTGGTCTAATTTTGGAAAATAATATTTCTTATGCAATTTTACAAAACCTCTATTCATCAAATTGAGACTAGATGTTTGGATAAAACCTCATTATAACAGTGCTGAAATAAGTCAAATTGTTTTTTAAGACAAATATTCTGCAAGTTGAGCCTTTACGCCTTTCAAAAGTGTAGCATCTATATCCATGAATGCTGAAAACTTTTTTGTAAGTCAAATTGTTTTTTAAGACAAAGATTCTGCAAGTTGAGCCTTTACGCCTTTCAAAATTCTAGCATCTATATCCATGAATGCTGAAAACTTTTCTGAGGATGTTCTTTAGGAATAATCCTCAATCTACTCATTTTTCTCCTTGAAATATGAGACATTTTCTCTTGCATCATCTTATAAATTTGATTTGTTCGGTGAACCATCTGGAGTAGCATTGGAGAGTTTTTTTTATGATGCCTCTTTTGTCTTCACCTACACATTATCTCGGGTAACAATTTTATTTATTTTATATTAATGATCGGTGTTTATCAATTTTTTTTAGCTACTGACATTCTGCCTAGAAATCTTCACTTTGTTAACTGACTGCTCGTGAAAACTCATTTATCCACTCAAATTTAGATTAATTTCCAACTTTCTGATTTTTGACTTGGATATTTGAAATTGTTGTCTCATCCCTAAGTACATTCGAATCTGAAACAAATTGCATAGTTTAAGCCCTCTATATTGGGCTAATTTTGACTGATGATATTTAATTACATCTTTAATTACTAAAAAGAAGAACTATGCCATCTGTATCTACCAGCTCATCTTTGGTCTAATTTTGGAAAATAATATTTCTTATGCAATTTTACAAAACCTCTATTCATCAAATTGAGGCTAGATGTTTGGATAAAACCTCATGCCAAGACCGATGGATGAAAAATGAGACATCCCGTTTAGGCCAGGTGAAAAGAAAAGACCTGAGAATAGCATCTGGTCCTGACACCATAAAAAACCTCTGTGAGATCGATGATGTTTATGATCAAATAATTTTTGCGGCATTCAAGACTGAAATGATCGAAACATTTGAAAATGATAGAAGTAATAGAACTCAGCTCATACTGAATCCCCAACCACTAAAGAGAGGGAAGATATGGGAGAAACTGACAACCGTGCTTCGGATAGGGGTTGGAAAATTAAATTATGGAAAGGCAGGTAAAAAATGATATCTATGCAGAAAACTATATATGTATATGTAATCCACTTCCCCTGGAAAGGCAAGTGCAATAAAAAAAGCAACTTAGAACCAATAAAAATTGATATTTATGCAGTAAATTAGTTCTATTTCATGAGTCCCCAACTAGCCAACCCATGAAATGTTTGGGGGTGTGCTCTGGTCGTTCTAAACACCCCTCCTCCCATCTCCCCAGTTCAGCTGTGCTGGAAACTTGTACACATAGTTCAAATTCAATTGGGATGCCTAGAAATTTTGTTTTCCAATCCAAAAAATGGACTTATGCAAATGGGGAGATGTGCTTCCTTTAAATTCCAGAAGGATTACATTTGGGCTAGACTATGTTAGGCATTGCAAGTGGCCCAGTTTTGGGGTCTTCTAAGATGAACCATGCATCACAATCACTTTTGTTTTGCCAAGCTGCGGCAACAGGGAGTTGCTCTTTCCATAAAAATAAGACAGTGCTTAAATTTTGTCCCAACCGTTTATTGGTGTTGTGGAAGACTAGATCTTTGGTGCATCGCCTGACACACCATTACATTCACCATTGAACAATGATCTCATTGGTTGCTCAGCTGAAATTTCTATTTTTTGAAATTGCTTACTTTATAACATGTTTTTAAAAGCAACACAACATGTTGCAACTTGCATGACAAGTAATGTCCAACTGTGGGACATGTAAGGACAATGGGTTTAAATTTCTATTTACAATTGTGCATCAATTACATATAAATAATGACTTAAATTAAGCCCAAATATGTTATAGCCAAAATATAACAAGGGAGTCTTACTAAGATTATGTTAGATATGTTACAGTTGGAGAGTCTTCCTGCAATGGTAGCAGGGGTCTGGTCTGATGATCCTACCCTGCAGTTAGAAGAACCAACTCAATTCCGGAAGCTTCTCTCTGTTGGTAATAGTCTTGAGTATATGTATCTTTATTACCATTTTTTTTGTCTTTAGGAAATGGCCATCTGAAAAAATATATGTGACAGAAGGCAGTCCTCCAATTGAGGAAGTTATCGCTGCGGGTGTGGTCCCTCGACTTGTAGAGTTTCTTGCAAGGGATGATTTCCCTCAGCTTCAGGTATGATCTGTTTTTCAAATGAGATTCTAAGTATTGAATTGACATTATATTGTGGTAATCTAATATCGTTTTAATTTGGTCATATTATAGTTTGAGGCAGCCTGGGCTTTAACAAATATTGCATCTGGAACCTCAGAGCATACCAGAGTTGTGATTGATCATGGAGCTATGCCCAAGTTTGTGCAACTTCTTAGTATTGTCAGTGATGCTGTCAGAGAACAGGTTGCATTTTGGACCTTTCCATTGACATCCCGTTTAGGCCAGGTGATAAGAAAAGACCTGAGAATAGCATCTGGTCCTGACACCATAAAAAACCTCTGTGAGATCGATGATGTTTATGATCAAATAATTTTTGCAGCATTCAAGACTGAAATGATCGAAACATTTGAAAATGATAGAAGTAATAGAACTCAGCTCATACTGAATCCCCAACCACTAAAGAGAGGGAAGATATGGGAGAAACTGACAGCCGTGCTTCGGATAGGGGTTGGAAAATTAAATTATGGAAAGGCAGGTAAAAAATGATATTTATGCAGTAAACTATATATGTATATGTAATCCACTTCCCCTGGAAAGGCAAGTGCAATAAAAAAAGCAACTTAGAACCAATAAAAATTGATATTTATGCAGTAAATTAGTTCTATTTCATGAGTCCCCAACTGGCCAACCCATGAAATGTTTGGGGGTGTGCTCTGGTCGTTCTAAACACCCCTCCTCCCATCTCCCCAGTTCAGCTGTCCTGGAAACTTGTACACATAGTTCAAATTCAATTGGGATGCCTAGAAAGTTTGTTTTCCAATCCAAAAAATGGACTTATGCAAATGGGGAGATGTGCTTCCTTTAAATTCCAGAAGGATTACATTTGGGCTAGACTATGTTAGGCATTGCAAGTGGCCCAGTTTTGGGGTCTTCTAAGATGAACCATGCATCACAATCACTTTTGTTTTGCCAAGCTGCGGCAACAGGGAGTTGCTCTTTCCATAAAAATAAGACAGTGCTTAAATTTTGTCCCAACCATTTATTGGTGCTGTGGAAGACTAGATCTTTGCTGCGTCGCCTGACACACCATTGCATTCACCATTGAACAATGATCTCATTGGTTGCTCAGCTGAAATTTCTATTTTTTGAAATTGCTTACTTTATAACATGTTTTTAAAAGCAACACAACATGTTGCAACTTGCATGACAAGTAATGTCCAACTGTGGGACATGCAAGGACAATGGGTTTAAATTTCTATTTACAATTGTGCATCAATTACATATAAATAATGACTTAAATTAAGCCCAGATATGTTATAGCCAAAATATAACAAGGGAGTCTTACTAAGATTATGTTGGATATGTTACAGTTGGAGAGTCTTCCTGCAATGGTAGCAGGGGTCTGGTCTGATGATCCTACCATGCAGTTAGAAGAACCAACTCAATTCAGGAAGCTTCTCTCTGTTGGTAATAGTCTTGAGTATATGTATCTTTATTACCATTTTTTTTTTGTCTTTAGGAAATGGCCATCTGAAAAAATATATGTGACAGAAGGCAGTCCTCCAATTGAGGAAGTTATCGCTGCGGGTGTGGTCCCTCGACTTGTAGAGTTTCTTGCAAGGGATGATTTCCCTCAGCTTCAGGTATGATCTGTTTTTCAAATGAGATTCTAAGTATTGAATTGACATTATATTGTGGTAATCTAATATCGTTTTAATTTGGTCATATTATATTTTGAGGCAGCCTGGGCTTTAACAAATATTGCATCTGGAACCTCAGAGCATACCAGAGTTGTGATTGATCATGGAGCTATGCCCAAGTTTGTGCAACTTCTTAGTATTGCCAGTGATGCTGTCGGAGAACAGGTTGCATTTTGGACCTTTCCATCCATTTATGTTACTTATAAATATTTCTGAAATTTTCCATCTCTATGTTCAATGTGCTTTCTTTACAGGTCTAAGGGTTCTTTTGAACTAATTGAGATAGTAATGTTCATTTCATTGTAAGGACCATGTATTACAAAACGTAATGTCGGTGATGTACATTTATTAAGCTCCATGGTGTGGTTTGCCTCTCACAATTTTAATCTATTTGATGGACAATAGGTTTTAGGTTTTGAAGATATATTGAGTGGTATTTGCAGTCTCTGCTCTAGCCAGGGAATGGACTATTCAATCGACGTGGGTGTTTAGAGGGGAAAAAAAAAGTTATGGCTGAACTGGAGCATTTGCTGCTAGAAGCAGCTGGTCGAACATCTACCAATGATGGAAAGCAAAGCCGAAATCCTGCGAAAGGGAGACTGGAAGATTCTGATTCAGATGATGGCAGTGACTCGAAATACATTGATGACGATGATTCAGATGATGCTGGGACAGCAAATAGGAAGGCTTCTGGGTCAAGAATGCCCCTGAAAAAGAGATTTGATTCTGGTGACTTATAGGTATGTCATTCTTGTGTTTACTACTTCCAAGAGAACAATAGATCACGCTTGTGCTCAAATGAACGAAGCTTCCTCATCTGTTAATGAGTTAAATATAAACGGTTCAGCTCCCCTAGGGCATTTTCAAATTGCAAATTCTATGTTCTATGGGCTTCCTGCAGAAAGTGCTACTACTCATGATGGCATCCACAGTCTTTCTCTTGCCACAATGCTGGCAGATCAGAGAGCTCTATATGGCAATGATTCTGAGTTTCTAAGGACATTCTTTGATCCCCGTAGCTGCAACCTATCCCCTCTCAATTTTGTGTCATTTTATATTAGTGATCGATGTTTATCAATTTTTTTGGGTGTTTTTTTGAAATTTTATATCATATGGAAATAATGTTTTAGCTGCTGACATTCTGCCTAGAAATCTTCACTTTGTTAACTGACTGCTCGTGAAAACTCATTTATCCACTCAAATTTAGATTAATTTCCAACTTTCTGATTTTTGACTTGGATATTTGAAATTGTTGTCTCATCCCTAAGTACATTCCAATCTGAAACAAATTGCATAGTTTAAGCCCTCTATATTGGGCTAAGTTTGACTTATGATATTTAATTACATCTTTAATTACTAAAAAGAAGAACTATGCCATCTATATCAACCAGCTCATCTTTGGTCTAATTTTGGAAAATAATATTTCTTATGCAATTTTACAAAACCTCTATTCATCAAATTGAGGCTAGATGTTTGGATAAAACCTCATTATAACAGTGTTGAAATAAGTCAAATTGTTTTTTAAGACAAATATTCTGCAAGTTGAGCCTTTACGCCTTTCAAAAGTCTAGCATCTATATCCATGAATGCTGAAAACTTTTCTGTAAGTCAAATTGTTTTTTAAGACAAAGATTCTGCAAGTTGAGCCTTTACGCCTTTCAAAATTCTAGCATCTATATCCATGAATGCTGAAAACTTTTCTGAGGATGTTCTTTAGGAATAATCCTCAATCTACTCATTTTTCTCCTTGAAATATGAGACATTTTCTCTTGCATCATCTTATAAATTTGATTTGTTCGGTGAACCATCTGGAGTAGCATTGGAGAGTTTTTTTTATGATGCCTCTTTTGTCTTCACCTACACATTATCTCGGGTAACAATTTTATTTATTTTATATTAGTGATCGGTGTTTATCAATTTTTTTTAGTTGCTGACATTCTGCCTAGAAATCTTCACTTTGTTAACTGACTGCTCGTGAAAACTCATTTATCCACTCAAATTTAGATTAATTTCCAACTTTCTGATTTTTGACTTGGATATTTGAAATTGTTGTCTCATCCCTAAGTACATTCGAATCTGAAACAAATTGCATAGTTTAAGCCCTCTATATTGGGCTAAGTTTGACTGATGATATTTAATTACATCTTTAATTACTAAAAAGAACTATGCCATCTGTATCTACCAGCTCATCTTTGGTCTAATTTTGGAAAATAATATTTCTTATGCAATTTTACAAAACCTCTATTCATCAAATTGAGGCTAGATGTTTGGATAAAACCTCATGCCAAGACCGATGGATGAAAAATGAGACATCCCGTTTAGGCCAGGTGATAAGAAAAGACCTGAGAATAGCATCTGGTCCTGACACCATAAAAAACCTCTGTGAGATCGATGATGTTTATGATCAAATAATTTTTGCGGCATTCAAGACTGAAATGATCGAAACATTTGAAAATGATAGAAGTAATAGAACTCAGCTCATACTGAATCCCCAACCACTAAAGAGAGGGAAGATATGGGAGAAACTGACAACCGTGCTTCGGATAGGGGTTGGAAAATTAAATTATGGAAAGGCAGGTAAAAAATGATATTTATGCAGAAAACTATATATGTATATGTAATCCACTTCCCCTGGAAAGGCAAGTGCAATAAAAAAAAAGCAACTTAGAACCAATAAAAATTGATATTTATGCAGTAAATTAGTTCTATTTCATGAGTCCCCAACTGGCCAACCCATGAAATGTTTGGGAGTGTGCTCTGGTCGTTCTAAACACCCCTCCTCCCATCTCCCCAGTTCAGCTGTCCTGGAAACTTGTACACACAGTTCAAATTCAATTGGGGTGCCCAGAAAGTTTGTTTTCCAATCCAAAAAATGGACTTATGCAAATGGGGAGATGTGCTTCCTTTAAATTCCAGAAGGATTACATTTGGGCTAGACTATGTTAGGCATTGCAAGTGGCCAAGTTTTGGGGTCTTCTAAGATGAACCATGCATCACAATCACTTTTGTTTTGCCAAGCTGCGGCAACAGGGAGTTGCTCTTTCCATAAAAATAAGACAGTGCTTAAATTTTGTCCGAACCGTTTATTGGTGCTGTGGAAGACTGGATCTTTGGTGCGTCGCCTGACACACCATTGCATTCACCATTGAACAATGATCTCATTGGTTGCTCAGCTGAAATTTCTATTTTTTGAAATTGCTTACTTTATAACATGTTTTTAAAGGCAACACAACATGTTGCAACTTGCATGACAAGTAATGTCCAACTGTGGGACATGCAAGGACAATGGGTTTAAATTTCTATTTACAATTGTGCATCAATTACATATAAATAATGACTTAAATTAAGCCCAAATATGTTATAGCCAAAATATAACAAGGGAGTCTTACTAAGATTATGTTGGATATGTTACAGTTGGAGAGTCTTCCTGCAATGGTAGCAGGGGTCTGGTCTGATGATCCTACCCTGCAGTTAGAAGAACCAACTCAATTCCGGAAGCTTCTCTCTGTTGGTAATAGTCTTGAGTATATGTATCTTTATTACCATTTTTTTTGTCTTTAGGAAATGGCCATCTGAAAAAATATATGTGACAGAAGGCAGTCCTCCAATTGAGGAAGTTATCGCTGCGGGTGTGGTCCCTCGACTTGTAGAGTTTCTTGCAAGGGATGATTTCCCTCAGCTTCAGGTATGATCTGTTTTTCAAATGAGATTCTAAGTATTGAATTGACATTATATTGTGGTAATCTAATATCGTTTTAATTTGGTCATATTATAGTTTGAGGCAGCCTGGGCTTTAACAAATATTGCATCTGGAACCTCAGAGCATACCAGAGTTGTGATTGATCATGGAGCTATGCCCAAGTTTGTGCAACTTCTTAGTATTTCCAGTGATGCTGTCAGAGAACAGGTTGCATTTTGGACCTTTCCATTGACATCCCGTTTAGGCCAGGTGATAAGAAAAGACCTGAGAATAGCATCTGGTCCTGACACCATAAAAAACCTCTGTGAGATCGATGATGTTTATGATCAAATAATTTTTGCGGCATTCAAGACTGAAATGATCGAAACATTTGAAAATGATAGAAGTAATAGAACTCAGCTCATACTGAATCCCCAACCACTAAAGAGAGGGAAGATATGGGAGAAACTGACAACCGTGCTTCGGATAGGGGTTGGAAAATTAAATTATGGAAAGGCAGGTAAAAAATGATATTTATGCAGAAAACTATATATGTATATGTAATCCACTTCCCCTGGAAAGGCAAGTGCAATAAAAAAAAGCAACTTAGAACCAATAAAAATTGATATTTATGCAGTAAATTAGTTCTATTTCATGAGTCCCCAACTGGCCAACCCATGAAATGTTTGGGGGTGTGCTCTGGTCGTTCTAAACACCCCTCCTCCCATCTCCCCAGTTCAGCTGTGCTGGAAACTTGTACACATAGTTCAAATTCAATTGGGATGCCTAGAAAGTTTGTTTTCCAATCCAAAAAATGGACTTATGCAAATGTGGAGATGTGCTTCCTTTAAATTCCAGAAGGATTACATTTGGGCTAGACTATGTTAGACATTGCAAGTGGCCCAGTTTTGGGGTCTTCTAAGATGAACCATGCATCACAATCACTTTTGTTTTGCCAAGCTGCGGCAACAGGGAGTTGCTCTTTCCATAAAAATAAGACAGTGCTTAAATTTTGTCCCAACCGTTTATTGGTGCTGTGGAAGACTAGATCTTTGCTGCGTCGCCTGACACACCATTGCATTCACCATTGAACAATGATCTCATTGGTTGCTCAGCTGAAATTTCTATTTTTTGAAATTGCTTACTTTATAACATGTTTTTAAAAGCAACACAACATGTTGCAACTTGCATGACAAGTAATGTCCAACTGTGGGACATGCAAGGACAATGGGTTTAAATTTCTATTTACAATTGTGCATCAATTACATATAAATAATGACTTAAATTAAGCCCAGATATGTTATAGCCAAAATATAACAAGGGAGTCTTACTAAGATTATGTTGGATATGTTACAGTTGGAGAGTCTTCCTGCAATGGTAGCAGGGGTCTGGTCTGATGATCCTACCATACAGTTAGAAGAACCAACTCAATTCAGGAAGCTTCTCTCTGTTGGTAATAGTCTTGAGTATATGTATCTTTATTACCATTTTTTTTTGTCTTTAGGAAATGGCCATCTGAAAAAATATATGTGACAGAAGGCAGTCCTCCAATTGAGGAAGTTATCACTGCGGGTGTGGTCCCTCGACTTGTAGAGTTTCTTGCAAGGGATGATTTCCCTCAGCTTCAGGTATGATCTGTTTTTCAAATGAGATTCTAAGTATTGAATTGACATTATATTGTGGTAATCTAATATCATTTTAATTTGGTCATATTATATTTTTAGGCAGCCTGGGCTTTAACAAATATTGCATCTGGAACCTCAGAGCATACCAGAGTTGTGATTGATCATGGAGCTATGCCCAAGTTTGTGCAACTTCTTAGTATTGCCAGTGATGCTGTCGGAGAACAGGTTGCATTTTGGACCTTTCCATCCATTTATGTTACTTATAAATATTTCTGAAATTTTCCATCTCTATGTTCAATGTGCTTTCTTTACAGGTCTAAGGGTTCTTTTGAACTAATTGAGATAGTAATGTTCATTTCATTGTAAGGACCATGTATTACAAAACGTAATGTCGGTGATGTACATTTATTAAGCTCCATGGTGTGGTTTGCCTCTCACAATTTTAATCTATTTGATGGACAATAGGTTTTAGGTTTTGAAGATATATTGAGTGGTATTTGCAGTGTCTGCTCTAGCCAGGGAATGGACTATTCAATCGACGTGGGTGTTTAGAGGGGAAAAAAAAAGTTATGGCTGAACTGGAGCATTTGCTGCTAGAAGCAGCTGGTCGAACATCTACCAATGATGGAAAGCAAAGCCGAAATCCTGCGAAAGGGAGACTGGAAGATTCTGATTCAGATGATGGCAGTGACTCGAAATACATTGATGATGATGATTCAGATGATGCTGGGACAGCAAATAGGAAGGCTTCTGGGTCAAGAATGCCCCTGAAAAAGAGATTTGATTCTGGTGACTTATAGGTATGTCATTCTTGTGTTTACTACTTCCAAGAGAACAATAGATCACGCTTGTGCTCAAATGAACGAAGCTTCCTCATCTGTTAATGAGTTAAATATAAACGGTTCAGCTCCCCTAGGGCATTTTCAAATTGCAAATTCTATGTTCTATGGGCTTCCTGCAGAAAGTGCTACTACTCATGATGGCATCCACAGTCTTTCTCTTGCCACAATGCTGGCAAATCAGAGAGCTCTATATGGCAATGATTCTGAGTTTCTAAGGACATTCTTTGATCCCCGTAGCTGCAACCTATCCCCTCTCAATTTTGTGTCATTTTATATTAGTGATCGATGTTTATCAATTTTTTTGGGTGTTTTTTTTGAAATTTTATATCATATGGAAATAATGTTTTAGCTGCTGACATTCTGCCTAGAAATCTTCACTTTGTTAACTGACTGCTCGTGAAAACTCATTTATCCACTCAAATTTAGATTAATTTCCAACTTTCTGATTTTTGACTTGGATATTTGAAATTGTTGTCTCATCCCTAAGTACATTCCAATCTGAAACAAATTGCATAGTTTAAGCCCTCTATATTGGGCTAAGTTTGACTTATGATATTTAATTACATCTTTAATTACTAAAAAGAAGAACTATGCCATCTATATCAACCAGCTCATCTTTGGTCTAATTTTGGAAAATAATATTTCTTATGCAATTTTACAAAACCTCTATTCATCAAATTGAGGCTAGATGTTTGGATAAAACCTCATTATAACAGTGTTGAAATAAGTCAAATTGTTTTTTAAGACAAATATTCTGCAAGTTGAGCCTTTACGCCCTTCAAAAGTCTAGCATCTATATCCATGAATGCTGAAAACTTTTCTGTAAGTCAACTTGTTTTTTAAGACAAAGATTCTGCAAGTTGAGCCTTTACACCTTTCAAAATTCTAGCGTCTATATCCATGAATGCTGAAAACCTTTCTGAGGATGTTCTTTAGGAATAATCCTCAATCTACTCATTTTTCTCCTTGAAATATGAGACATTTTCTCTTGCATCATCTTATAAATTTGATTTGTTCGGTGAACCATCTGGGGTAGCATTGGAGAGTTTTTTTTATGATGCCTCTTTTGTCTTCACCTACACATTATCTCGGGTAACAATTTTATTTATTTTATATTAGTGATTGGTGTTTATCAATTTTTTTTAGCTGCTGACATTCTGCCTAGAAATCTTCACTTTGTTAACTGACTGCTCGTGAAAACTCATTTATCCACTCAAATTTAGATTAATTTCCAACTTTCTGATTTTTGACTTGGATATTTGAATTTGTTGTCTCATCCCTAAGTACATTCGAATCTGAAACAAATTGCATAGTTTAAGCCCTCTATATTGGGCTAAGTTTGACTGATGATATTTAATTACATCTTTAATTACTAAAACGAAGAACTATGCCATCTGTATCTACCAGCTCATCTTTGGTCTAATTTTGGAAAATAATATTTCTTATGCAATTTTACAAAACCTCTATTCATCAAATTGAGGCTAGATGTTTGGATAAAACCTCATGCCAAGACCGATGGATGAAAAATGAGACATCCCGTTTAGGCTAGGTGATAAGAAAAGACCTGAGAATAGCATCTGGTCATGACACCATAAAAAACCTCTGTGAGATCGATGATGTTTATGATCAAATAATTTTTGCGGCATTCAAGACTGAAATGATCGAAACATTTGAAAATGATAGAAGTAATAGAACTCAGCTCATACTGAATCCCCAACCACTAAAGAGAGGGAAGATATGGGAGAAACTGACAACAGTGCTTCGGATAGGGGTTGGAAAATTAAATTATGGAAAGGCAGGTAAAAAATGATATTTATGCAGAAAACTATATATGTATATGTAATCCACTTCCCCTGGAAAGGCAAGTGCAATAAAAAAAAAGCAACTTAGAACCAATAAAAATTGATATTTATGCAGTAAATTAGTTCTATTTCATGAGTCCCCAACTGGCCAACCCATGAAATGTTTGGGAGTGTGCTCTGGTCGTTCTAAACACCCCTCCTCCCATCTCCCCAGTTCAGCTGTCCTGGAAACTTGTACACACGGTTCAAATTCAATTGGGGTGCCCAGAAAGTTTGTTTTCCAATCCAAAAAATGGACTTATGCAAATGGGGAGATGTGCTTCCTTTAAATTCCAGAAGGATTACATTTGGGCTAGACTATGTTAGGCATTGCAAGTGGCCCAGTTTTGGGGTCTTCTAAGATGAACCATGCATCACAATCACTTTTGTTTTGCCAAGTTGCGGCAACAGGGAGTTGCTCTTTCCATAAAAATAAGACAGTGCTTAAATTTTGTCCGAACCGTTTATTGGTGCTGTGGAAGACTAGATCTTTGGTGCATCGCCTGACACACCATTGCATTCACCATTGAACAATGATCTCATTGGTTGCTCAGCTGAAATTTCTATTTTTTGAAATTGCTTACTTTATAACATGTTTTTAAAGGCAACACAACATGTTGCAACTTGCATGACAAGTAATGTCCAACTGTGGGACATGCAAGGACAATGGGTTTAAATTTCTATTTACAATTGTGCATCAATTACATATAAATAATGACTTAAATTAAGCCCAAATATGTTATAGCCAAAATATAACAAGGGAGTCTTACTAAGATTATGTTTGATATGTTACAGTTGGAGAGTCTTCCTGCAATGGTAGCAGGGGTCTGGTCTGATGATCCTACCCTGCAGTTAGAAGAACCAACTCAATTCAGGAAGCTTCTCTCTGTTGGTAATAGTTTTGAGTATATGTATCTTTATTACCATTTTTTTTTGCCTTTAGGAAATGGCCATCTGAAAAAATATATGTGACAGAAGGCAGTCCTCCAATTGAGGAAGTTATCGCTACGGGTGTGGTCCCTCGACTTGTAGAGTTTCTTGCAAGGGATGATTCCCCTCAGCTTCAGGTATGATCTATTTTTCAAATGAGATTCTAAGTATTTAATTGACATTATATTGTGGTAATCTAATATCGTTTTAATTTGGTCATATTATAGTTTGAGGCAGCCTGGGCTTTAACAAATATTGCATCTGGAACCTCGGAGCATACCAGAGTTGTGATTGATCATGGAGCTATGCCCAAGTTTGTGCAACTTCTTAGTATTGCCAGTGATGCTGTCAGAGAACATGTTGCATTTTGGACCTTTCCATCCATTTATGTTACTTATAAATATTTCTGAAATTTGCCATCTCTATGTTCAATGTGTTTTCTTTACAGGTCTAAGGGTTCTTTTGAACTAATTGAGATAGTAATGTTCGTTTCATTGTAAGGACCATGTATTACAAAACGTAATGTCGGTGATGTACATTTATTAAGCTCCATGGTGTGGTTTGCCTCTCACAATTTTAATCTGTTTGATGAACAGTAGGTTTTAGGTTTTGAAGATATATTGAGTGGTATTTACAGTCTCTGCTCTAGCCAGGGAACGGACTATTCAATCGACGTGGGTGTTTAGAGGGGAAAAAAAAAGTTATGGCTGAACTGGAGCATTTGCTGCTAGAAGCAGCTGGTCGAACATCTAACAATGATGGAAAGCAAAACCGAAATCCTGCGAAAGGGAGACTGGAAGATTCTGATTCAGATGATGGCAGTGACTCGAAATACATTGATGACGATGATTCAGATGATGCTGGGACAGCAAATAGGAAGGCTTCTGGGTCAAGAATGCCCCTGAAAAAGAGATTTGATTCTGGTGACAAGGATGATGATGACAGGGGTTGCTGTGATGATTCCGATAGCGAATTATCCATAGGAAGTGATTTATACAAAGATGATGAAGATAGGGAGCAGCTTTGAAGATATTAGAAGCATAACAATAAGGAGATCAAAACTTTCCAAGTGGTTTATGGAACCATTCTTTGAGAATATCATTGTGGGCTGCTTTGTAAGAATTGGGATAGGAATGTCCAGGTCAGGACAGAGTACTTACCGTCTTTGCATGGTAAAAAATGTTGATGTGACAGACCCTGATAAAAAATACAAGTTTGAGAACCGCACCACATACAAGTATTTGAATTGTTTCTAGGGTAGCAAGAGCAATGCAACAAGATGGCAGATGGCCAGGGTGTCTGATTCACCTCCACTTGAGAAAGAGTTTTCAGATTGGGAACGGGAAGTAGAACGCAGTGGTGGTCAGATGATTAGTCGAGCAGAAGTTGAGGAAAAAATAAATGCGCTAAAAAAGATAAATCAATTTGTGTATTCTGCAGAAACTGTAAAACAAATGTTGCAGGAAAAGAAGTTGGCTTCCAAAAGGCCATCGAATGTGGCTGCTGAAAAGGACAGGGTTAGAAGAGAGATGGAGCTAGCGGAGAGCAGGCATGATTATTCAGAAGTTGAGAGAATTAAAGTGAGATTGAAGGAACTAGAAGTCCTTTCTCTTCAGAGCAAAAGCAAGGATGCAAAAGCCTTGATGCTAGTAGAAATGAATAAGAAAAACAAGGCTGAAAATTTCAAGAACGCTTCTGAGATCAAGCCTCTAAACCTTAATCTTAAAGCAGGTGAAGCAGGGTATGATCCTTTCACTCGGCGTTGGACTCAATCTCAAAATTATTATGATACAAAGGCGAAGGTTGCTGAAGACAACACTGATGCGAACAAAGAGGCAGATGCAGCCAAAGTAGAGGAAGCCATAGCAATAGAAACTGCTGAGGATGATGGAAAGCTTGTCGACACTGATGCTCCTGTATCAGAAGATGCAAGGGTGTATTCTTTGCATGATTTTGAACTTCCAATTTCACTTGCTGGACTGCAGAAGTATGGGGGTGCTCAAGGGGCCCCTTTAGTTTTTATGGCTAGAAAGCAGAAGATTGAGTCAACTTGTGGAGTGCAAGTTCCTAGCAATGATGGAAGGAGGCATAACCTGACATTAACTGTGAATGATTACAAGCGTAGAAGAGGCCTGCTGTTAAAATAAATAATGATATTTTCTCTGCTTGTTGGTTTCCCCATTTAATTTTTATATGAAAGATTCGGAAATTTCCTTTTGGGATTGCCAGAAACATATGCAGAAAAGCCTTAAAGTGAACATTTTTGTAAATTGTTTCAAATTCTATATGTAGTGTGCCATTATAGGCACTTTAAAACACAACTGCAATAACCTAGTCAACCAAGGATTGTCTTTTAACAGTAGCAACATCATGGATTGTTGGCAGGCATGAAATCAACAATGTGTTAGAAATATAGGCTGTATTTTCTTGACATCTAAAGTTCAAGGGTGTTTTTTTGTCTCAACCATTATGCTAAAAAATGGTATATAATGTTCCAAAAGGATTCCTTTCCTCTAAGTAACACTATTCCACTGTAAGTTGTCATGCAGTTGGTGAAACATGGCATTTTATGTTGTTTGAGATTGATCTTGAGTGATGCCCTTTTCTAAATTATTGTTGAAATATGTATTATTTTTCATATTCATGTAATAAATGCTATGTTTTATTAATTTCTTTTGTTGTAGTATAGTTTGCTTAAATGCTTTTAGAGTTGTGGTTGTTTTGTTGTGCTTAGTTGTTTATTCTTGCTTTCGATTGATTGCAATTCTATCTAATAAGCAACTATCTTTTACATGGTAAAAAAGTTTGGCTGAATCGAGGAAAACATTCGAAAATCTAGAAGAACTTTGGTTCAGCCAAATAATTCAATCTATTGTTTGTCCAAAACTGAACCAAACCAAATCCAATTTTAACCCAAAAAAAATCATCTTCCCAAGAAACCCTAAAGAATTCTTAAGAAAATTCATTTTAACTTTCAAGCCACCAATGAATATGATATTTGCCCATTTCTTCTCCCTGTCCTGCCAATGCCTGTCACTACTCCCTCGTTTAGGAGATAGCCATGGGAGATTTCAGGAGACTATGCTGCTGCTGATGCCTAGAGAGGTTTGTCTATTCTGTTCATGTGTGAAGTCTCGAGGAGACTACATTTGTAGTTGGGAAACTGTTGCCTGCACCTTAAAGGCCTGCTTAGACCTTCATAAACAAAGTTACACTCAAATGAAGCATGCCAACCGAGCCAACATAGTAAATAAGTAGATTCCACTAGGTATTTAGTCATATATTCTCTGTTTGCTATGTGCTTATTTAATTTTTATTTTGAAACTTGAAAGGGTGTACCTAATTTCTGTGCATATCCTTCTTACTTCCAGAACACCTAGAACAGGTTACATGACCTGCATTATCAAAAGTAGAATCACAACACACACAAACAAATACATACGCCCACCAAGCACAAGAAAATAGTGTGATGGCTATCAACTTTTTAAAATCAAACTTGTAATAATCTCAATAATAAATCTAATGTTCTTTAGAGAAGACCTGCTACATTTTGCTGGGTTTCGTATAGTTTATTGCGTATGATAAGGAAATACATTTTCTTGAAGGCATTGCATCAGAAGGCTCAACGGACCTTTGAGAATTTTTGTAGGGGTTTATGTTATCCAATCATTAAATTTTTGATAAAATTAGTCTCGACTATCCACATACCTATTTTTTTTCAATAAATTTGAAGAAGTGCATGTTTTTGCTTTAATAATATGTATACTCCTGAATTTTCTGAACTGTAGTTTTGTGGGCCAATTGTTTTCTGTATTGTATGGTATCCACATTTGAATTTAGATTCTATCTTGATAACTATCATTTCTTAGTATGTTTTTATGAATATATTGCATTGTAAGTGTTCTTTCTCTTCTTACATTGGACAAGAGAATACGACTGTCTTTGACAATGTGAAGTTGTTGAAGATGCAAAAATTCCCTTGCTTTACATGAGCCAACTTGACCTTCAATAGAAACGTTGCTAAACACAATGAGAAGTTTCATGTTTCTTTAGAGAGCATCCCGAAAGGCTTGTGTAATTCCTGCATTGTTTTGGTTGATGCCTTGCTGAGGAATCATTGAGACTCATCATGGTTTTGTGGTCCAATCAGAACCTATTCAATACTCACCTTCATTGACTATATTAGTTGGACACAAACCCTGTCAAAACTCTCAAGCCAGTAGGGCTCGGGCACAATGTTAGTTCCTCAATACGGTGATCAAAGTCTGTCTTCAACATTACAATTGTCTTCACGCATCCTTTTTCTAAATAAATCTATATTACATGCGCTTGAAGGACTAGCTTTGAAGTCTCTATTCTCCAGCAATGTTCAGGTCTAAGTTCATGTAGGCAATTCTATGTTGAAATTATACTTGCATACTGGAATCTGATATTGGCGGAAGACCGTTACTCAAATGTCTACCAAAAAGAGCACCCATTCTGACACACCACCTATGCAAAGGAAGAAGCCTCACAAGTGTTTGGGCTCCTTTTCTCTATCATGGCTGGGGAAGTAGCCAAGAGTATATATCTCTGCAGGTATGAAGTCCAATAAAAATAATGTATAAGACATATTTGACAACCAAAAATTGCATCTAAAATGCAAAATATGTTCCCGGCCTTTCAGAAAATGTGGAGTCCAGCAGAATGTGAGGCCACCACTATCATCGAAATTCCAACCAGATATGAATCTTTCAACCAAATATGAATCTTTCAGTCTTACGGTATTATGGGACAATAACATCACTGATATATGAACTATATATCAAGCTTTCAATCCTAAAATATAAGTGTTGGATGCTTCATTGCAAAGCCTAGAAGCCTTCTTTCAAATGTAACAACTGGATGATGCACAGAAGTTGATGCTAATAGAAGTCCGTATGGAGCGACCAACCCTTAACATGGTGGTGGGCTCTTGTACGAGAAGCCTTCTTTCAAATTTAACAACTGAATGATGCACAAAAGTTGATGCTAAAAGAAGTCAGTATGGAGCGACCAACCCTTAACATGGCGGTGGGCTCTTGTACGAGACTTAGTCAACTCAAATTCACCTCCTACACAAACTTTGATATGGTTCAAGCAAGAAATGCAAGATAGGTTATATACCTGAAGGGGAAAGCAGAGGAAATCATGAAGCAATGGATTCACGTAAGGCAAGTACCTGGTCAAAGGCATCAAACAATATTTTTGATGGCTTCAAGTCCATGGTGATGAACTTGGAAGTTCCTCGACTCACTTTGCAGAGGACTCTCAACCAAAATATCCAAAGAAAAATGGACCTGCTTAGTATAAATGCTTTGGAGAATTCTTTACAAGTAGCTTTCGAGTTTGAGGCCAAAGCTTCAGAAGAAACTTTACTAAGCCTCCACCAACTAAAGCAAGGTTCTCGAAGCCTTATCTTTTAGAAATGTCTCTATTAGTAACTCAGAGCAGCCTTTAAATCAGGGAAATGATTACACAATAGATAAAATTGGCCAGCACTTATAAAAAATTCCATCCAGCCAGATAGTCGATGCTCAATCCTACTTTATATTTTCTAAGGACAACCAATAACTCCACGAGGATAACATGATCCCTAATTAGCAAATACACCAGCTGCCCGCTCAAATCGCTGGTACCTTAAATCATAGCCCTGTATGGATAAAAACTGATGACTACGAGTTACATTGGCTCTATATATTGATGACAGTTTCTTTAGCTTTGCCAACAATCATTGTACTCTAGTATAGACTAAATGGACACTGGAATTTCCATTATCCAGAAGATGGAATCTTACCCAAGGCATTCACAAAAGTTGTTGCCAACCCACAACTGGTTGAAAATAATATCCATCATCATAATAAACTTTATGCCCATAATATGCACAAATGGTAACACATGATACATCTCCCAAACCAATGGAGTCCAACTAAAGTCTAATCCGAGATCCTCCATTCTCAACACTTTATACATAAAAAAACTTCTCTGTAATCGACCTCTCTTTGCACTTTTTGGGGCAATCACTAGTTATATTAAGTTACTTGAAAAATCGGTCTCCTACAATGTATTTTAGGTATCAGAGGAGGGAAACGGTTATTTCCATTGATTGAGGAATCATTTAGGCAATTTCAGTCTTGTAGAAAAGATTTGTGTTGGTTCAGCTTGGGCTCGAAACTTTTTCGTTGTCATCTAATTAATGAATGCATTAGGTTGACCATAACAAAATATCCATTTTCAGAATACACATTATCGTCCACCCTTGCTTTCAACAATGCCCATTCACATGTCGCTATTCTTCCCCACTCTATGCCTTACGGCGTTTCCTTTGCAACATAAGGTGCAAATGCTAGTATTAGCTTTTACAAATCGTTTTATTTAATTTGGTTTAAACTTAAGACATCCGTCATTTCAATAAAAAAATTTACAATATTTACCCCCAAGAAATAAATAACAAATTAGTCACAAAAAGAATAAACTTAGATAATTTATTGTCAATTATTTTTATTATTTAGGTACAAAAATTAACACTTTTTAATAATTTATTGTGAATTATTTTTATTATAATGATTTTTATTACATGAATTTTCATTCTAGGGGATCTGTCTTTTTGTTGTATAGTTAATTAGTTAATTTTTTTGGTTGAATAGTTAATTATTTAATTTATTTTTTTAACTTTAAGGAAAAGTCAATTTTTATATTTAGTATAGATTCATCTTAAACACGGATTTAATATTTATTGAGAGGATCAAATTTCTTCATGTGCAAATTATTTTGGAGTGCAAAATACAATGTGTAATTTTTCATAACTAACTATACACAAACTACATAACTTAAATTTGTAAGTCTAAAATTGAATTTGACAAAAAAATCATATACTTGAAAAAGAATCAAAGTGTGAAATACTAATACCACTTTAAATTCTTTAACCTTGGTTCCCTGGTGTGGGTCCAACTGCACAATATCCCTCTACATTTCTAGGATGATCGAGTTCTAACAGGTATCAAGAACAACATTGGGAAATAGGTCAAGACAATTACCCAAAGATTGGAAGAAAGGATCTACATATATGCACAGATATGTGTGGAATTAGATTTGAGCAAAGGTTTATCAGATCACATTCAACTAATCCATAAACAGAGGAATTGGACTCAACTGCTAGATTATGAGAACACAACCTTCAGATGTAGAATCTACAGGCAAACAAAGCATCTTCAAAATATGTGTCCTGACGCCAAGAAAGACACCGGTAGAAAGAAGAAGAATGGGAAACAACCCAAAGGCTGGAATTTCCCTCCACCCATGCCGGATGAGGAGGAGGACACAACAGAGGAGGAAACCACACAAATCAGGATCAACCAGACAACACATGTACTAGAAAATCAGGGGGAACATTCTCAAGGACCTAATGAGCCACAAAATAATCAGGTACAATTAGCAAACATACTAGAAGAAATGGAAGCAAGTGGATACGAACATATCCATACATGAGACAATTTAGATTTAGACAAGGACAATGCAATACCTGATACTGCCACTCAACTTGCACTTGTCTCTTCCTCGTTGTCTTGGGGGGAATGATGCAAGGTCGAAGAAAAGAAAGGGAGAAAAGCCTAACTTTTCTCCAATTTGTACATTAGTTTGATTTTTGTAAGTTTCTTCTTATCATTAGTCATGGACTTGATGATGCTATGTTTCTCAGCAAATGCAACATGTAACTTTGTTTTCACTAATAAAATTACACTTTTTTCTCGGGAAAAAGAAGAAGAACTATCTAAACATGTATAACATGATTTTATTTAATTTTTTTATTATAGTCAACACCGAGGAAAATTTTAAGGATGGAAATATATCGTAAAGTTTAGAAACTTCAGCGAATCTTGGTATTCTCTAATATGAATACTATAAAATATTTGGTGATATCTTTGTAAAATCATTCAAATTTATTATATTTTTATATATACTCTCTATGTAATTTTGGCGATATTTAAGGTAAAATAATTTTATATTATAAAACTTAGGAGAATTGTTTTAAGAAAAAATAGAAATTCGCAAATCTTTTTTTGAAAAAACCATGGAAAATTAGCCCACCTACATATATTAGCCACTAAAATTTTCCATGGTCAACATTACTTTTCTACCTGGAGAATATTACAATAATTTGATTTTAAGAGGGATACATGTCAAATCCATATTAAACATGAACAAAATTACACATCGTGCTCATACTTAACTCTAGAGTAACCCTACTAGCTTATTAATAAATTAATATGAACAATTTTAAACAATAATCCAATATCATTGATCTAAAACTAAATCAACCTAAGTTTAGAGGAAATCACAAATAATGATACAACAAAATCTTCACAGTGGCATTGGGAATTTAGTTAATTGAGTGCATGTATGGGACCATAAATTTGACAAACTAATAATGTTGACTATTATAATACTCGATATGTAACTTTGAAATTCTGACACATTGTATCCTTTAAACATCTATGGGTATGATTCATGGCGATATGTCCCACATGATAGTAACGTCAACCACTATGCTACTTTGTATCTGATGGAAGATTTATGACATGTTGTACACGCAACCCATTCTCAACTTCCTACTATTGATCTAATGAATGGATAAGGATAATTTTCAAGAGAATATTCTTTGTCTTATAAGGTGATCTATCCCTCTAATTTTACTCAAGATTATATTATTTTGTGTCACAGTCTATGAAAATATTTATTTTATTTCATTTGCAACCTGTTATCATTCCATGGTGACTGTTGTCGTTCCAACCCATTGCAGTTCATTTCCACTTCCACGCGAGTGTCGATTTTATTGCACATATTAACAAGTGTATGAAGGGCTATCGTTCATTTCCACTTGCTTTGCTATTGGTACCAGTATGCACACCACCATTCCTCGCATAAAATTCAACATCCTTGTTTGTTCAGTCGAAAGCTTTCAATCAATAGGTTTGAATCCGTAATAATGTTTGTTGGGGGGGATTTAACTTGAAGCTCTTTAATTATTACGGTTAGGGTCAGAGTAAATTTCTTTCGTTCAATGATTGTATTGATGTTGGAGTGCATGCATGAAAACCATACATAATTGTTTAGTGGAATTCTGTTAGAAAAATTGAGAGAGATTAGAGAGAGTGATTACACACAACACTAAAATGCACTTTGGTATATCTGTTATTGATCACAACAGTTACACATATATAGGACATAAATTTGTGACTTCCACACATCTAGATCATGACTACAACTCATACATAGGAAACAAGAACTTCTAGATTGACATTTGAGAACTCACAATGATAACTCATAACAACACATCAAAACATTACTTCCAATACCCTCCCTTAATGCTTACATGAAAAACATTGAAAACACATATTATAACAACAAGGATACTCTCTCTATTAATCTCTCTCTAACTAGTCTTCATCAACACTCACATCCACTCTGGAATATCACAAACACCAGTATGTCACCACCACATCTTCAACCTATCACTTGGACTCCATTTAAAATGTAACTGCCTTTGAAAATTGTTGATTAATATTGAAATACCAACAACATTGACACCTCATATTTATGGGGCTTCCACGATAAGAAGCATCAAGTAATGAATCATCCTATGGGCCAACAACCATGTTTCATATATTTCACTTTCAGCTATTTATTAGTTGTTAGGATCGAGGTCTGGATAGTGAATGTGTTCAAAAGTTGATCAAAAAACTTGACCTTACTAACACACAATAATTGATGTTTCATACAACGAGGCTTCTAGTTTAAGAACCACCAACACTTTTTATAATCAACAAAAACACACAAGAATTGATGTTTTGGACATCGGGTCTTCCAGTTTGAGAACCACCAACCCTTTTTATAACCAATAAAAACACACAAGAATATATGTTTTGGACACCGATGCCTCCATTTTAAGAACCAACAACCTATTTTATAACTAATAAAAATACAAACACCAACCACCAAAATGTACAAAGACAAAATCAATGGCTGCTCTTTATTGATTTGTGAAGATAAGATCAAATATAATAATAATAAATTTGCATGTTGGTATTTTCCATCAGATCTGAGCATTTGGATCTCGATCTTTGGATAAACTATACCACAATACTTTATTAGTTCAAATCTAGAATGAGAAATACCAATATTTCATTTGCATGTTGCAGTTGTACATCTTGCACCATCTGATAATCTTGAGAACAACAATTTAAAACATGTAGAAATTGCTCTCAATTGTGGACCCACACTAGATCAAACCAAATCTATGTTGATCCAGCTTCTTCACAAGTAAATCTCCTCTTCTTTTAAAAAGGTTTTTCCACAATGGAACTTCAAACAACAACAACAACACTAAATTTTTCGCAATTATCCTTTGCATGCAACTATCCATAATACACACACAAATCAAATATTCACACAAACAATAGATCAAGCACTTTATTAAACTAATCTATGTACAAAGGAGTATCATGGCTAAAATTTCATGATCTCAGCACCTTCCGTAAGAGAGTCAAGGCTAAACAACTCTAATACCATGTTAGAAAATTTGAGAGAGAGTAGAGAAAGCGATTACACACAACACCAAAACACACTCTAATATATCTCTTATTTCTGACTTCCACACATCTAGATCATGAATATAACTCATACATAGGAAACAACTTCTATATTGATGCATGGTAACTCATAATGACAACTCCCAACAACACATAGAAGCATTTCTTCCAATACGTTTGATATCGGTCGAGCTCCTTCAAATTAATGTGATAGTAAGCACCATCAAATTATTAATTTATATATGCCTAGAATTGGATCATCTCTTTATTTCTCTTCATTATTTCCTCGTGTTATGTTCAATATGTGTTTTAGGAATGATGCTCGATAAGATTCTTTTAGATAATGGAATCGAAGTGTTTCTCATTATGTAGGATGGACAACATGGGTTGGAGGTAACAAGATGAATCCATCTGGGAACTTGCCATGAACCATATCTTTGACACTATCTCTTCTCGTAATGCAATATTCAACATATACGACTGTAGGTATTAACACAAACTATTTTCCTCTATGTATGAATGTTGTGCTTGAGGCCCATATTTCACTGCAGTGGTCAATTCATCTAACTTGGCATTGAATTATGGTAATCATGCTTCAGCCCTTGAGGTAGATTCCACCACGGTGGATTGGATAATTGTCCTTGGTAGATTTTATTTTTGATTTCATTGTATTTGCTAACTTGTTTTCACCATTCTCACAGTTTATGAGTACTCATAAGGTCAACTATGAATGTATGTATATATTGTTAACTATGAAATTGAATGCAATTTTTTCGGGTAGTGTCAAATAATGCATCTCTTGATTAAATACTACTCAAGCCAACTCCATATAAATTGAAGTCCACCTACAAAATTTGAAATTGATCATATTCTATTAAATCCTTACTAAATAATTTAATTTCTCCATATGCCTGTAATGTACCCTATTTAATATTAATTAAAATGGAAAATTTTGTTTTCTGTGGGGGGTTATTCTGTTGAACCCAACAGTTTATCAAGAAAGAAATAAATGTAAAGAAGTTAAAAGAGACTGAAATATACACACAAGTAAACACAATATTTTACGTGGTAAAACCTTGACAGTGTGTCAAGGAAACATCCATGGGGCAAGGGATTTGATCTTTATTTAATCAAGAATGATTCTCCATGATTACATTCTCTTGGGCATTCACTAGTTTTATAAGAGCCTCTCCTCCGTTACATAACTGCTATTTGGTATAAAACTAATTGGAAATAACTAATAAAGATTTTACTCATTATTACATAATTTGTTGTCACATTTCAACAAAATCCACCTTGACAACAATTTTCCTAATCCCTTGCCCATGCCCATTCATCATCTGTTCTGCAAGCCAATAGAAGCTTAACACCATCACAACTTCTCTATTGTAACTTGCTTCGTGATGATGTTTGCACAATTCTCCCGTGTATGGACCATCTTGAGAGCTACTTTTCTTCCATCGATCACATGTCTCATAGAAATGATACCTTACATTAATGTGCTTGCTCTTGCTATGATAAGCTAGATTTTTAGCCAAGTGAATAACACTCTAATTGTCACATAATACATTCACTCTCTCTTGTGTCCTTCCAATCTCATCAAGTAGAACCTTTAACAAGATTGCTTCTTTACTGGCATTTGAAGCAGCTATATACTCTGCTTCGTTAGTGGAAAACGAAACCGTTTCTTGAAGCCTTGACATCTTGCTAATTTCTCCACTTGCAAGAGTAAAGGCATAACCTGTAGTAGATCTCCTTTTGTCCAAATCACCTACATAATCAACATCCACATATCCGTAGACTGATCCTTCACTACCATTAAATATGATGCAATGATCACTTGTGCCTCTTAAATACCAAAGAACCCATTTCACTGCTCGCCAATGTTCTTCACCTGGATTTTCCATGAAGCCACTGACAACTCCAACTGCATGTGAAATTTCAGGTCTTGTAGATGCCATCACATACATTAAGTTGCATACAACATTAGCATATGGTACATGAGACATATACTTCTTTTCTTCATTAGTTCTAGGACTCAAAACAGAAGAAAGCTTAAAATGGGAAGCGAGTGGAACATTAACAGGTTTCACACTATTCATACTGAACTTTTCAAGTACTCTTTCCACATACTTCTGCTGTGATAACCAAATCTTACCATTTTTCCTGTCTCTGTGTATTTGCATTCCCAAGATATGTTTTGTTGCTCCAAGATCCTTCATATGAAACGTCTTAGAGAGATGAGCCCTTAACCTGTTGATCTCTTCCATGATTTTGCTTGCAATAAGCATATCGTCAGCATACAAAACTAAGATAATGAATATGCCACTGAAACTCTTGAAGTATACATAATCATCATACTCACTTCTAATAAAGTTCTGGCTCACCATGAAGGAGTCAAACTTCTTGTACCATTGCCTCGGAGACTGCCTCAGGCCATACAATGATTTCCTGAGCTTGCAAACTAATCTTCTGTTGTGACCTTGTACAAAACCTTCTGGTTGTTCCATATATATCCCTTCATTCAAATCACCATGTAGAAAATTTGTTTTAACATCTAACTGTTCTAACTCAAGGTTAAGTAATGCAATTAGTGTCAAGATAGTATGAATAGAAACATTTTTTACAACTGGTGAAAAAACATCATGAAAGTCAATACCTTCAACCTGAGAATACCCTTTTGCTACCGGCCTCACCTTATACCTTTTGATACTTCCATAAAATTTCCATTTCAATTTGAAGACCCACTTGCATCCAAAAACACTTATCCCTTCAGAAAGTTATATGGGATCCCAGGTATTGTTCTTGGCTAAGGAATCCATTTCTTCTTTCATAGTTGATTTCCATTTTTTGCTATCTGTATCATCCAATGCTTCTTGATAACAAGAAGGTTCCCCATATTCAATAATGAAAGCAAATGATGAAGTGGAATCTTCATACCTTTTGGGAGTTTTTCTTTCCCTTGTAGACCTTCTTAGAGTGACTGGTTGCTAAACTGGTTCATAAATTTCAACAGTTTCTTTTGTATCTTCATCACATTTTCCTCCAGAAGTCTCTCATTCCTTTCAACTTTCATAAAAAAGTCTAGCCTCCAACTGAATTTGTTGATTTGGCAATACCTGTTCCTGTTCAATTATTTCAACATTTGATTTTAAAAGAGAAGATTCATCAAATGTTACATCTCTACTAATGACTATCTTTCGCGACGTAGGATCCCACAACCTATATCCTTTCACCGCATAGTCATACCCAACAAAGACATAACATTTCGATTTCAGATCTAATTTTGAATGCTAAGTTTCAGGAATTATAGAATAGGCATCACAACCAAATATCCTTAAATGTGAATAATCACAAGACTGACCTGACGAAACTTCTTCAGGAAATTTATAGTTAATTGCTACTAAAGGTGATTTGTTAACTAAATAACAAGCAATGCATACTACTTTTTCCCACAACTCCTTTTGCAGGTTAGCATTACTGATCATGCTTCTGGCTCTTTCCATAAGAGTCTGATTCATACGTTCAACAACAACATTTTGCTGAGTCTAAACAACAGTTTTATGTCTAATAATTCCTTCATCCTTACAGCATTGTTCAAATTCTAGAGAAGTAAATTCACCACCATTGTCAGTTCTTAAATATTTAATTAATTTTCCTGTTCTTTTTTCTACCATTGCTTTAAATTGTTTAAAGACATTGAATACAACAACTTTCTTTTTTAACATAAATACCCAAACTTTCCAGGAGAAATCATCAATAAACGTTAAAAAATATAAATCACCTCCATATGATACAGTAGGAGATGGTCCCCACACATCAGAATGAATATAGTCCAAAATTTCTTTCCTATTATGACTTCCAGTTTTACTCTGTTTACATTGTTTTCAATACACACAATGTTTACAAAAATCCAACTTCAAGGATTTCAAATCAGGAAGTAATTTATGGTTCATGAGTACTTGAAGACCTTTCTCACTCATGTGACCCGATTTTTGATGCCATAGGTGAATACCTTCTTCTTCTTTCTTTGACACAATCGCTGCTTCACTAACCTGAGTACTTCATTTGAGTATGTAAATATTTTCGACCTTTTCTTCCTTCATAAAAACTAGGGTGCCTTTTGAGACTTTGAGCACTCCATTTTGAACTGTAAACTTATAACCATCCAAGTCCAACAGTCCTAAATAAATCAAATTTTCCTTCAATTCAAGTACATGTCTAACACTAGTTAATATTATAACTATGTTATCATACATTTTAATCATGATATTTCCTATCCCAACAGTGTGACATGATACATTATTACACATAAACACAAAACTACCATTTACAACTTCATATGAAGTAAACCATTTTTTTTGTGGATTTATGTGATGAGAAGCACCAGAGTCTAACAACCAACTTTCAAAATTCTGAGAGACATTACATACATGTAAAGTTTCATCTACCATACATAATTCTTCAACAGATAAAACTTCATCTATCATACCTGAATCAACTTGATTTTCTTCCTTCTTTGGATTATCACACTCTTTTTGTTTCCAACAGTCTTTCTTGAGGTGTCCAATTTTATTGCAGTACCAGCATTTGGCCTTACACTTTTTACCTTTTGATTTAGACCTGGAAGAGCCCCTTTTTTTCTCCCCTCTTTCTTTTGACCGTCCTCTGGCTACCATGGCTTCTGATGCAGAGGTTTCAACATTGGACTTCTTCCTTACTTCTTCAACTAACAGAGCTCCCAAAACTTAATCAAATTCCAAGGACTCAGTTGTGCTCAAACCCATAGAGGTAACAAAGTGGTCCCATGACTCAGGGAGGGAATATAGCGAGGTGATAGCTTTGTCTTCTTCTTGAAATTTAACTTCCATATCTGACAATTGGAAAATAAGTGTATTAAAAACATTTAGATGTTTTGCAAGTTTTGTACCCTCCTTCATCTGAAGACTGTATAATTGTCTTTTTAGATAAATTCTGTTGGTTAATGATTTGGTCATATATAATGTTTCCAGTTTTCCCCATAAACCTGTTGCTGAAGTTTCTTCAACTATATTGAAAAGAACTTCATCCACCAGGCATAACCTGATGGTACTGAGAGCTTGGGCATCCAAGTCCTCCCAGTCCAAATTTGTCATGCCAACAAGTTTCTTCTTCACCCTATCTAATGCTTTGTGCAACCCTTGTTGCACCAACAAATCCCTAACTTTCATTTTCCATAAAGAAAAGTTGTTCTTGTCGGTGAATTTCTCCACCTCGAACTTTGCATTCATCATTTTAGCCATTTCTTTCCTACAAATCCTTCCTCCTAGGGTTTCTGTCTTTCAACTAGGGTTTCCTGGTTACTTGAGTTTCCTTTTCTTTTTTAAACAGAACAAAAACACTACTCCAATTTCTGTTACTTAAAAGAATTCCAGAATTCTGTTCCTTTCCCCAAAAAAGAAATTGTCCCCTTTTTTTTCTTCAATTTAATGAAAATCTGTAAAATTCTTTTCTTCAATTTAATGAAAAACTACTACAGTTTTCTGGGAAAAAATTTCACTGGTTTTCTGAACTCACAACAAATAATTTTGGAAAAGATTTTCTTCCAAAAGAAAGCAATAATTTTTCACAAATACTCGAATTTTACAGTGATAAACAATATTGGTTTTCCTTCGGAAACCCTCTTCACGCAGCAATAGTGGCCTCTTCCTTATTCAACAAAGCGACAAACTTCTCCTCGATTTGCACACCAGGCGTCTCTGCAGCACTATCTTGGTATTCCCCTCAACAATGTTCCTCCAACGATCATCGGACTGCTTTGCGGCACTGTGTCATCATTCCCCTCAACAATGGTCCTCCAATGATCACCAGACTACTTTGCTGCACTGTGTCAGCATTCTACTCAACAACATTCATCCAACGATGACACCTCAACTTGAGAGAACCGACTCCTTAAAACAACGACATAGATCCTTCTGCATTCTTCCACGTGAGAGAAAAACTACAATGGGATTTTCATTTCTCAGTGGCTGTAGTGGCAGGGTATTTCCTATTTGTTCTTCCTTTTCCAGCGATCTAGCAGCAAGGTATCTGCATGATGCATTTGAGCTCGAACCTCAATGGCTCTGTTGCGTTTCACTAACCATTTTATTAATTTGACGTCTCCTTTGTCTTTCACAACGATGGAGGGAGTATCACCCTTTCTCTTTGTAATAACAATGGTTGTTCAAACTGTAACCACAACAGTTCTTCAACCTTACTCAACAACTTTCAACTTAGCCTCTGATACCAATTGTTGAACCCAGCAGTTTATCAAGCAAGAAAGAAATGTAAAGAAGTTAAAAGGGAAACTAAAATATACACACAAGTAAACACAATATTTTACGTGGTAAAACATTGACAGTGTGTCAAGGAAACATCCACGTGGTAAGGGATTGGATCTCTATTTAATCAAGAATGATTCTCCATAATTATATTCTCTCGAAAATTCACCAATTTTATAAGAGCCTCTCCTTCGTATAACTATTATTCAATATAAAACTAACCGACAGTAACTAATACGAATTTTACTCATTATTACATCATTCGTTGTCACATGTCAATATATTCAAAAAGCCATAGAAAGTTTGAAACCCTGTTGCAATGGTTAATGTGACTTTATAGACAAGGCGAGGAAGATTGTGTATAGTGTATACATCCAACGCTAGACAAGGCGGGGAAGATTGTTTGTAGTGTATACATCCAACTCGTATATAGCGTTTTTTTTTTGGAATATAGTGCACCCAATACAGTGGCGATTCCTATTTCCGCCACAGTTTTTTAATTAATGCCCCCTGACATGGGGGCGCGATAGGGAAATATAACGCGAGAAAAAAAAACTGGAGAAAAAAAAAACAGTCTCGCGTTATATTTCCCTATCGCGCCCCCATGTCAGGGGGCATTAATTAAAAAACTGTGGCGGAAATAGGAATCACCAAATACAGTTAGCTTCGTTAATGACACAATTCGGACGAGATGTCCTAGCCAGCTAAGAGACGCATTTAGTTGTAAAGGAATTTTACAGAGAGTCGTTACAACTCGGAATAAGAATGATGAGAAATGAAGTAATCACTTTTATGTGTGTTGTTCATCAATATTAAAGTAATGTAGAGATTTGGTAATTCTCTAATACTTAGTGGCCACACGTTTGTAATAAGACAACATTGGCAAAGGACTTTTTTTTCTTTGTTATATGAATATTGCTATGGCTATCGTTAATTTAAAATTTCATTTCCATTTAAATTTTCTAATATCCGTACGCTCAAGTGAATATATTTACCCACATAATTTTCTCACGTTGTCACGAGTTTAATAATAATAATAAGTGTCATCATTATTTCAATAAATATCTTAGGTAGGCCATCTATCATGCACAATGTGGGTATTGTATATGTATACTCAATGATGGCTATACTTGCATGTTAATATTTCTAAAGTGATATAATCGAATATTACATTTTTTCATTTATTTTACTACAAATTTTAAAAAATGTTAATAAATTTTCTATTTTCTAAAAATATTAATAAATATTTTAGACCTTCCCATTTTTAATAAAGAAATGTTAAATGTTAGTTACCTTTGGCATTAAACAAAACTTAAAGAGACTTTGTTGAGGAAACAACTCTGATGAGAATTTTATTGGATACATTTTATTTTATTTTGTTTATTTATTATTATTTTTTAGTTGAAAAATATGTATTTTTTAATATTATTAAAGAAAGTACAAACTACATGATTCTGTTTCAGAATAAAGTATTAAAGCTTAATGGCAAGAAACCCAAATAGAAAGTAAAAATATAGACCGACTGATGTGCTATCATCCACTGTTCATAAATACTTTGATACAAAAAACAAAATAAATAAAAGCAAGAGACATATGTTATTCCTAACTAAGAGGTCAGAATAGAGCCGAAATCAAATCTGGACTCACAATTGTATACAACATATTGAATGACCCCATGAGGAGCAGAAATGCCTCTTTAGGAGAGTATGTCTGCGATGAGGTATTTATTTTCTATTACATATAGTTTATTTTCGAGCTCACTCCATATCTTTAGACCTGGCTCCGGGAAGACGACATGGATTTTTCAGGTCTTTTGGCTACCCAATGGACTCTTTATGTTAGACAGATTAAGACTGCAAGTATTTATATTTAAGATAAAATTGATAAGATGAGATGGGTTGGTCATGTCCATAAGAACCATATTGTGGACAAATACATTTATAGGTCCATTTCCATTCGAACTAATCCTTCTGTAGAGCTATCCTAGTTTCACAAATCCTGGAAATGGAACTTCCCATTGAGTCTTAAATGTTTCGGTTGGATAGTATTGAACAACAAAGTTCTCACTTTGATGAATTTAGTTCGCAGAGGTTTCATTGGTCCTAGTATCTGCATGTTTTGCAAGCAAAACTCGGAATATATTGAACATCTCTTCTTGAACTATTTGGTTTCCTCAGAAATTTGGCTTTCAGTCTTTAGTGTATTCTAGATTGTGGAGGATTGGAAGCATAATACTTTGTTGATATGTTTTAAGCACTGGTTTCAAACACAATAAGTTTTTGGTACCCTGCCATTTTTCATCATTTGTGGCATATGGCACTACAGGAACCTGATCATTTTTTAAGATAAGCAATCTGATATTAGATACAATGTTATGGGGATTTTTTTTCATTTTTCTGAGTCTGGACCTATGAAACAAATTAAAAAATGTAGAAAGGTCATATTGTAGCACATCCGGAATGAATATCCTGTGGGTTTCTTCGATGGGGCTTGTAAATCTGGACAACGTGGATGTGGTGTTCCCATTGCTACTAAACTTGAGAAGTTTTATCACTTTTGGTGGGAGGTTCGTTCAGGTTCCAACAACATAACAAAAATCATCACACTATGGTGTCTGCTATTCACTGCTAGTTGGCTCAACATTTCAAATCTGCATATTTTCAGGGAATCTTAAGGATGCATTGATTAGATAAAGAGATGTCATATTTTTAGCCCCATCTTCTGACCTATTGGATGCAATGCATTCGTATCTTGATCAAATCATTTCAGCGCATTTATTTCAACCTTATTGGATACATATCAATGATATAATTCCACTATTTAACATATTATTGTCAATTTTATTTCATTGCAAAATAGGATAAACTTCATTATTTAAATCTAGTTTTAAAATTATTGAGTATTAAGATGAAATTGATCATTACAACCTTAAAGAATATTTGGGTATCCTCATTCTTTGATGCTCCTATCTACCTCACTCTCACATTCCTAAAAAGGAAACTTTTTAAAACTCAGAAAATTTGGTTAATATCTCCAATTCTTACGCAACATGATCTACCAATTAAAAATGAATATGTGCCCAAACAAGGCTGCATAGCTAGCATTTCCTACTGCTTAGCTTAATTATTGAATTTTGAAAGATATGAACCAAGAATTTATGACATATATTGGGATATTTGAGCTCCAATTTAAAATTTATTTTTCCCTCATTGATTGTGTGTAAAAATAATGAAGATATTTTTTTATTCATATTATTTAATACTTACTAAAATCATTGGAGCTGATGCATATTATTTCATGTTCTTCGTCATTAATGAAAATTTATATACGCTTAGCATGTTCTCCCATGTGCAACTATAATATTTATTTGCAAATATAATTGGAAATTTGTATTTGATGATTTTTTGTTTAAAAAAGCACATCAATGTATTTTTCTAATACTATACTCATAATTTTTTTATAATTTGATTCTTATTGAAAAGTTAGAAGCTAAAGTTTACTTGAAATTTCATTAAAACAAATGTTATATAGTAGGTAGTACTTGTCGCTTAGTTTAAATATAGCTAAATTAAAATAAAAACATTGAATTGATGTTAGTGTTAAAATTTAGAATTTAGTCAATTTAGGTTTTACTAATGGCTTTGCTAAATTAAAGTAAAAACATTGAATTCATTTTAGTGTTAAAATTTAGAATTTAGTCAATTTAGGTTTTACTAATGCCTTAGTCTAACTTATAGACGAAAAAGTTATTTTTACCAGAATTCACCAAAATCCAGCAATACAATTTCAAGATTTGTTGTTTTTTAAAATACATTTTTGAATGCATAAATATTAAGCACCCTTAAAACCCTAGGGCACTCCAATTATGCATATTAAACAATTTAAACTCAAGTTTCAAAAAAGAATTCTCAGATTTTGATTAGAATTAACCATCGTGAAAAAAAGTCATTTCATCTATAAGTTAGACTAGGTCATTACTAATTGGTCAATTGAGATATTTTGTTAATTGTAATGCTTCATTGTGACATTGGAGAATTTAATCCTACTTAATCATAACAATAGTCTTATTAGTCCCTCACATAATATAAAAATATATTTCCATGGACATTTTCAATAGCTATAGTTGTTTTTTAAAAATATATTATTTTCTATACCTTATTAAATTGTTTTGCAAAATTAAATGATTATAAGAATATTGTAGTTAAAAAAAACAATTTTATTTATTTATATTTAAAAAAGAAGATAAAATTATAAATTTTTAATTGTTTAGTCTCTAAAACTTAACTATGTCATTAAAATTAGATAATTATTAATCCTCTTATTAAATTACTTGATTTTGTACTTATTATTATATTAGAATATAATTAATTTGTATTTATTATTATCTTAGTATTTAAAAGTATAATTTAATTATTTTAAACCCTATTAAATATATTTATATATTAAATAAAATTTGGATTTTACCTTCATCTGGTCAAGGATGGTGGTCCGAAGTTTGAACTACCACTTGAATTCATGGATTATGTTAGCTCTCACAACTTTAATTTTTGATAAAATTTTGGATTTTACCTTCCCCTACCCAAGGATGGCGGTGCAAGGTTCTAAAAACTAGGTATGCAACCGTGTACATTTTTAGTAAGGTTTACATAATTGCCGGTATGGGAGATTGGGAAGCACATTCAAGGTTTAGATGGCATGAATTATTTCAACCCAGTAATTTGCTCGATGGTTAACGAAAGCGGTTGAGAGAATAGAAATTTGTAAGCTCTATCTTTATTTGTGAATTCGATAGACAAATAATGTTTGTAATTGTAACATACTTCTCTCAACACAAATATTTTTTGAATGACAAGTGAAATTATATAATTTATCTTTGTTTAATTTCACTATTGAGTTCAATGTTAATGAATACTACTAAAATACTATTGAGAAAACATAGATCCATTGAACTAATTGGTCCTTGCTCTATATCTATGTTATTAATTTGATATCTAAGCTTTTACAGTTGTACTCTACACGTTATTTCTTTGTCACAGTGAGAGACCTTCTCTGGTTATTGGAAGCCTTTGCTAGGCCTTCCATATCATCCCTGAAACGGTCGAAATCCTTGAAAAGAAGATATGTCTTTGCAGTTTATAGCGTTCGATAGAACATTGACCGCCTATTAATCTAGCATTGACTTTTAAAATTATCTCTCCATCCCAAATTTTAACATAAGATGGTAATATATTTTATTGATATAATAAAAAATAAATTATTTTTATTTTAAACATGATTGGGCAATAAAGTTTGAGGTCTTATTGCGGAAAGTTTGATACCGAACCTTATATAAATGAAATTTTATAAACTCCTTAATCATTCATACAAGCCATGTTGAATGCATGTTTTGTTTTTCAAGTTATTATATTTATATAAGAATTATAATTAATAAATTAATATATTTATGTATAATTATGATATATTAAATTATTATTAGTCTTTAAAGTTAGTTTAATTGGTTGAGTTCCAGTGTTTAATGTACTTTTACAATGGATAAGCAACATGTTCTATTCTCTTGACAATGTGAGTGTCAAGTTCCATGGTTGAGCTGACACCAAGCGATCCATATCCATGGTTGAGCTGACACAAAATGATCTCTTCTCATCACCTTATACAAATATTTCATTTATGTAGAAGTCAAACCACATGGGAAAAGAATACATTTTAAATTATTGTTATTAATTATTAAATTGTATATCAATACATTTATAATTTGTTAATAATTTAGTTTTATGAAATACAATTTTTATATGAAATATAAGAAATATATATATGTTTAGGCTTTTGAAAAAAGAGTAGGATTCGAAGCCAATAAATGATATATCCATTATAAACTCAAACATATAGTTAGAGAAAATAAAAACATTTCTGTGAATCGCTAAAATTATATTTAATTGACATAGTACATTATTTTAGAATTGTTATAAACATTATAGAATATTGATTCATAATTAATAAATCAAAAGTAATTGTTATAAATATAATAAAATATTGATTCATAATTAATAAATCAATAAAATGTATGAATTCATTATTATATTAATTATTTTTCCTTGATCCAATAAATACATTAATGATTTATTATTGTATTAATAAAAATTAATTTCCAAATGTTATTGTTAGTAATTATAATTATTCTTATATGGTACCAAGAGCCCAATGCAACCTCAGCCTTGGTCTGACCCCTTTCAGAGATCCATGTAGTGCTGAGCCTCTCATATTTTATTATTGCTTGGACTCAAATTCATGTAGGGTTCGCTTAGGTATACAGACTTTAATTGGGATTAGTTCACAGGTCCAGTGTCAGATTTTGGGAAATCATAAAAATTGATTTAGTAGCTGGAATTTTTGATTAGAGGATTTTTTTCCAGAGAGAAAAGCATAATGGATTATATTAAGAAAATATAAAGATCTTGATACATGGGATTCGATGGAGCCACAGTCCATCAGAATACAGGATTTTTTTTTCAGAGAGAAAAGCATAATGGATTATATTAAGAAAATATAAAGATCTTGATACATGGGATTCGATGGAGCCACATTCCATCAGAATACTGTTCCATATATGGAGAACATGTTCCACATTGGGATTTGATAAAAAATATTGGATTTATTTTTGTTTTTGGAAAAAAATACGTTGCCATTTGATATACATTTTTCCAGCAGCAATTCGATCATATTAACAAACAACGGGAACAAACCGATAATTCAAAGAAGTTTTCCTAAGCCTAATCTTAATTAGATTGTTCATTTAAAAATATTTTAAAAATACAATTCTCTTCCTGAATATAATTGTTGATTGTGAGGCTATTCAATGAATTATTTCTGGACTTAACGATTTTTTCTTTTGTTCTTAATATGCATTTTAATGTGTTTGGAAAGGAATTAAATTTGGTGACGCATAAAATGGGTTTATGTGGGATTCTAACAAAAAGCCATAATAAAATTTGAAGGGCAAATTTTGATATTTGGACATGAACATTTTTTATTTGGGGTAATTTTGGATATTTAATTAAATTGTGATACAGTGACATAATGCTCATATAAATTACTTGATGTATTAATTAATGCACAGTTTCAAAAGTACATCAATGGGTGGCTAATGCTCTCTAATGCTTGATTTATATAAGCAAGAAATCTGCGATATCATTGTCCAACAAGCTGACCACTCTATGCTTTTATGCATCTCTCCTCTATGGTTAAATTTTGTTCTTAACTGCATAGGTAAGAGTGGGACTAATCATTGTTATGAGATAGGGATTAGGTCACACTTTAAATACATGGTGTATTGCGTTTTTAAATTTTTCCATTTTGAAAGAGGTCAATATATAGTTGATTTTTGTTGGAAGTAATGGAGAAAATTAAACTTAGATTATTGTTATGACGATGATAGGATTGAGATTCTAATCTTAGACCTCAGATCCTACTATCTAGGGAGTGGTTGAAACCACCCTGTTAGTGTGAAAGTCTATATGTATTAAGTTGTTCTCCTGATTAAAGATATAGTGTGTATGAGTGTTTGTACACTCTCCAGGTATCTCACCTGGAGAGCCCTTTAAGTAATATATTATGTTTTTATAATGGTATCAGAGCTACAGGATGGAGGGACTTATAAACTGAGTGGAGGAATTGAAAGGTGTGACTAAAGTGAAGTCATCGCATAGATTGGAGGGTCAATCGCGCTGATCCACTATAACTTTTCACACATTTTCATATTATCGTTCGTCGCAGCTATCTTGTGTACAATCACGAAGATCTTCGCAATTCCGTGTTGCTAACTTGTGCCGACTGTTCGAGGAAAGCAGTCACTGTGCTAATGCCCGTGATTGAAGATCAGATCCGTGGGGAGCGCGTGGAGAAACAAAGCCTCATCAGAGCTTCTCACCCATCGTTTACTTCTGAAGTGTTTTGGATTAAGCAGCCGCCTGATTTCTTAGCTGCGCGATAAGTTTTTCAAGAAGATTCGCTTTATCTTTTCCACAACTTTTGGCCGCTGACAATGCAATATTGATGCGGATCCGTCAATTTTCCAACTAAATATTTTCTTTAGTATTCCAAATGATGCTTTTTCGCCACTCAGTAATTTCAATTCTGATTCGACATTCTTTTCTATGTCTTCAAATGCATTGAAAACATTGTGAAGATGCTCTTTGCGCGATATTAAATAATCTACGAGGAAAAAAGAAGCTAAATCCACAATATATTTCTTTGATGTGGTCATTATCAGATAGTTGCAGGGACCGGATAATGTGATTGGGCATATCGCGATGCTTTTCTTCGATGTCGAAGGTTGGTCCATCGGCTACGGCCTCTTCCATTCCCATAATGCGGTGAAGTCCTGCCCGCTTCTCGCGTGGTATTGAGAGTGGGAACCAACTAACTCAGGAGGCCAAGTTGTCGATTTGGGATCTGGTGATATACCATCCCTTGCCCAATCCGTGGATTCTGCAAGGGCCGAATTCCTCGTAAATTGGAGATTGGCAGCAGCGTTGATTTGTTTTCGCTATTGTATGGAATTCTGTGGAGACATGCAGAAGGCTGCAAAATTGCTGAAGGAAACATAGCGTTTGGATAAGAACGATCTGGTATTGTTGTCAGCGTCATCCAGCAGATTTGCCTGGGAAATTTAAATTGTTTAAGTAACCTAGAAGTTTTAGGTTATGGAGATCTGAAAACCAATTGGGTAAATTTCTCTTCTAAGTTATTATGAAAATGTGAAAGTCCTTGTTGATTTGAACCTATTTTTAGAAATATATGTTATCAGAAATTGCTAATTAAATATATTAGAATTAGATGTTGAGAACGTTTCCAGCTTGTGAGAGGTCATTTTGTTGCTCAAAGACCTGCGTGGCATAGAAACCACAATCTACAAGGTTCTACAGTTGAAGCGCTGCAAAAGGGAGAAGGTTCCTGCTTGCGTGGTTACGGGGTTGTTGGAGCTCATTAGAGGACCGTTTGGAGTCGAAAAAAAATCTCGAAGTAAGATAAACTGGACTTTAACAACATGTCTATATCTTTAGATATTTTCGATTATGATGATGATGATTTTCACATGTGGGCATTTGGAATTAGCATGGGTAGTATGTTCAAGTCAGAAGAAATTTCAGAAAAACAATGTGGTTCTGTTGATGACCACAAGAATCAAGAGGCACAGTTTATTGTGCAAGATCCTGAGATTCAATATTCACGAGATGATCTTCAGGAAGGATGTAAAGAGGAACAAAGTGTTGAATATCAATGGACGAGCCACATGAAGTTGAATGTAAATACGTCGCAAAAGAAGAATAAGCTGGAGAGAATTTAAATTGTGATGATCTCATTAATATTTGTGTATGCAGACGTTACATCAATGAATGATGAAGACATCATAGCTGACTTTCAAATGGTTGACACCAGAAATAGTGAGAGGAAAAATTCTCCTATCCAACATATTATAATCTTGAGAAGGGCAAGAAAAATAATTCAAGTTTTCCATCAATCGGGAAGAAATGAGGTGAAGAGACATCACTACCTCATGGCGAGGAAAGTAAAATTGAAGCCTTGAATCAAGATGAACAAGCATGGACTCTCAAGCAAGAAGACTAAAATGAAAACTCTGTTACCAAGTTTTTTTTTCATGTTTTAATTGTAAGCCTAGCTGAGACTAGACCAGCAGGCGTATGTTATTGTTTAGTACCCTTTCTCCATTAAGGGGGAGTGTTGGAAGTAATGGAGAAAGCTAAACTTAGATTATTGTTATGATGATGATAGGATTGAGACTCTAATCTTAGACCTCAGATCCTACTATCTAGGGAGTGGTTGAAACCACCCTATTAGTGTGAAAGCCTATATGTATTAGGTTATTCTCCTTATTAAAGATATAGTGTGTATGAGTGTTTGTACACTCTCTAGGTATCTCACCTGGAGAGCCCTTTAGGTAATATATTATGGTTCTATCAATTTTATAGTTTCACAACTTTACATTCATTTAATTTTCGATTTTGGGATCATGTAAATTTTTATTTAAATTATTAATTCAAATTTATTAAATCTAATAATATTAATATTAATATTAGTATTGGTTTTAACATGTTTTATATGATAACAAAATTTAAAATAAAATTACATTAAATTAATATTATAATTTGATCTAGATATATTTATATTTTTAAAGATTTTAATATATCCATATGATATGGTTTTTCCTTTTAAAGATTCATTTTACAAATATTTAATTAAAAGAAATATTAAAATATTTTGGAGATGATTTTGGATTCTTTGTGTTGAATTGTATTATAGTTTTTTATCTATATGGTTATTTTCATTTTTGTTTTGGGCCCACATTACTTTTTTTTTTATTATTTATTGGAGACATGACATATTTACACATTCCTCTATATTAGGTTGTAGAATTCCCTGAGAAAATTTAATTTTTCGTTTATCTTACGATGATATATATATATATATATATATATATATGATGTAATGTGTTAATTTTATGATGCAAGTTTGAATTCTAATGACTCACAGACTTATGGTGCTAACAACTAAAACAAAAAATGAATTAGATTTGATTTATTGCATAAAATGGTTCCTTTATGGGTGTCAATCTTTGATTTTATGATGTACATACGGGATCTTGCATTTTAGATAAAGCAAAATGAAATCTTATGATTTCACAAAATCAGTGTTATTTTCTTAGTTGAGCTAACGTCAACATCCAATCAAATTTAGCTATCACTCATATTTATCGACGAACTTAAAATAGGAATTAAACATAGGGAAACCCCGCTTAGATTAGGAAAAACTGCAATATTTGAAACTTAGAAGTGAGGTGCAAGGTTGTGACAACATAGGGAAACCCCCATAGGTTAGGAAAACCTACAATATCTGACACCTAGAAGTGAGCGTAAGGGTTGTCAAGGTGACAATGGGTGGGTTTTCCTATTTGTATATTCAAGTTCTCCCTTGGGGAGATGATATTTTGCTCTACTGAAAATCTAGAGATAATAGGAAGCAACCTCTAGATTATGAGCAAGTCTATTGTCATCGACAAAGGCTAAGCATCATATTAGGGACTATAAGATGAATACCAAGGAAATGTATAAAGAAAATCCTCTATAGAAAGCACTAATTGATTCCACAAAGTACTTCAAAGAAGCATAAATTTGAGTTCCCACATTACTTGAAATTCAGACCAAATCCATAGATGTGAAAATAAGTTTGAGAGTTTTCCCTCTCTAAAGAAGTTTCCAAATATAGTAAACATTAAATCAAGCATCCCATTCAAAAAAAATAAATCCTAAATCACTAAAAAGATAAGATGGTGCAAAATCTTTTGAAAACAATTAACAAATTCCAATTCCATTACGATGTGACATGAGAAACTACCTTTCGAAAAAAAAATATTAGCTCCCTTTCCAAAACAAGCTGAAATAGAAACCTATAAGAAAATATGAATATGCATTAGTCACGAACAATTACCATAGTGAAAAAATTGTCTCTCAAAAATAAAATCATTTGTTTTTTATTTTTAAATTATCACTCACAACTTTATGTCTTTGCTATTAATTAAATAATTCACACTAATTCTATCACCATGCTAGTTCACATTCTTAGGTACCGAGATAAAAAGGCAAAGAAGGAGAGATAGAGAGAAGGAGGGAGAGAAGGAGAGAGGGAGGGATATAATAACATAGTTGTAGAGAGAGAGTGTTTGGGAAGAGAGAGGATTGGAGGGAAAAGAGAGGGAGAGAGAGAGGATTGGAGGGCAAAGAGAGAGAGAGAGAGAGAGAGGAAGAATGAGAGATAGTACTTGAGAGAGAGGAGGAGAGTGATGGGGAAGAGAGAGGATTGGAGGGAAAGGAGAGAGAGAGAGAGAGAGAGAGAGAGAGAGAGATAAATGGGGGAAGTGAGAGGGAGGTAGGAGAGAAAGAGAGAGAGAGAGAAAGTGCAAGAGAGTGGACTTGAGAGAGAGGATGAGAGAGGGAGGGAGAGAGGAAGAGAGAGGTAGGGATAGGGAGATGGAGTTGGAGCACGAGAGAGGGAGGGAAGAAAAAATAAATAGAGAGTGAGAAATGGTGAGAGACAGGGAGTGACAAGGGAGAGATGGAGAGAGAATTTGTATCTTTGGGGGTGAGATAAAGACACAAAGAAGGAGAGATGGATAGAATGAGGAATATAAGGAGAGAGGAGAGAGGGGGGGATATAGTAACAGAGTTGGAGAGAGAGAGAGTGGGAGAGGTGGGAGAGGAAGGGAGAGAGAGGGAGGAAGAGAGAGAGAGGATGTGAGAGAGTGGAGAGAGGGAGGGAAAGAGAGATGGAGTTGGAGGGGGAGAGAGAGGGAGGTAAGAAGAAAGAAATAGAGAGATAAAGGTGGAGAGAGAGAGAGGAAGTGATAATGAAGATGGAGGGAGAGCGAGAGAAGACAACATGAGGGAAGAGAGATAGAAGTGGGGGAGAGGGAGAGAAGGGGAAGAGAGAGAGAGAGAGGGGGGTAGAGGAGGACGGATGGATAGATAGATATATTGGAGATATATTTCTGATGGAATTTTTATTCATTTCTCTCATACTACCCTACCATAGTTTAAAGAGACGAATATCTTCTTCAAGTGTATGAGTACTTCCAATGTAGCCATGTTCGCAACATAATGCTAAATATATTCACAGCCAATTTTAAATAATAAAATTCAAGATATATTGGAGTATGAGCAACCAGTTGATTTATTTGATATGGTATCGAGAGTTGTCGAATGATGAGGGAATAAGTTGTGTCGGTGACTGCTTGAAACCAAGATTCAATTGGATCCACATATTTATGATTCTCCAACTCATAAAAATTTTCCACAACATGATAATCGCTCCCTTCGAGGAATAAGGAATATGGTGAAAGAAAAAAGAAAAGCCCCTCAAGTTTGTGGTTTTGAGATTCAACAATAGTCTCATAATATGTTCCAATTATCAATTTCTCCTCTAATGATCTTAGATATTCCCGAGGTGAATGTTTTGTAGTGATAAGGGATGTTTCCAAATGCTCCCATTCCCCCGACCTCAAAGATATATCATGACACTCAGTAGGGGAGTTAATGGGAAGAATAGGTATTTTAAGTTATTGTGTAACCTGTTGGCATGGATTTGGGTTTGGGATATTGTTTATACTAGAGTTTGGTCTATGGTTTGAATTATGGTTAGGTCTAAGGTTTGAATTAGAGTATGGACTAGGGTTAGGTATGGGGTTTGGATAAGGGCTAGGTTTAGGGTTTGGATAAGGGCTAAGGTATGGATTAAGGATAGGATATGGATTAGGATAAGGGATAGGGTATGGATTAGGGTGTGGAATAGGGTTAGGTCTAGGGATTGGATTAGGGTTAGGGTTAAAGTAAGGTTGCACAAGTAACTAGGACCATGAAGGATGATAACTTGATGGTGCATCAAGTGGAAAATGAGGTTGATGTTGTTGATTTTGCATGAAACACTGCCCTAGTAAAGACTCTCTAAGCCATTCTTGAGGCCATGGGAATATCTCACTCGAAGAAGAGGTCTAGGGAGAGGGCCACTACGACCATGAATTAGGTTATTCAATTGGAGGAGGATCAAAAGTTTTCCATGGGACTGTAGGATTATAAATTTGTTGAGGAACCTCCTTAGGATAATAAGTATTAATCCAAGTATTAAATGGTGATGGGTTTTGAGTTATACCTAGTAGTTGATTTGATTCCTTACTTGATTTCCTGAGTACATAGAGAGTCTTAATATCAAATTTAAGATATGTAACTTCTAAATCTTATCTAATTTTAAACATGTAACCTTTAAAAATAAAACACATAATTTTATTAAATTTTAAACCTATAATCTTTAAATATAATATACATAATTTCTAATAAAAATCTGTTAAATTATAAAAATTATATAATCTCTTAAAGTTATATATTAACTTTAACATGACCACACCTAAAGAACAAATCTTATGGTCCCATTTATGTTTTTTTGAAATAAATTCTCTACGAGAAAAACTAAAGCAAGCTTTATAAATTAAATGCTTTAAAAAAAAAAGTACCATGACAATGTAATAAAAGATAATATTTCATAAATAATATAAATAATAATTAATATAATATTTATTAAAAATTAAAAATTAATAATTTTTAAAGATCATATAAATGAACATAAAATTAATTAATATAAAATTATTAAAAAATAAAAAATGGTATATAATAAATTAAATATAACTATAAATGTTTTATTACTGTAGAAATATAAATCATTATTTCCCAAAAAAAATCAATCATTCTAGTGGACAAACAAATTATTTATCTACTTAAAATCCTTTAACCAGAAATCACAAATTATACCTTCACGTTTTTGTTTAATTCAAGCAATTACACACCGACGTTTTTGTTTAATTGCATAACACAATAGATAAAAATGTTTTTAAAGCTCAGTAAATTTTATGGGACCATATACAACGACCTAAACCAATGCAATTACAACTTTGATTTTTGATTTGTACATAAACCATTATGTAAAACCCAAAATTCACCATCGAAAATATTTATGTAAATGAAAATAATACCATAATTGATACAAACCCAGAAAAGAGTATGTAAAAACTAGAAATTGACAATCGAAAATATTTATGTAAATGAAAATAATATCATAATTGATACAAAACCCGAAACGAGTATCGTGTTTATTCCTTAGATGCTTTTTGTGGTTTAAGCTTGGATGATACCATGTTGGGTTTTCAGAATCCCCAGCTGAACCTCAGTGGCAGTATCATGGATGTCGTCATATAGATATATCAATCAACAACAACTCTTGAAGGTCTCCACTGCGCTCACTTACAAGGTTGCAGCAACAGTAAAGTATGTACAACAATAAACCACAACCTGACAGAAATACATAAATAAATTTACGTGACATTTAATTTGTGTATAGTGTAACATATTATAAAATAACGTCGAACCCCACATTTGATTCACTAATTTTCACTTGAGCACCATAGCAAGCACAGACTCAGCTTGTGGGCAATTTAGGAGAACAAGCACTAACTCGTCAGCCATTTTTAGCAGGCTTGGACGATCGTTGAAGAGGTGATATTTTGCAAGAGCACTCATTGCCAAATCCGACAGAAGTTCGATGTCTTGGAGCGTCCCTCCATCCCATAGCGGACCCTCGTAAACGTATTTAGGGATCAACGCCACAAATAGCCAGTGCGATTTCTTGAAAAAGACTAGAGACATTGCTTCGTTTACAATAAATCCAGATGGTATCACTGACGTTACCGGAATTTAAAAAAAAAATGGTATCAATGATATTACGAGAAAGTATAATATAATTATTCTGGTCCAACCCGTGATGTCCATACTAAAAATATATTACTGGATCCAGTACCATTCGCTCATAAATCACAGGTTTCCCTACTCTAAAAAGATTAAATATTTTTATTAGCACGTTCAAAATACAGTAAACTTAATAATCTACTCAACCCTACTAATAGTTTTTCCTGAAATTTACTCAAACACACTGATTGTTTAGTGTCTTTTGGAAATGAAAATATCCTACGCTACAACCCTCCCACAATTCAAAAAAATGATAAATTAAACAAACAGAGTATTGCCTCATAACACAGTGGATCCCATTGTGAAGAGTCCAGTAAGAAAGAAGCTGGATGTGCGCATCAAACTTTCAGATCTTTGCACTCACTATGCTTTTTTCCTCTCTCCTTCACTTGCAAATAATCATTTTCTTCACGTTCCTCTTCCCAAGCAAACGAAGGCAGGGTAGATTCAGCATTGCCAATTCTGTAAGTGTAATATATGACACTGCCATTTCCTGTAAGCTCCTATTGACTTATCATTTCACAAGTATAAGCCTGTGGGAAAACTGGTTTGGTCCATGAGGATTGACACCCGCCACCATTGACATGAACTGCAATAGAGAATATCAGAGGCCTGAAACAACTTAATACCCTCTCCACTAATGCTTCCAGATCACAATCCTTCGGATCATAACCCATGGCTTCAAAGCTTGCATAGCTGAAACCATCCTCAGGAGTTACATGAATTGTCGATAGAGCTGGTCCTTCAATTGAATTCATGGAGTAACCGCAAGGATCAAATTCAAAATCACGGATTTTAGCTTGAGGAAGAATTTTGGATATACCAGAATTAAGTGTCATTTCTGCTGCAGAATTACAATGATCCTTGTAAAACAGGGAAGCACACTTGCGGTCAAGCTGAGTCATGCACATCTCCAATGTAAAAATTGGGGAAGACGCACCCTCCGATGTGAAATCATCAGCAGACGCTGAGTAGATATGCCAGTTGTAAGACGTTCCAGAATTTCCCATAACATAAGCCATCCTACCGGATCCTAGAGCTCCAAAGTACTTATCCAGATATGAGACTTCCTCAGAAAAGCTGCGATGAGGAAATGACTGGGCTCCAGGAAAGATAAAAGTTCCACGAGTGTATTTAACATTTTTAACGGAGAGACACAGGCTGCTTGCATTGCTCAATATCAGAGGGATGGAAAGCAGCAGCTTGGTTGTCCCACAGGTCTTGAGAATAATCTTGAATGGGTAAACAAAGAGACTCGACTCTGACAGGACATATGAATCAACGTGTTCATTACAGAGCTCAGAAACAATGGTGCATTCAGCAGCTTTGAGGATTTCATCCAATTGGGCTCGACTGAGTGCCCTTAGGTCCCTGCCCTCTGATTCACTAAAAAATGAACGATGGGCTGTCCGGTAGTAAAAGCAAGAGCGGATGCCTTAAAATTGGCTTGTAGTCCACAAAAAAGCTTCAGCGCCTTCTCATCAGCATCGGTTGAATTCATAACTTCTATCATCATAAAAATGAGAAAGCAGAGTGCTGAGTGATTTAAACAGACATGTAGGATGCCGAAGAAACTCTTTGTAGATTATTGTTGAAATATTCATTCCAACTGCCGTGCAGCGCTTTTTTTGCAAAACCACCAGATCTTCCATCGCACCGCTTTTCACGAGCAAGTGGTTTTCCTCCGGAGGGCAGCGATAATGTACACCAGCTGACACGTGCACAACAGTTTTGTTAAAACGGTTTTCATCGGAGCATAAAGTTCGTGTGGATTGAGCAAGCGATATCCGTTCAATTGAAATCAAGGCTTTTCATCGAGCATAAAGTTCGTGTGGATTAAGCAAGCGATATCCGTTCGATTGAAATCAAGGTTGTCCACCGTCGATTGAAACCAAAGCTGCGTACAGGCCTGCACATGGAGCTGACGTGAAGTAGAAGTTTCGTTTTGACCGCCGTTTGTATCAGTAAAGCATTTAATAAAATTTACTGTGGTCGTAAATGTAGGTAAAACTTTTAATTTTAATGTTTTTTTATTATTGTCGGGAGTATGGCAATAGGTAATAGTATTGTTATGTTTTTTTGTTGTATTATTGTATATGCAATGAACTTGCAATGTGAAGCTTGTAGTAGTGCAAAAGGAGTTTTTGTTGGTTGTCCGTTGAAAAACGAAGGGGAATATGCAATACGCAGCAGCCTAAATATATCAAGTTTTTGTTGAAAGGGGAATGCTTTTTTGTTGTTCAGTGAAATGAAATGAAATGTTTTTACGCACTGTATGTAATTTTTGTTATATATGAAATGTAATGCGCAACAGCATATGTAAAAGAAATTTTTCTTTACAGCAGTAAATGTAAGATTTTGTTTACACACAGCAGTGTGAAAATATACAGCTGAGACAGAGTAATTTGTTTTATGAGAGACAGTGAAGGTTTTGGAACTGCATTTGAAGCGTTCCTGGTGTAATCCCTCAGGAAGAGGAAGAAGTTTGTAACAGGCAGTATTTATTAATGAATAGAAATCTTTTTATGTGTGTGAAAAACTATGTTCTTCTTCAACAAACAAATTTTTGATCCTGTAATTAAAACATCGCATTTTCTCTGTTCTGTTCAAGTTATTTTGTTTTGGAATTAAACAAAAAATTTCCAACAATTATCAACAACATGTTCATTGTGCAGCAGCTGCGAAGAGCATCAGCTGAGCGGGTAGAAACTCTTTGTAGATTATCAACAACATGTTCATCGTGCAGCGGCTGCGAAGAACATCAGCTGAGCGGATAGATAATTTCAAATTTGCAGCAGGGTTGTCAAATTCAAATTAGCCTGCCACTAATGCATATATTGTATTGTATGCCGTCATATTCGTAAGCTACGCTAAGGTGGTGGCCAGGAGATTTTGGAGGTCCCAAAGGGAGATGCGTCCTCTGTAGGTCTCATCTTCCTCCATGGCAACTACTTTCAGACAAATGTGGTCAGGAATGTTGTGGTCAAAGAGGGTGGCAATGGAGGCGTCGTCTAGAGAAGTTGGGGGCCGCCCGTGCCTTCGACCGTCCATGCCCTTTGTCACAGGCAGGGTGCCATTCCCTACCTGTGTCATTGCTCATGAGAGGCCATCCAAATAACTCAAAGGCCTATGAGGGGAGAAATAACTGAGAGGCCAGGCTGTTGCAGAATATAAAACTCGAGTAGGTAAAGTGGGTTGCATGTTCCAAGACAGTGGAATGAATATAAAAATGCGAGCTTGTGTGTCATCTATGGAGGGACCTTCACCACAAATCAAATATCATCAAGACGGGTAAATTGCCCCTATCACTGAAATCTAGAAGACTTTGCAAAACTATTTTATTTTCTATTCAAAGAGTATTTTAATTTTAATTACATTAATTATTATATATTTAGAACTTTTAAAAGAGTTTCTAAATTCGGAATGAACTGAATTATCATTCTACTCGTTTTTATTTTTATTTTTAAATGAACTCAGTCATAAGTGAAAGCAAAAAGAAATACAAACGCTAAGTAGTATCAAAAAGTGAGCGAGGGCCAGTTGGAACTTTCCATACCCTCACCATCTGCAAATGAATATGGAGATTATTAACATTTTTAGACATTATATAATGAGCCACTCAGTTGGTTTGACGTAGCTGAACTAGATAGGACCGGTTGTGTCATGCCCCCAGGTTTACGGTAGTCTTTCAACTATATTTGGCGAGGTGCGGCATCACCGAACACTTTCTTTTCACCAATACTTATGTTCATGGACTACGCCTAACCACTTGCCCTACTTAGTTTGTGTTTCTCAACCAAGTAATTATTATGTTTCCTTTATACCAATGAACACCCATACACATTCATTATCATCAGCAATTATAAATGAAGAACACAATTGCACAGTATAAAGGGAGGGGCAACTCCCTGAACAATGAGTTTGCCTGAATATATTATTAATCAACTTTCCAATATTACAAAGCTTCACAAGTATACCTTGGAAACACCAAGTTTCATACTTAACCAAATTTACAACTTGTCACACCTTTGTGTGCCAACCAAAGTTCCTTGCCCAAACTGGACGGGAGCGCCATCACACTAGCTGCTAACCTCACTTCTCATCTGAACCTTGTTTCGTGCATGATGGGCTGGCGACCTCACCAAGTCACCGAGACACCCTCGTTTCTCGTTCGCACGGCGGTCTCACCAAAGCGTCCACCGTGTTATGTTTGCACGTCGAGCAGGCGACTCACGTGAGTCTCCACTTGCACTCCTCGTCTGAACAACGGGTGCTCCTACCTACGCCCTCACCTTTCCTTCCAAGATGCATGCTACTATCTGGAGCTGCCCAAGGTTCTTTACATTCCCTGACCCATCTAGAAATGAAACTGAGTTCATTAGCATTTTGCAACAAATATATAACGACGTAGTCTAACCAAGATGAAAGGGTAAACGATGACCACTTGCAACTTCACATTCCCTGACCATCTAGAAATGAAACTGAGTTCATTAGCATTTCGCAACAAATATATAACGTCGTAGTCTAACCAAACTATTTTTTTTTTCTTTCAAAATTTTGAAATTTCCGTAATATTTTGATAAAATTTGGTAAAGTTTTTTGCAAATTTAAATTATAGCTGTCAAATATTAATATTTTAGATGTTACATAGATTTTTTATGGCTTTGAATCCATTTCCACCAGCAAAAACACGATTCAAACACCCTACTACCCAAAAAATATATATATATATATATTTTACCCAAATTTCAATCACTTTTAACCATCCCAGCCATCCTCCACCTTGGTAAACAACTCCATATATAATGAACTAACCTGGTGGATTTGACCTAGGTCAACTGGACAGTACTGGGCCGTGCTGCTTGGCACATGAAATCGGTCTACCATGGGTAATACAGGAACAGAGGAAGGTGAATCCACCTTTCGACTTGTCCGCCAGCTAACCAGTGATAGAGGTGAATTCAGAGAGAAAAATGTTGACAAGAGCAATATTATTTATTTTGAAAGAAGATAAGGAATAGTATTTTTAATAGCACTACGTTCATATACATATATAAATCTTTATCAAAAATATTTATAGTTATAAGATATTAAACATTAAATTTAATATTATTAATTATCTATCTATATATATAAAATGGTCAATATTTTTATCAATTGAAGTAATCATGTATTTCTTATTTAAAAGTTTGAGATAATTCAATAACCTTTTTTAATTAAAATTTGATTATAATAATCGCAGTGTTTTTTATTAACTAGGTACTTATTATTATCTAAAATTAAAATATCTAAAACTTGTTTGTTGATGGTGTAACATGTTTATAATTTCATCACATTAATAATTACTATTTACAAGTAAATATTCTTTTGAACCTTTTAAAAATTGCTTACGATATCACTTGAAGAGGAAACATCTTATTATTATCTCAATTTTATTGATGTATCATGAAACATTGTAACATTTTTCATTTTCAAATTTTGTTTGAATTTCTTATTGGGACAAGATATGTCGTTTGTTTGGCTTCCCTTGACCACTTCCTAATGGTCATATTCATTTAATCACACTCTCTACTAGGTTCAAGATCACAACCATGCTAGGCCATCATCTAATCACAATCCCAATATAATATCTTTGATGGTTATTAATTTCTTTTAATAATTAACATAACTAATCATTATTGTGACAATATATTGACTACATTGTTGCGCTCGAAATATCAACATTATTAAGTTTCCTTGGTTTCACTTTATGAATTTCTTATAAATATATGTATTGGGTTTGAAATGCTTTGGGGTGTTGGAATTGCTTCATGGCACCTTGGCTTACATGTAGAGGTTGCACTAAATTTTGTCCACATAATGGGGCCACATGGTAAGAGACTATGTGCGGAACCACATGCCAGCCACATGATCATGCACTTTGAATGATGATAGTCAATTCAAATTGATCATTGGTGGGGATGAAACCTCATACTATTATGGCAATGGTCTACCCTCTATTTCCCCATCAAGTTGTGTCATTTACATTTTTCTTGGTCCAAGAGCATATCTCTACAACTATGGAGGAAATTTGGGATTGGTAAGGTTATAGCCACCTGTTCACAAAGCTACTGTCCTGGAGTGTTTTGTTTTAAGTTTTTTTGAAGGATATTCCATGTATATCTGTCGCCATAGGTATGGTTTCATGCTAGGTTCTTACTGACCTTGTCCTTCCCTCATTCTCTCTTTGGTTTTCCTCAAGTTATGATTGTTTCCATATGGTTGGCATAGAGTTGACCTCCCAGATCTACTTGTTTTTTTTTTGTAGAGGATTAAGGACTCCTTTTCTAAGGTTTCGATCATGGCTACTAGATTTTCCATGGAATTCTGGACTCTCCCTCCCTCTCATGACTTATTAGAGGTAAATTCTTTGTCTAGGAACATGTTGTAGTGACTACAACCACCTTCCAAAATTTTGGCTCGCATGCAAATTTCAGAGCCTACCTTAGATCCTGTGACCAATCGTTCCTTGGTCACATGTTGGTAAGGTGATGATCGCAAGCCTCCTCCTTGGTCTTAAGAGTTGTTTACGTTCTCATATTTATGCAGTATATGTCATCTTTGGGCATAGAGATTGTTATTTGTCATGCAAAGGCAATGTTGTTTTGCTTCAAGGGAAATCTTGTGCATATGAGTTGTTTTCATTACATAGACATGTTTCACACTCGCTTCACGCACTCTTGTCATGAAGGTTGTTGCATCAAGCAACATATGTTTTATACATTCTGGACGGTCTATGCTGTATCACTAAGTGTTCGTGTGTGATCATAATTAAGTCCTATAATTGTTTACATACATTTCACTGATCTCACACTTAGCCAATTTCCTGACCAACCTCACCTCATCCATCTTCCCGGAACTATGAAATTTGCTTCTGCAACCCTTACGATTTTTCCCTTTCCCACTGAAACTACACACTGTGTAGAGACCCTAGCCTCCCTTGGAATCCAAAATTACGCAATGGTTTCCTCCAGTGTCCTTTCCCCCAGCTGTAACCCACTATCTCCAAAAAATATGTAGTATTGTCCCTCAGCTGCTCAGTTTGCCTTGCAACCTAAAACTGCGTAGATGTGTCCTCCTAGAACCCATCTTGTAGCAGTGCCTTGCATCTAGAAACTACACAGAATTGCCTCTCAGCTGCCTAGGCTACACTTCACTCAGAAACTGTGTAGAGGTGTACTCAAAGGACCCTATCCCGTAGCAGTGTCTTGTGCCTCAAAACTATGCAGTGTTGTCCAAGCTGCCCTATCTGTCTTTCATTCAAAAACTGTGCAGATCAGCCTTCTAGGGCCTCATCCTAGCAGCAGTCACTACTCACTAAGACTGCATTGATATATCTCTTAGTGACTACAGGAAAAGGTGACATGCTAAGATCACTTCGACGGAGTTGAGGATAAGGACCAAGAGACTAAGTGATGGCAAAAGATCAAGACTGCATGCAAACCCCGTCGGATGCATGGCCATCTTAAGAGTAAGTATGGTAAGTAAAGAACACCTTTTGAACTACATCGCTTAGTGTAGTTTGTAGGACTGCCTGTTATTTTCATATCATCCTGTCTTCAATAACATGCATGTGCGAAAACAAAAAAGTGACTTCATGAATTTCCTCTACATGTCTTGCTTCCATTTCACTTGTTTGACCGAATGTCATCTTTCGCATGTTGATTTCTATGTCATGCTTTAGACATTGTTATGATTATCGAAGGTTTTTCATTATGTGCATGAGTTGTTTCGACTATGTAAACACTTGTTTCACTCACACACAATGTTGTAAGAACTGTTATGTAAGTGTTGTCAGAGTCATCCGAAGGTCCATCAAAAGTGTCACATTTCTCATTTTCACCATTAGATAGACCCACAGATGGCCCTGCTTTTCCATGTTTTATTTGTTGGTTTGAGGTGTCTTATCATTGAGTCATTCTAAGTGTGCATTCACAAGGTCATGTATGCACTAGTTAACTTGCTCCCACACAACCATTTTTCCAAAAATATCTGTTGACTGGGCAACCTCCTTCAATAAGACCCCGACTAAGTTGCACTGACAGTCTCAACCTTAGTAACCCGGCTACTACCCAGAACTGGGCAAAATTCGTCTCCAAGCCTGATCCAAGCTATGCTTCCTGCATCATCAGTCATCAAGCCTCCCTCTGGTCTATCGGAAATCTGCACTGCACCGAAACCCTGGGCTGCAATATTCCTCAAAACTGCGCAGACATGCTTAGTTGCTCCCTAGAGTGCCTGCCTTGCATTGTCTGCAAATTTGCATAGTCATGTCTATCAGGTCCCCGCTACCCCAACCTACATTGAATCTTGAAATTGTGCAGTCATGACCTCCTCTCCCCTGACTGGCTTACTCTGCACTTCCTCTAGAAATTGTGCAGTCTTGACTAGCAGTTCCCCATTGCCCCACTCCGCATTGTCCACGAACAGCTCTGCCTCACCTTGCTCTAGTAAACTACGTGGTTTTGCTTGCTAGTTTCCCACCAGATCTGTCATGGCTTGCCTTGGAAAACGACGCATATTTGGTCAATAGTCCTCAGCATATATGTCCTGGCTTTCCCTGGAAAACTATGCATGTTTGGTTAGTAGTCCTCAGCAGCCCTGCCTGGCCTTGCTATAGAAGGCTACATAATTTTTCTTATCAGTCTCTTGGTTATTGTTAGGCTCTCCCTCCAGAATCTACACAATGATCTCTCTCAGTGTTCCATCTTGCAATTGTCACTAGTGCCCCTCACTGTGCAATTTTTCCTCCGAATGAAAATAATGCAGTTTTTCCCCACAGTGCAGACCACACTCCATAGTCTCGCATCCCAACCCGAGTTGTTCTCTGTGGAATATCAATATCTTGTCCTCCCTCCTAGTCACCCAGACCGATCAAGAAAAATAATGCATCATGGTAGACTAGGAGATTTCTGGATTTGATGTTGTCTTGTCATGAGTGATTGCAGAAACAGGTACATGAATGGAACATGGTGCGATGACAAACATGATGAAGAAGGAGTGCATGTTATAAGACTTGCTTGTGATTTAACGAACACATGTAGCATACCAAGCAACAAGCGAAGGGGACACATACACATGCACCATCAAGCGAACACCAAGACCATAAAATACCCTGCACACTTCGTCATGTGGAGGTGAAGATATGATACATTGAGAGCACACTCATCACTCAGCAGCATTACAGCTTGACATAGACACCAAAGTCAACATGTACATGTTAGGAATTTCATGTTGATTTGTGTCATGATTCCTCTCAGCCACATCACTACTATGGGCCATACTTGTTGTAATTAATGTAATGTAACATGGAAATCCAATAGACCCACTTATGAAGAGTCATGTAAGTCAAATAGTCATGAGGGAAGTTGAAGAGTCACAAGCTTGAGTTCACGCTTGGCTATATATACCCCTTCATTATACATGCAAAATACTTTTCACCTTGGCTCCCGCCGCATAGCCTTGAGAGTCTATAATATTTTCTTTGAGGAGGGAGCAGTGGCTCCAATGCTCCACTACTGGGCTAGTGATTGATGGTGTACGAATCTATATTAGAACTTTTTCTTAATTTAGAAGCCTATCACAGGCCTACACATTTTCATGCATGTGTTGTATTCATTTGTAAGACTATTCTTTAAACACTTGCAATGCATGTTTTCTTAACTTGTACTAGGATAGTTGAACTACTTCGGTTATTTTAGCGCATATATGGTTGAAGATTTATTGTAATGGTTGCTATTGTTGTCTCATCCGTGTGGACTACTCTGTCAGACACTGCACAAATTTATTCTTGTATATTTTTTATAATGACTGTCACATCCGTGTGGACTACTTCGTTAGATGTTTTATGTGCTACATATTTACCTCGTGTTTGTGATTGTCGCATCCATGTGGAATACTTTGTTGGAAGCTGTCAGATCCTTTTTTGTTGTGTGTGTCTCTTCCTGAGTTGGGACTACTCCCTCTCGACCTGAGACTCACTTTCGCCCCCCCCCCTGGTAGTGAAAGAACTTAGACACAAGTTACACTAAGCACTCACCAGGTACATGTACCTTGTTGTTTAAAGACTAAGTATACCACTCTCATGTGATGAGAAGTAAGCGCTAAGGCATATCTTTAAGATAATGGAAACTAGGCCATCATACTAGATGGGACTCCTACACCAAATGGTGTGAGGTCTAGTTGGGACTTCATACAAGGGAGATCCCCTGAATGTTGGCGGTTCTAGCACCATCAACACTTTTGGTGCTAGAAGGAGGGCCACATGACAAGTTGAACCCGTTACATCTGGTTCAAATATCTTATCAAAATGGATCATACACAAATTGTGCTCCCAAGGTGTTTCTCACATTTCTCCCTTAATCGATGGCCATGGTGAGCCTCTTGATCACTTGTCCTTTTTAAAGTTTGACAGTGAGGATAGAACATCCATAACCAAGCACATTTCTTCTTTTCTTCATTTCTTTGAATCTCATGAAATCGATAATGAAGAGCTTGTTTGCGTAATTTTCTTCATCACCCTTGAAGGTCATGCTAATCGATCGTATCATACCTTGCCACCTACTTCCATCCATTCCCTGCTTACTCTCCTCAAGGAGCTCCATCAAGGCTTCGATAAGTATAACCACCAAGATGTCTATGAAATAATCTCTCATTTAAGAATCACTAGAGAAATTTTCAAGTCTAAAATGGGCCTCCTAAGAAAAATGTACAACCAAAATAAACTTTATAAGAACCAATATGATTCAAGATGATGATGTCAACCATGGGGGATGATTCACCATTTTTGGAGTAAAAAAGTAAGAATATTAAAAGATAATAAAATAATAAAACTATTTGTTCAACTCGTGTTTTCAACTTATATCCCTAAGGTTTTACTCAAATTTCGTGCAGGAGTACTCGTTGGATGTAAAATTCAATTCCTCATCCAAGGAGTACCCATGTTTCATACTTTCCATGGACCCTTCTTTACGAAAAAAGATAATACATGAAAACATGTGATTGCAATCACGCTTTTCATGTATTTCTCATTTTCCATGTATCAGGGTCCATCTAAAGTATGCAAAATGGGTACTTCTTGGATGAGGAATCAAATTCTACATCCAATGACTATTGTCTCTCGAAATTTTTGTAAACCCATAGGGAGATAAGTTTAAAATATGTAAGACTTTAATATGTAGCACATACAACATCCCCTACCTACTTTAAAGTAAATAGAAAAGTCCTCAATTAATATTTATCCTGGGGAATTAATTGAGGCCTTTTCTACCTACTTCCTTCACCTCTGTCACGAAATTCCTGAACAATTTTTAGACCTTGACTTCATGAGCCAAGAGTTGAAATGTTTGTTTCATGTTTCCTGACACAATGAACCTCCTGATTTCCCTTTTTCCTCAACTCTTGTGGATCATGAGGGCCCTCAGTTTGCAAAGGAGAATCCCAACATCCTATTTGCTCCTTTTCCTCCTCCCTTTTCAGTCCCAAAGTGGGTGCCCCCTCGCAGTGATTGCCAATGTGAGAAATCTGCGTAGGGGGTGCCCCCTTGTAGTGGTCACAAATTTGAGAAATATGTACAGAGGGTGCCCCCTCATAGCAGTCACAAGACTGAGAAATCTGTTCAGAGGGTTCCCCCTCGTAGCGGTTGCAAAGCAGAGAAAATGGCACAACATTTTCCCACCCCATCTTCTCAACCGTCTCCCACTCTGATGGGGGGAATTCCATAATGGCTCAGAAAGCCTATGGAAAAGACTCATTCCTCCATTCCATAAGAGGACATCACCGTTCATAACCCAAGTCTTGAGTCTTATTTGCATCTTTTCCATCCTCCATCATCTACAAGCCATTACTCCTTGTACCATGACTCGCTTGATTAATCCTCTTCACAAGCTAGTTGTGTGCATTCTCTTGATTCTCAAGTTGTTGGCTGAAATTGCAATCATGTGCAAGGTAGTCGCATTACACACGTGGAGGAGCATAAAGGTGAAGACACAACCAATTCCTATTCTATGCTTCAAAATGGTTCACATCAAGACAATGAGCTTCCATTCTTGATCGATTCTTAATCTGCTAATCTTGCTGAAATATCATGCACAATTAATTCTTTCGATCAACCTCCAACCTTGGGCTGTCATCACTCACATGCTTCTGTATCTTGTTGTGAACACCCAAACACATCACGTGACATTCTATTCTCTCATGTACACTCTAACTTGGATCTAGAATGTGCACCAGTCAAAACAGATGTCCATATCGAAACTTCCTTTGCACCTAACTTGCTCGTGTGTCCTTCCATTCACAACAAATCTATATGCGTTGGAGATACTCCCTGTTCTCTTGCCTCTTTATCTGATGAGTTATCTCCTCAATTGACACAAGGTAGTAAGGTTGTCCATGATGAAAACAGTAACAATGCATAAGACTCTTCCCACTCGTCATCATCTTGTATGTTACATGAATACAACTCGTCAAGTCAACTTGTTGAAGCTAAAAATTTAGATGAAGCTTGTGACAGAGATGGATGCCATACTAAGTGCAGTTTGGAAATCAACAACAACAACCATCCTCAAGCTATGCATGATCTGTTTCACATCTCAAACTACCATTTTTCAATTCTAGAAAGTTCGGGGATGTGCATGGGAGTTGAGGCACTTCAACGTCCATTTATGGTTACGTTAGGACCTTGCGACTCTAGTAAACCCCTCGAATCGAATCATATATGGTTTCTTGTGCACAATCTGTCTATCTACATGGTTGAACTTTACGTGGATCCTTGTGTAAAAAATGTTTACTATTTCGGGTGTCATATGTAAAAATTCCAAATTTTCAATAATGAACGAATCCACGAGTCTGTTACAATGTGTCCATCATCATGTACTTCTCTTACATCCAACTTGGGTTGTGAGTGTCTGTCTGTCATACCATCATGGAACTATGAAGTTGATCATATCAAATACTATCTTTTCCTCGAATCATACTTATCAATTTTTCCCTCTCGCGATCATCTCCTCAGTCTTCTTATGAATCTTGCACTTCAAATCTGCTCGCTCATCACACTAGCAATCTCCTTGTGTCATGATGAGCACACATGCTATCACATGAATTGAGTTCCTCTCATTTCGTGACACCCCAACTCACTTCACACATTCATAGTGTTTGCATCCTTCTACATTCCTGTCATGACCATGATGCCTGCGTAATTTTTGACCAGTTGTAAGTGGGTGTTATATTATATATAATGCACAACGAACTTGGTTCCATCATTTAGAGCATTTTCAATATTGTTAAAAAAATTTCTTTGTTCATGTCAAAGTGAGAATCTGACATCTCGACCAACTCGTCTGATATTTCTTCTATCTTGGGTGACTGTCATGCAGTTATCATTTTCCCAATAGTACATCCAATGACAGTCACTTCACACACTATGATCTTCACAGTGTAACATATTCCTCCTCAAAATTTTATCAGGCAGGCGAGGCACTTTAGCCTACGTTGATGGCTATGGCAGGTCCTCACTATCTTGACATGACCAACGAGAATGATCAGATCTATATATCCTTACCAGATTCCTAACGTGATCCCCTCTCTCGAATCAGAAATCCATCTTTTCAAAGATCGTGAGCCTTTCAAAAAAATTATCACCAATTTAATGATCCAATCACTGAATGGCTAGAACAATCTTACTTGCCGAGTTGTGTTGTCGTTAACAAGATTCAGTCCTTCCCCGCACTCACTAAGAAACTTGGTGCAGATGAACACACACTCGCAAGAGGCTTCTGAGGTTTGTTGAAAAATGGTAGTCATTGAAGAGGTAAGCATGTGTGTTGGGTGCTTTTGAAACATCTTTCTGCCGATAAGCAAGACCTTCCCTCTCATGTGCAAGATTGTGAAGTTTTTGTATTTTTTGTTGCACACTATTTTTTATATGTTTTAATCGGTTGTGTATTTTTGGTTACTGGTTGGGTACATCTACGGTGGCTTCACTGGAAATTTCATTGCACATAACCCCGACTATTTAGCATAGGAGTAGGAGTAGTGTTTGCTCTCTTTCTTTTCTTTTTTGTCTGGTTTGCATGCTTGTTTGCTTGCTGACTTGGTTTGGTTTGCTTGGTTGGTTTCTTTTCTTACTTGTTTTTCTTTCTCTTTACTCCTCCTTTTTTCTTTTTCTTTCTTCGCTTGCTTGTATCTGTAGTTTAGCCTCACATGAAACCTTGTTTGGCTCTTGATACAAGCAAGGAAAATCTAAGAGGACTTGTAGAACTATGTACATTTTTTTATCTATTTTCTTCTCTCTTTATGAAGAGCTTGTTGTTCTCAATCGATGATACCTTGACGAGAAATATGTTATGTTCAGAGTGAGTCTTGGTGAAAACTGAACACTTACACTGTTAACTAGTACCGCCTACTCAATTTGGTTCTTTTGGGTTAACCCTTTTCAAATTAGTCAAATAGAGTAAGGTGAGGGGGAAAAACTTAACAAGTATGTGAGAGGTATATACAACATACTTCTTTAAAGGAACAACCTCTTCTTCTCTCAATAATTCGGGATCCCTCTTCCACCTCATGAAAATAAATAAGTTCCTATGCACAATTCTTTAAAAAAGAAACTGAAAAAATGAAGGTATTAATAAGACGAAAGAAGAGAAAGGCTTCCTGCACAGAGAGGTGATGCAAGTAACTTCATTGGGGTATTGACTAGGCTCGCTAGTAGCGGAGCGATGCTTGTGTTCCTACGTGACTCTGATGGGGTACTACCGAGGCTTGCTAGCAACAGAGCAACACCAAAGTGAAACTTAAACTCTGACAGATATATTACTTGTGCACCAATATACCCCTCATCCCCAAACGAAACAACTAACTTGACTTGGCTTGGAATGTGTGTTGACTAATCAAGAGAATGGTAGAGACTACATCTTTCACACAAGATAGTGTAGAATCCATCACGATCAAAGAATCGAATAATACTTCCCGAAAGGTTAGACTCGCTTTTCACGAAACAAGGTCTATATAGAGAGTTTGAGTTTTACCAGTTTGTCGCCAATGTTGTAGCATCTACAACCACCCTCCAAAATTTTGGCTCGCATGCAAATTTCAGAGTCTACATTAGATCCTGTGATTGATCGTTCCTTGGTCACTTGTTCGTAAGGTGATGATCTCAAACCTTCCCTTTGATCTTAAGAGTTGCTCACGTTCTCATATTTATGCAGTACATGCCATCTTTGGGCATAGGGATTGTTGTTTGCCATGCAAAGGGAATGTTATTTTTCTTAAAGGGAAAAATTATGTGTATCAGTTGTTTTCATTACATAGACATGTTTCAAACTCACTTCACGGACTCTTGTTAGGAAGTTTGTTGCATCAAGCAGAGTATGTTTTATGCATTTTGGATAGTTTACGTTGTATCACTAAGTGTTCATGTATGATGATAGTTGAGTCCTATCATTGTTTACATCTATTTCACCGATCTCACACTTAGCCAATTTCCCGAGAAACCTAGCCTCATCCACCTTCTTGGGACTGCGCACATTGCTTCTACAATTGTTAAGCCTTTTCCCTTGCCAGCTATAATTGCACCGTGAGCAGGGACCCCAACCTCCCTTAGCATTCAAAATTACGCATTGGTTTCCTCCAGTGTCCATTCCCTCAACCCAAAGCCAATATCTCCAGAAAATGTGTAGTATTGTCCCTTAGTTTCTTAGTCTACCTTACAACCTGAAACTACATAGATGTGTCCTCCCAGAACCCATCCCGCAGTAATGCCTTGCATCCAGAAACTAGGTAGTATTTCCTCTTAGTTACCCAGGTTGCAATGCTCTTAGAAACTATGTAGAGGTGTCCTCAGAGGACCCCATCCCGAAGTAGTGTCCTGTGCCTCAAAAATATGCAGTGTTGTCCAAGCTTCCCTATTTATCTTGCATTCAAAAACTGTGCATATGGGCCTCTCAGGGCCTCATCCTCACAACAGACACTGCATTGCTAAAACTGGGCCAATATATCTCTCGGTGACTACAGGAAAGGGTGACATGCTTAGGTCACTCCCAAGGAGTTGACAAGAATGACCAAGAGACTAAGTGATGGAAAAAGATTAGGACTACATGGAAACCCGATTGGATGCATGATCATCTTGAGGGTAAGTAAGGTAAGTAAATAACACCTTTTGAAGTACATCCCCTAGTGTAGTTTGTAGGAATTCTTGTCATTGTCATATCATCCTGTCTTCAATAACATGCATGTGTGAAAAAACAGAATTCACTTCATGTGTTTCCTCTACATGTATTGCTTCCTTTTCTATTGTTCGACCGACTATAATCTTTGGCATGTTGATTTTTATGTCATGCTTGTGACCTTGCTATGATGATACCGAAGGTTTTTATTTATGTGCATGAGTTTTTTCGACTATGTAAACACCCATCACACTCACAAACAATGTTGTATTCACTGTCGTGCAAGTGTCATCCCGGTCGTCCCAAGGTCCATCCCAAGTGTCACACTTGTCACTTTCACCATTAGACAGTCTTGTAGAGGGTCATGCTTTTCCATGTTTGGTTTGTTGGTTTTAGGTGTCTTGTCATCGAGTCATGCTATGTGTGCATTCACAAGGTCATGTAAGCATGGGTTCACTTGATCCCACACTTAGACATTTTCCCCGAACTATCTGTCGACCAGAAAACCTCCTTCAATCGGACCCTCACTGAGTTGCACTGCATAGTATTAGCCCTCAGTAACCCTGATGCTACCCATAACTATGCAGAAGTCATCTCCCAGTTTGATCCAAGTTATACTTCCCACATCATTATTCATCAAGCCTCCCTTTGGTATGTCGGAAATATGCACTACACCGAGACCCCAGGGTTCACTATTCCCCAAAAATGCACATACATGCTTAGCTGCTCCCCAGACTTCCTGCCTTGCACATTCTACAAAATTTGCGTAGTCATGTGTGTTAGGTTCCCGCTACATCACTCTAAATTGACTCTGGAAATTGAGCAGTCATGACCTGTTCTCACCCCACTAGCTTGCTCTACACTGCCTCTGGAAATTGCACGGTCTTGACTGGCAGTTCCTCACTACCCCGCTCTACACTGTCCTTAGAAACTATGTAGATTTTCCTACCAGCCCACCAGTAGCTTTGCCTCGCCTTTCTCTCGAAAGCTACATATTTTTTCCTACCAGTCTCTAGGCAGCTCTATCCTGCCTTGCCCTGGAAAATGACGTAGATTTGGTCAGCATTCCTCGCAGCTCTGTCCTGGCTTTCCCTGGAAAACTGCATATATTTGGTCTACAGTCCTCAGCAGCTCTACTTGGCCTTGCTATGGAAAACTACGTAGTTTTGCTTCTCAGTCTCCTAGATGACTTGTTGGGCTCTCCCTCCAGTATCTATGCAGTAATCTCTCTCAATGTCCCAACCTGGAGCTGTCACTAGGGCCCCCCACTGCGCAATTTTTATTCCCAGTGACAACAATGCAGTTATTCTTCGTAGTGTAGACCACAATTTGTATTCTTGCATCCTGACCTAATTTGTGCTTTGCGAAGTCTCAGTACCTTTTCCTCTCTCCTGGTCACCTAGACTGATCACAGAAAACAATACATCATGGTATGCTAGGAGATTTTTTGATTTGATGTCATCTGATCATGAGTGAATGCGAAAATAGGTACATGAATGGAACATGGCGTGACAACGGACGGGATGAAGAAGGAGCGCATAATAGAAGACTAGCTCGCAATTGAAGGAACACATGAAGCATACCAAGAAGCAAGCGAAGGGGACAGATACACATGCAACATCAAGTCAACAACAATACCATCAAAGATCCCACACATTCCTTCATGCGGAGGTGAAGGTATGATACATCAAGAGCATACTCATCACTCAGCAACATAGCAACTCCACACGTACACAACAGTGAGCATGTACATGTTAGCAGTGTCATGTCGAGTTGTGTCATGAGTCATCTCGGCCACATCACTACCATGGGCCATACTTATTTAATCAATGTAATGTAATGTGGAAGTCCAAGAGACCCACAAATGAATTTGAAGAGTCATGTAAGTCAAAGATGCATGTAACTCAAATAGTCCTGAGGAAAGTCGAAGAGTCACAAGGGTCAGTTAACCCTTTCTCTATATTTACCCCCTCATTGTACATGAAAATGGTACAAATGTGTCTTAGAACTTTCGGTTAATTTAGAAGCCTGTCATAGGCAAACACATTTTCATGCATGTGTTGTATTTGTTTGTAAGACTATTCTTTAAATGCTTATAATCCATGTTTTCTTAACTTGTACTAGGATAATTGAACTACTTTATTTATTCTAGTGCATATATGGTTGAAGATGTGTTATAATGGTTTCTATTACTCTCTCGTATGTGTGGACTACTCCACTGAAAACTAGAAAGATTCATTCTTGTATATTTGTTATAACAACTATTGCATCCATATGGACTACTCGGCTCAGTGTTGTACGTGCGACTTATTTACCTTAGTGTTTGTGGCTTCCACATCCGTGTGGACTACTCCATGGGAAGTTGCGCAAGTCCTATTATGTTGTGTGTGTCTTTTTATGAGTTGGTACCACTCCCTCTCGACCTGAGACTCAATTTCACCATCCCCCTCTATAGTGAAAGAACTTAGACACAAATTAGAATAAACACTCACTAGGCACACGTACCTCATTGTTTGAAGACTAAGTATACCAGTCTCATGTGCTGACAAGCAAGAGCTAAGGCATATCTTTAAGATAATGTCAACTGGACCATCACACCATATGGGTCTCCTACACCAAATGGTGTGAGGTATAGTTGGGAATTCATACCGGGGAGATCCCCTGAATGTTGGTGGATGCATCACTATGAACATAACACTATTCTTTAAATACCTAGTTCCATTCCCTTTCCAGTGAAGTTTTCTCTTTTCTTTTATCATGCATAGTAAGGGAAAACCCTATTATGTCTTGGAAATGATGCGGGGATTTCGATTACCCATTTCAAGGTGAAAAACATGTTCTCTACATCATTTCATATGTATTATTCTTATATAAATTCTTCATGGTTTCAATGTCTCGCCAATGGTTTCTATTCTAGTAGGTTTTCTGTTACCTCCTTGTTAGGGTTTCATTTGAAGGGACACAGTGACAACTCATTGCTAGCGAGGGCTATTGGATTTGTTCAGCTACTTCTAGGTACTCATTCATTTTTGTGCCTTTTGTGGGTCTCATAGTAACTTCCCAAATATTTTGGATCTATCTCATCAAGCCAAATTATCTATGTGAGGGTTGTGAAAGATAAATCTTTAATATTTAAGGTTTCTTTTCCATTTGATTGTGAAATTTCCTTGAGAAAAATTCCTAAATACAGGGTACAGGGTTTGACCCCTAAACCAGAGTAGTCATAGACTTCAAGTATCTACATATATTTTAAATTTTACAATGACCAAGAATTTATATGTCCAAATGTTGAAATCCTTGTATGTAGAATGCCTAATATGAATTAAATTTCTACTATATTACATATTTTAGTGTGAAGAATTATGGTTTCAAGGGAAATGTTGGACATTAATTTTCCTTGTTCCTTTTTATGCATAATATAATTCTCCTAAACATGCTCTCCACAAGCACATGGTTTTTATTATTTTGTTTCTTCAATGTAAAATAGTTACATAATTTACTATGCATAACATACATGTATAAACATTATATGTGATATCTTAGTTAAAGAATAAGTCTATAGGCTGTGAATCCTAGTAGACTGTTGTCATCAATTTCTACTAAATGGTTCCTACATGGCCACTATTATTATAAGAAAGGATTGCATGCTCCAGGTAGTCGGCGAGGCTTTCCTTTCTCATCTATGGCTCATGGTATGCTAATCTTAGCTCCAATTTTACTCTCATTCTACTTATAGTTTACTACATTGTAATCTCTCCCTCTCTCTCTACAAACTTTGAGATGTATATAGATTCATAAACAAATTATATGTTATCCGTTTGAGGCTAACTATACACATGTATTTATCTATTATTTTCTAGGTATAAATATGACTTAGCCAACTCCCTTTTCCTTTTCTATCTCTGTATCAATCCCAACGTATTCTTTATGTACAATGGAAAATCCATGTTGGGTTCTTAGTTTGTGTTCCCTCACTCAAATTTCCACAATAAGAAAACTATTTAAGTCTTTAACTTTTCAGATACTCTATCTTAAGTATTTTGTTCTCAAATCCCAATTTTCCTACATTGAGCAATACAAAAAGGCATATATATGTGTCTTTGTATACACACTTTCACATAAGAAGTTAGTGGTATTAACCATGTCATTTCATTACTACACAGAGTTGTAACACATACTCATAACATAGTACTATTTTTGACATTCTTGTTCTTCAACTTGAAATTTTAGCCTATTTAAGAGCAGATTACAATATAATTCATATACTTATCTAGAATTCTTGAAAATGCATTATAGGCTATCACGTTCCTCCCAACCATTAAACTACCATTTTAGTAGTTAACCCCTAGATCTAGGCTCCTTTATTTCTAGGAAGCACGTCAAGAATATTTCACAGTTGGCACCTTCTTATCCCAAGAAACTTCCTACTACTTATGGGTTCAGGTTCAGTCCTTATCTCCCAATAGCATATTATTTTTATTTTAGTTCAGAATGCCTTCATCTCTCACATTTCTCTTCTTACATATTGCACTAGTGACAATGATATACACTCATATTATCTTTTTGGTGGTTTGATCAACCAACATCTCTATGGATGACATGGAGGATTTTTTCTCTTCGTTATGTTTTTTCCTATCCCTTATCAGACCATAACTAATTTTAACTATTTCCTGGAAGTTAGGAGTTTAATCTCTTAGATGGTGGCATCTTTGTATTTCCAAAAATAACAATAAGTAAAACACTTTCACTCCATTAACATAAATAAATATTTGCAATCTCATAAAATGTTTACTTTTTACTCTTTTGAATTTTGGCCACATATGTAGGTATTAACCCTATACAAAAATTACTGGCAAACAAATTCTTCAAGCTAAAAAATAAACAATGCCGAGAACATAAAACAAATATACACAGAGATTTCCCTTGGATCTCAAATCCGAGACTACCAAATTGATTTTTCATTATATTCCTTTCAATGTTATGATATATATATATATATATATGTATATGTATATGTATATGTATATGTATATGTATATGTATATGTATATGTATATGTATATGTATATGTATATGTATATGTATATGTATATGTATATGTATATGTATATGTACATGTCAAAGAATTCATAAATCCCAATCCACTAACCCTGGATTAGAATATAACCATAGTTCCCCTTATCAATCTACAAAATGCCATGGGTAGAAAAAAATCATGTGTGAAACCATGTTCATAACCCATACAAAAAACCATGGGTAGGTCTGCCCACAATATTTGGGTTTGCATAAAAAAAAATTCCCAGGGCGCTACCCCAGTGTTATGATATATATATATATATATATATATATATGTATATGTATATGTATATGTATATGTATATGTATATGTATATGTATATGTATATGTATATGTACATGTCAAAGAATTCATAAATCCCAATCCACTAACCCTGGATTAGAATATAACCATAGTTCCCCTTATCAATCTACAAAATGCCATGGGTAGAAAAAAATCATGTGTGAAACCATGTTCATAACCCATACAAAAAACCATGGGTAGGTCTGCCCACAATATTTGGGTTTGCATAAAAAAAAATTCCCAGGGCGCTACCCCAGATCCCGTGTAGGGGGCTACCTCCCCCCGTGTGACCCCCCCCCCCCCCTCTGCACCCGATGTAACGTACAACCATGGGGCTATTCATGGAAATAATATAACACACACCCAACATTCTCCCACTTGTTGTTTTCTTTCCACAAAGGGGCTCACAAGAGAGATTATTCAATGGTCAAGGCTTGCAACACCCATTGTTTCTCTACACCAAGAAATCTTCTCAATTCTCACAAACTTTTTCAATGCATCTGCAACATTATTCAAAGTGTCCACCTTTACTAGAAGAACCTTTTTGTCCTCAACCATATCCATCACAAAGTGATACTGAACAAAAATGTGATTTATCTTTGAATGATAAGAAGGGTTCTTTTCCAAGAAAATTGCATTTTGGCTATCATAGTCTACCCTTATAGCTCACTGTACCAACCCCGTACTTGAACACAATCCCTATAACCAAATTTCTTTCTTGCTTGCATGAGTGGCTTCCATGTATTCTTCCTCTGTAGTTGATAGTGCCCCTACAAACTATCTCTTTCTCATCTAACTAACTGCTTCTCCAAATAGGTTAAAGACATACCCACTTGTAAATCTTCTTCGATCTAGATCTCCAGCCTAATCTGCATCAAAAAAGCCATGAATGCCCAAAATTCTACCCAATCCTAGTCTTCCTTAGTAGCACAAACCATAATCACTAGTGCCACAGAAATACCTAAAAACCCGCTTCCCTGTTGCCCAATGCTCCTTCCCTAGTTTTGACATAAACCTGCTCAATACTCCCACTGCATGTGCAATTTATGGTCTAGTACAAACCATGCATATATCAAGCTACTAACTACACTTTCATATGGAACATGAGACATGTCCCTTCCTCTTCTTGTGTCTTGGGACAGTGTTGATCAGATAACTTTCCACCTACAAGAATAGGAACCTTCACTGGTTTACTATCATGCATATTAAACCTCTACAATATTGTCTCAACATACTTCCTCTCGTTTAACCAGAGCTTCCTCTTTGTCTGATCTCATTTAATCTCCATTCCCAAAATATTGTTTGCAGCACCAAGATCATCCATCTCGAATTTGGAGGATAATTGGGTCTTCAAATCCTCGATAAATTTTTTTTCATTTCCAATCAACATGACATCATCCACATAAAAGACCAAATAAATAACATGGTCCCCAATTAATTTAAAATACACACAGTGATCCAATTTACTTCTTGTGAAGCCAAGTCCCCATATATATGTATCCAATTTCTGATACCACATCCTTGGTGATTGTTTTTACCTATACAAAGACTTTTCTAACCTACATACCAATTCTTTCTTACCCTTGACTGTGAAGCCTCCTATTTACCTCATGTAGATCTCTTCTTCTAGATCCCTGGGAAGAAATTTTGTCTTCACATTGATCTATTCTATCTCAAAATCAAAAGCAACAGTGATAGAAGCTAACTTGGCAAGAGGAGAAAAATATCAACAAAATCAATTCCCGGCGCTTGGGAATAACATTAGGCTACCAACTGAGCCTTCTATTTCTACACCTTTACTTTTTTATTTATTTTCTTCTTAATCACCCATTTGATGCCAATGGGTTTCCTTCCAGTTGACAGCTCCACCAAATCCCAAGCCTCAATTTTGTCCAAAGATTCCATTTCATCAACCATGCTCTCTTTCCAAAATGTTTTGTCCTTTGAATCCGCTGCCTCCCTGAAATTTCTAGGATCATCATCAGTAATATATAAAGCAGAATTTGAAAAAGAAAGTAGATGGACTATACATTTCTCGCTGCCTTCTCTCTCGAACTCATCTGATCAAAATTGGAGTTTGTGGATCTTCCTATTTTGATCCTTGTTCTTTTGTAGAGTCTAATTCTTCCTCCTTCAATTCAAACTCTATATTTTTAGGCTCCTTTGGTAGGAATTATTGTTTAATAACATATTTCACCTCTCTAAACACCACACCTCAGTTGTACACAACCTTCCTTGTTTCTGGGTTCCAAAGCTTATAACATTTTAAACCATCCTTATATCCAATAAATATGCACCTTTAATATTTACTATCCAACTTGGTTCTTTTTTCCTTTGGAACATGTACATATGCATCATAGCCAAATACCCTCAGATGTGAAAGAGAGGTTTTCTTACCATTCCATACCTCATGTTGATGAAAGTGATCTGTTAAACAGGTAACATGCAGTATCCATTGGATCTTCCCATAATTCATGCCCTAATCTAGCACCACTGAGCATACTTCTTGCCTCTTCCATCAATGTCATGTTCATTCTTTTTGAAACTCCATTTTGTTGAGGTGCGTATGGAGTAGTATTATACTGTGCTATACCACACTTCTTACATACCTCTCCAAATTCCTTCTTGCAAAAATCTCCACCATTATCTATCCTCAACACCTTAATCTTCTTCTTCGTCTGATATTTTGCCAGAGTCTTAAATTATTTAAACCTGTTAAAGAATTCAGATTTCTTCATAATGAAATATATCCATGTATTCCTCGAGAAGCCATCTATAAATGAGACATAGTACATAGACTTAACTAGTGATGGAACCGACACACATACAAACACATCACTATGCACAAGCTCTAATATCCTTTCTTCCCTCTTAGCACCCAAGGGAAAACTCACCAGATTGTGCTTCCCATATACACAATTTTCACAAAAATCAAAATCCAGAGAGAAATTAGACTCACCTTATACTATACCATTACCATGCAGTATTCGAAGGCCCTTCTCTCCAATATGTCTAGGCCTTTGATGCCATATCATGGCCTTTTCTCCAGAGACCACTACATTTTCTGCTCCACTTTTAGGAACCACAAAACTGTTGCACCCATCAATAATAGTGCTACCCATAAGCTTGTATAAAATTTGAACTCCCCACATCAATACCAATACTCCTCGAACCATCTTGCAGGTATATTTCTCGAACACTATTTTTACACTTGCATCATCCATCTTTCTTACAGAAATAAGATTTTTGGCCAATGCAGGAATATGTAGAACATGAGGAAGTGTTCTAATCCTTCCACCGTGCAACTTTATCTTGAATTTTCCATGTACAATGATCCTTGCATTCTTGTCATCCCCTAAAAATTCATTACCACCAACATATTTATTGTACTCGCAGAATCACTCAATATGGGGAGTGAAGTAAAAGGATACACCTGAGAAAATCAACCATGCCTTATCATCTACATGTGTAGTTGAAGAAGAAACCAAGTACACATCCCCACTTTCATCTGAGGTGGTTTTTTCCTCTGTAAAAGGATCATCATGAGATCCCTTTCATTTCGCATGATTTTTAGATTTACAATCATTTTGTAGTCCCCTTATTTTCCACATTTCTAGCATGCCTTTACAGGTTTTCTTAGAGATTTAGATATCCCTCTAGATTTAGATCTCCCATTCAAGGAATTATTTTTTCTTTTGTTCTAAGACCATCTTCTTATAGATAAGGCATCTCCATTCTGGATCTTCGTATTTTTCGATCTCATCTCCTTCAACAAAAAGCATGAGACTATTTCATCAAAATTCAAGTTAGTTGTATTGCTACCTATAGTAAAAACTAGACTATCCCATGAATTCGGTAGAGAACAAAGAAAACTAATCCACTTATCTTCATCTAAAATTTGTATATAAATAGAAAAAAACTGACTTACCACAATATTAAAGGTGTTCAATTTCTCTATTATTGAGTCTCTATCCTTCATCCTCAGGTTATACAACTTTTTCCGCAAGAACAGTTTGTTTTCTAGAGACTTAGATTGGTATAGACTTCCTAACTTTTCCCACAAAGCCTTCGCCGTAGGTTCCCCTAATACATTCAACAATATTGAATCTAAGATACATAACCGTATTGTGCTATTTACATTGTGATCAAACTTTGCCCAATCTTCTCTTGACATTTTCATTGGTTTAGTACCCAGATCTACCACAATCCACTGATATTTATCCACCAACAGATCCTCCATATTGAGCTTCCACAACTCAAAACTTTATCCATTGAATTTATGGATCTCTATCTTTCTACTATTCATCATCTTCTTTCACTGTAAGAATCGATCCCGCATATCTCCCACTCTAATAGGGTCTACGATAGGCCTGAAAAAAACCCCTTGGTAGAAAAGTTGTTCCCTTGAAGCCAAAACAATTCTAATACCAAATGTAAGTTTTAATCCTGTACATAAATTACCTACAAACAAATTCTTGAAATAGAAAAAATAAATAATGGCAAAAACAGAAAACAAATATACACAAATATTTTCCCTTGGACCCCAAAACCACGAGTACCAAATTGATTTTTCATTATATTCCTTTCAATGTTACAATATATATATATATATATATATATATATATATATATATATATATATATATATATATGAAGAATTTATAAACCTCAATCCACTATCACTGAATTAGAACATTACCATAGTTACCTTGACTAGATCTACAAAATACCCTAGGAAGAAAACAATCATGCCCAAAACCATGTGCGAAACCCATGCACAAAACCATGGGTAGGTCTGCCCACCGTATTTAGGTATGCCCAACTATTATTGGCTCTACATTAAAAAAAAAAATGGCGTGCTACCCCAGACTATGTGCATGCTAGCTACCATACCCCTAGAAACCCCCTGACAAGTGGGGCTTCCTCCCCCCATGTGACCACCATGCTACTCCTGACGCAACTTATAATGCATGAACCTAGTGGTGGAATTAATATAATGCACACCCAACGACATGTAAAATTTATAAAATCATAAAAGTCATTTTAAGATTTATTTACCATGGGAATTACATCTTTCCTCCCCTTAAAGGGGAATACCACCCTTGGTGTTTTCAAACTTTCATTTCCTTTAAAATAACGTAGGAAAATTTTCTTTCATTTCATCCTCAATCTCCTAGGTGGCTTCCTTGGCCCAAAGTGCTTCCATTTCACTTTAACCTAGATGACGACTTAATTCTATAGTGTAGTTTCTCTCCATTCCAAAATTTATAAAGCCCCAACGTAGAACTCACCTTCTGGTTAGGCCTATACAAAAATCTAATCAATAACATAATTAGGAATATACATTTTCAAAATAGACACACGAAATACATTATTAATGTTTATGTTGGTTGGAAATGCTAGTTGGTAGGTCAGTAAACCTGCCCTGGCTAGCATTTCAAATGACCCACAGAACAAAGGGGCTAGTTTAGCACAATTTCCTAATTTTAAAGAAATATTTTTCTATTGTACATGTTCCCCCACTTGAAACTCTTTGTGTATCCTTTTTAAATCTGCATAACTCTTTTTTCTATCCTACACTACTTTTAGGATCTATTTTATTTTCTTCACTAATTGTTCCATTTCTTATAGCATATCTAGTCCTAACATATGTCTATCTTCAAGCTGAATCCAACTTAAGGGGATGTGACAAATCATTCCATGCATTCTTCAAAATAGATCATCTTGAGTGATGCTTGATAATTATTGTTATAGGAAAAATCACCTAAATGAAAATAGTCCTCCCATTTAGTGGTTTGGTTCATTATATACATGTGTAGCATGTATTCAAGGATATAATTAATCCTTTTGGTTTTTCCATCTATTTGTGGGTGATACACAGTGCTAAAATTTGGTTGCATGCCCATTCAGCTAAATAATGCCTTCCAAAATTTGGAGGTGAATTTTGCATCCCCCTCCGATATGATAGTATTTAGTATCCTTTGAAGTTTGAAGATTTCCTTCATGAAAACTTATGCCACTTGTGCAACTTTTTAAGTAGAGTAAATGGTATAAAATGAGCATCCTTCGATAATTTGTCTAAAACAACCATAACCGTATCATGTTGTTTCCTTTTTTGTTTGTAAACCAGTAATAAAATTTAACGAAATTACCTCCCATTTATATTTTGATATAGGCAGTGGTTTTCAGTAGTCTTACTGGGTACTGGTATCCTGCCTTTACTTGTCGACATTCTTGGCATTTTCCCAATTATTCATCTACCTATTCTTTCATGCCAAGAAAAAAAAACTATTTCTAGGAGATGTAATGATTTTGTGATAACAAGGGTGGGAAAAAAGTTTTTTTTGTGGTGTCCATCCAATATCAGTTGTTTTATTCTGGCCACATCAAGTAAATATATTCCACTTCTAAACGTCAACAAACCATTTTCATTAATTTCATATTTTGACTATTCTCTAGGATTAGTTATATTTTTCAATCTTTGACAAATTTGATTATAATCCTTATCTTCTAAAGTTGTTGTCTTAGTTTGTTCTATAAAAGAATTTGAAAAGTAGTTGCTATTACCTCACAAATCTGCTTCCAACTTCAACTTAGTGCACCACCACTTATTTTACTTTCGCTTTATGTTCTTAATCTCAAAGTCATATTCACTCAAGAAATTAATCTATCTTTATTTCCTAGCATTCATGTCGGGTGGGCTAAAACAATATTTGAAACTCAAAAAATCAATAACTACATTAAAATTATTATCAATTAATCAATCCCTCCACATCTTAAGTGAATGAATGTTGCAGATAATTCAATATCATAAACTACATTGTTTATTTCATGCTCCTTTAGTTTTCAAGATTCATAATCTACACATAATTTTCCTGTATGTGTAATCCTCCCAACCCTTCCAAACAAGCGTCAGTACAAACTATAAAGTCTTGATCAGGGTCTTCCATTTTCCGCATAGGTGAAATGATCGGCAGATGTTTTAACCATTCAAATCTCTCTTGATGTTTTTGAATCCACTCAAAATTTAAGCTCCATCTTCTGTATAGAGGTTAAGGGGTAAGCCAATTTATAAAACCCCTTTATAATTTTTTGATAGTATCTTATGATACCCATGAATGATCTAACATCTACCACATCCTTAGTGATTTTCTAGTAAGAATACATTTTACCTTTCTGGGATATACCAATATCCTATCCTTAGATATCACATGTCCTAAATATTGTATTTTATCTTTGATAAAATTCACATTTACTGAACTTAGCATATAATTGATGTTCTTGTACATTTTATAGTGCTATTTGTAAGTGTTTTTTGTGCTCCTCTGGTGTCTTTGAATAAATCGTCATATCATATATATTTATTAGCATGAATTTATCCATAAACATTCGATAAACATTATTTGTCAGTCACATAAGGATAGCTGGTGCATTTATAAGTCGAAGGGAGGTACTGTAAATTCATAGTGCCCATATTTTGTTAATAAAGCTATTATGGAGATATTTTATTCCTTAATTATTTGTTGGTGATATTCGTACCTTAGATATACTTTAGAGAAAGTGATTTTTATCCCTACTTTGTCAAATCAATCGTGAATTCTAGGAAGTGGTTACTTATTCTTAAATGTCAATTTATTCAGTTGTTGGTAATTAACGCATAATCTAAATGTTTCATCTTTATTTCTTAATAAATAGAACGAATGCACCCCATGGTGAAACACACAATATGATATACCATTGTTACACAAAAATATTGTCACCATGATTATTTGCAGTCAGTATGGGTCTATCATCACTTGCACTGTCCTCCTAAGCAAGTCTCAGACCTCAGCTCTTCAAATCAAGCTTTGGAAATGGGAAAAAGACATTAAAAATCAATGTAACTCTGGTTCCGCACTTTCTCTCACTGTCACCTACGGTCTCGCACCTTCTGTGTACAAAAGTTGCGGACCTGCCCGCTCTGTCCCTAATGGTGTAGGTGCGGACCCCTGTGAAAGTCAAAAGGCACAAGTTTTATCTTAAAAAACTCACTTTGGGTTAATTCTAGAGGTTTCTAGAAGGAATTTTGATGTGGATTGTTCGCTCTGAGGTGGTTCATGCATCCCAAAAGAGAAGGAGCTAATCCCTTGATGAGAGGAGCTATCCCTTTGAAGGAGGGCTTTATCCCTTTGAAGGAGGACCTAGTAACCTCCCTCCATTGCACTATAAGTACAGGCATTGGGCTGGTTGCTGGAGAGGCTAGAAGCTGAACATTTTTGAGGGTAAATGCTGGTGAAATCAAGACTTCCTAGTTGAGCTTAAGAGGAGAGATCACATACCTTTCTGGCTTCATTGGGGAGTGAGTGAAACTTGTCAAAGTAGAGGAGACTTCTTGCTAGACCCTGGGAGGAGCTTGTACAGCGTTAAGGCAAAGGTTGTAAAGTTCTTCTTCTTTTGAATTAATACAATCAAACTCATTTTTCTCAACAATTATCTCATGTTATTTGTTTCATGGACTCCTTGACTTTCATGTTAAATATGTTTTATGCAATTGGCTTTTCAGGTGCTATTTAATTTGTTTGCCTTGTTCATGTTTGCAGATTCGCGACAAAGGAACTCATTTGGATCGAAGGAGCGAGGGCATCCACAAGCTTGCGTTGGACCTAAGGTAGGCCCTAAAAACACTTGTTTTCTATTGTAAATCAAAGCATATTTAGAGAAAGATAGTTTCTGGTTGGTTTGCTTGTCATTAGGTCTTCTTTAGATTCTAGGAAGGTCTATCTTGTCCGTAAGATCGACTTATTCCGTGTGACAAAATGGCGACTCCATTGGGGACTTGATTGCTTTCCTTGTTTTTACTTTGACTTGAGAAATTGTGTTTTTGTTTCTGCTTTTGGCTTGTTGTGTGTAAAATTGGGTAGCGTTTGTAGATCCAGAGTTTTTTTTTGTTTTTCATAGCTTTGGGAGAGGACTGCACCCTAGCCGTTTGACACAGTGCGTACCTACCCGCAGCTTGGCTTTTAGCACAGAGCGGGACCGCACCTGTGTCAACTGTGGGCTTGCGGACCCTGTCAAAATTTTGAAAAACCCTAAGATTTCCTCTGTTAGTCAGCTTAGTGTTTGTTTAGAAATTGTTATCCACTGCCCAGACCTGCATATAACTTGTCAGAAGCTTTCCTTAGATTGATTTCGTTAGTGTTAGGGTTTTAAGTGAAATTCCTAGGAGTTTTGCTTGTTGAGTTTGTTTTTCATTTTGGTTGTGTAGTGGCTCTGAGCTTAGAAGCTGTAGGGACTTCAGATCACCTTAGTGTCTACCAGCCTTCTTATGAGTCTGACCATTTATGAAATCTCCCCTTGTTTGAGGAACCCGCTTTGAGTTTTCTCTTTACAAAACTTCGAAAAGCTTGTGTTTGAGAGTTTGGATTTTCATTTTCAAAAAGAAAACAAAATTGGTTGTTCTTGACTTATTTGTGATTCTGCATAAATTGGTCCTTAGCTTACATCTAGCTAAGTAAAACATCCTTAAAAAAGACTTTTAGTAGGCTTTGACTTCAAATAGGTTTTTTATAATTTGTAGATCTCAAAGTTAGTCATTTTCATAGTTTTCAGTGTTTTATTTAAAAAATATAAAAATCTCTTTTGGAAAAAAGTTTGTTTTGTAGTGGTTGAGTGCTTTGAAACGAAAAAGGGAAATTTTTGTGAAATAACTAGTTATCTCGTTTTAAGTTCTTTGGAAAGGAAAAAACTCTTCTTTTAATTTGTTGAATTGAGAAAGATTTGTGTTTACAAAGTATTTGCATTCTCAAACTCTTTCTTAGTTAGAAGTTCATCGAAGAGAAAAAAGATTGTTTAGATCATCTTAGGTGCATTTTTAGTGATTTTGAGTCGAGTCTTCATACCACAAGTTTCATCTCCGCACCTTTGGACTTAAACAAAAACCGCTAAAATTAACGCTTAAAGTAGAATTCACCTAGTAACATTTTTATTTCTAGGGCTCTGATACACCAACTTAGCTTAGGCTAGTGTCTTGGAGTAGGAGAGTAATTAACTCTCCAAGACAGTAAAAAAAATAAGTAGTTGTATCTTGTGGTAGGGAAGAAATCCAATTGTTGCATTTATGCTCTGGGAAAGCTCCTCTTAAAGGAGAAGCACGAGATCGTGTCCGAACCAGTGTAGGAATCAATCCTTCCTCATGGGGAATGACGCCAGATATTCACGTATTAAAAATAGTAAACCTCGGATTAACCATTGTCGAGGAGCCTGGGGTCATTTGTTGGTAAACCTTGGATTATGTCAAGGAGCCTTCAATGAGATTGAGCTTGCTACTCTGCCCTTGCGTGCATATCGGATCGTAGACTGTTCCCCCAGGTATATTTGTCTCAGTTGGTAACCTTAGTGGCCATATTCTTTAGGACTCTTCCTGAGGTGACAGTGGTGGGAAGATCCCACTGTACCTGGACCAGACGTCGGCTAGACTCACTTGGATTTTCTGGGGGTTCTCTTCACTCGAGATGGTTAAGTGGAGGAACTTGTGCCAGTCTATTCATTAAGTAGGTTTCCGGGGTAACTGTTCCAACCGCCATTTCTGTATTGAACTCTGCGACGTTGGATTTCATCACCAACTAGTGTTTTCAGTCCGGAAAGTTATTGTTTGTGTGTGTTTGATCTCCTAGATTCTTTAGGCGTGTGATTCAATTTTTTTTGGTTCTTTAGAGACTTTAGGTGCTTTTCATTGAGATTTTACTTTGTTTGCATGTGAAGTAGTTAAAAGTTTTCAATTGTGGCTGAATTACCAAGACAGTCCCGTAGACTTCGGGGCCAGTCTCCTGAGTTTATAAACGTGGCTGAGTTACTGAGGAAGTCCGTAGACTTCGGGGCCAACCTCCTGAGGAAGTACCGAGCCAGCTTGAAGGCTTGAAAGTCCTCGTAACTCCTAGAGACAGTAGAGTTGGGTCACCTGAGGAAGGAGAATCTTCTTTGATAGTACATCCTGATTTTCAACTGTTAGTAGCAGAGTATAATCCACAGTCAGTGTCTGTTTCCGAAATTGCTGTTAGTTTTTCATCTACTAGTGATATAGGTGAGGAACCTGAAATATCCGAGCCTGAAAGTGAATTTGCTGCTACTCCGACATCAGGGTTTGTTTCTCCAACTTCTAGTGGTCTTGGTTCACCTAGGGTAGAAAGAGTAATCACCCAAGATCTTCCTTCTGGACTTATTGATATTGAAGAACTTGCTCCGGAAGAAGAAGTAGGCATCCCTATCCCTGAAAATCAACCTGTTATTGAACTAAGGGAGCGTGAATCAATTTTTTACAGTCCACCTAGGAGTAGTTCTTGGTATCTTTCTTTGACTAATTTTCTAGAAAACTCAGGGTTAAGTTTTTCACCACCTCGTGCTCCTTATCACCCAACACCTAGAGGTTTTTATACTCCCGTCAATATGGCAGGACAGTCATCCATATTTACTCAATCGCCCGAATCTTTTTTGTACGGCGGTCCTTCTGTTCCCTCCGGGTATCAGTCACTTTCTGGTACTTTTTCGGGAGCATCTCCTCAACCCATTGAGCAAGGGTTATTAACTGGAAACAATGGTACTAAGCCGTTGAGCATAGAAGACATTCTCATGATGTCAGGTTCTATTCCCAATCCTCAACCTCAAGGTGGTCAGTTACCGCCTGGGGGGCAGCCTCAATTAACGCCTGGGGGGCAACCTCAAGGTACACAATTTGCATCTGGGGGGCAACCTCAAGGACAATACATACCTATGGGATAGTACGTTCCTCAAGGTCAACCCCAGACTCAATATGTACCCCAAGGTCAACCCCAGTATCAATTTATACCTCAAGGTCAACGCCAGTATCAGTATGTGCCTCAAGGGTATCAACCCCAAGGTCAATACTCAAACCAAGGTTTCCAACCACCCTCTGGTCAAACGTATGTTCAAGGAACGGGAAATGTACCTTTCAATTATCAATCCTACCCTCAATCCGGTTATGGTCCTCAGTATTCTCAACCAGTTAGGGCTCAGTACCCCGGAATGAATATAGTGTGGGATCCATCGCAAGCTCAACAGGTATTGCAGCCAAGTGTACAGCTGTCATCTCAAATTGGACAACCCTTAGTTTCTGGTTCACCCCAGCGACCAGTCCAGTCTAACATTCAAACTTCTGTACCTTCGGTAGTTTCCCAGCCTGGGCCTAGTACGCCTCGTACTCCGCCTCAAACAATTGCTACAACTACCACAACATCTGTTCAATCTACCCCACCTACTTCTGGAGTATCGACAACTCCGGTTTCTACTGTTCCTGTATCTACTCCTCAGACATCTTTACCACCGTCTGGATCTACGATTCAAACTTCGGTTTAGATGCCTGTAGGACAACCTGGTTTAAGTATGGTTGTCACAAGTCAACCACAATTCACTTATCAACCATACCAGGGACAATACCAATTCGGTCCTGCTGTGGAGCAGCCAGTCTATCAGTATCAACCGTACCCTGGGTACACTTATCAACAACCTCAACAACCCTAGTACGGTCCAGTTAATCCTGGTTTTCCGGGAGGATACAATATCCCGAACGCGATTCCTATTCCTAGTTATCCTGGATATCCTCCTCCTGGGGCTGGTCTAATGACCCAGAGTTTTAGGGATCCTAATCGGCAGTTACCGTTTATCACAACTTTGGACTTACCAGACTTGTCACGCCTAACGAACAATCCCATTAGTTATCTTCCGTTTTGGCCACCAATGCCGAATAAGTTGCCCAGTGACATTCCCAAGTTTGAACGTAAATTAGGAGAGGACCCATCGAACCATGTGATGACTTACCACCTCTGATGTGCGTCTAACTCCATTACAGATGATTAAATCCATCTTAGACATTTCCAGCGCACTCTAATTGGTCTCGCGGCCAAGAGGTACATTGAGTTACCCCGAGGCACATTTTATAATTTTAGTCAGTTAGCTACCTCGTTTTTAACTCATTTTCAGTTATCAGTCCGATATGACAATGGCACAGAATTGTTAACTTCGCTAAAACAATCGACATCCACTTACATTTCAGATCATATTCATGAGTGGAGATGTCGACGATGTTTAGTGAAGGTGTTTATTTCGGATCAGGTCTTGGCTGAGTGGTTTGTAAAATCTTTGTTGCCAAAGATCACTAAAAATGTTGCTAAAGCCGGAGTTGTTACTGAGGAGCAAGTAATTTCTCAAGCACAGTACCTTGACTTGCTCTATACTCAGTCGGGTACGTTACACGAAAAAATCCCCGATCTTCCCAAGCAAAATCAAATCACTTCCGCTCCTTTGGGATCTCATGCTGCCGATGGTATGATTGGCACGGTTAACACTAAAAGTAAGAAGAAGTCTTCCAAGAATTCTTCCCCTATCATAACCTTGCCTGATTCCCCAACACGAGATTCTTCTGCAGAGATCTCTGCCAATATTCACGTTGTAGAGTCATCTACAGCCAAATCAAAATCTGGTGGGAAGAAGAAAGGAAAGAAGATGAATAAAATGGACAAAAGTTCAAAGGAGAAACTTGAAAAGGCGGAATCCAACGATGAAAAGCGCAAACCTCGTTATCCTTGTCTCATTTGTGACGATGAACACTTTACAAGAGACTGCCCTCATTGTGCAGAAGTTGCAAAAATTGTCAAGGGTTCCCAAACTCCTGCTGTTTTGAAGGATCTTTTTCCGGCTCAAGACAGTAAGATGATAGGTTCATCTTCGAATGCCAATGAAGAACCCATATTGATGATGTCCCATGTTAGGATTGCGACTCGATCCCAAGATTATGGTAGTAAAAGTCCTGTTGATGGTAAAGAGCAGAATCTTCTCATTCTAATCCATCAACCTCAGCTCCCGGTTCCGATCCACTACAAATCGAGAAACCTAATCCAGACTTGGTAATCAAACTGCCCACCAAGGGTATACTTCGAAAGTCAGCTTTCAATCCACATGCGAGAGCGGCTCAGAATTATAACATTGTTGAGGATTTAGCTATTTCACCCTCAGCAATGTCGGCTTTGGAAGTGCTGCAATCATGTCTAGCACAACGTAAATTACTTTTGTTGGCTATAGGAGCTGTTGACGTTCAGGACCTGAACTTAATAATTTTCGATCTAGAAAATAGTACACCGCGTTTGCCTCATCAAATGGCTTTCCAGATACCAGTGATAGTAAAAAACAGGCCTATTCATCGGACTGTAATTGATGAGGGAGCCTCAACGTGTATTATGTCGATACAGTGTTGGAGATCGCTTGGTTCTCCTTCGCTAAATCAATCCCCGACGATTCTAAAGGCCTTTGATGGCCGTGGGTTTCATCCTTTTGGCATTCTACAAGATTTCCCTATAGGGGTTGAAGGAAAAACCGTTAGTCTAGATGTGGAGGTGGTTGATGCCCCTCTAGATTACATCCTTCTCTTGGGTCGAAGTTGGTCTTACACTATGACAGCGGTCGTTTCATCGGTCTTTCGAGTAATAAAGTTTCCACATAATGGAAAGATTGTAACAATAGACCAGCTGGCTTACTTTTCATCCGACCCAGCCTCTTCGGAGAGTATTCAGCATGTCGGTAAAATGACTATCCCATATAAGGATCTTGGAGTAGGATTAGTTAAAGATGTTGGTTTACTGGGAACTTTTCCTTTTCCTCCAATCAACGCATCATCTTCATTTGCAACCATTCATATGATTACATCAGACACCATTATTTATGATGATCCTTGGATTGTCCCTTCTGAATCTGAGATAGACTCATTTGGTAATGCCATGCCTTCGAGTCCATATGAAATTGCCTATGAAGCCGTGTAGTCATTTGTCGACCCATGTTCAACTGAAAATGACTTAATGAATGTGGTCCGTGAGGAATCAATTTTCACATCAACCTCGTATTTAACTACATTTTTTGAACTTGTTCACTCTGATGAGCAAATTCGTGAAATCCTATGTGTAGATGATTTACCATGGGAAGATCTCCATCACAAATCTTCGTTTTTACCTGAGGATGTTCGTTTTGAAAATGATTTCTCATCAATTTTTACAACTGAATATGTCAAGGAACCTTAGAATCCAATGAAACATCCTGATTTAGAGTTAAATTTGGGAAACATCTCTCGAACTATTCCTATTGACATTTCAGTTAAGCCCGAAATTGTTGAGAACATTCATATAGGTGCCTCGTGTACAGATGACGAAATTCAATTATATAAGGCCCTATTTCAAGAATTCCGCGACGTGTTTGCCTGGTCCTATGAGGAAATGCCAGGAATTGATCCTACGATTGTTGTTCATGAGATCAAGACTTACCCAGACGCTAAACCCATCCGGCAACGTTTGCGTCATATTCACCCACGAAAAGCTACTGCAATTAAAGCAGAAGTTGAAAAATTATTGAGAGCAGGTTTCATTTATCCGATCTCGTTAACGGATTGGGTATCGAATATTGTTCCGGTTAACAAAAAGTGGGGAACAATAAGAATATGCATTGACTATAGGGATATTAATCGAGCCTGTCCAAAGGACAATTACCCAACTCCCTATATCGATCAAATCATTGATGATTGTGCCGGCAGTGAAATATTCTCCTTCATGGACGGTTTTTCCAGATACAATCAAATCAATATTCTACCTGCTGATCAACCAAAAACGGCTTTCATTTGTCCATGGGGGAAATTTTCTTATTGCAAGTTACCTTTTGGGCTTAAGAATGCCGGAGCAACTTTTCAAAGGCTAATGTCTTATGCGTTTCATGACATCAAACACATTGTGCAACCCTATCTTGATGACTTGCCTGCTCATTCATTACATCGAGTTGATCACCTTGTCCATTTACGAGCAAACTTTATGAGGTGTAGGCATTATCGTATTCGGTTGAACCCACATAAATGTGTCTTCTGTATAGAAATGGGTCGATTGCTGGGGTTTGTAGTTTCGAAAGCCGGCATTCGCGTTGATCCCTCGAAGGTCGAAGCTATCATCAAATTGCCTCCTCCTTCGAGTCTTCGCCAACTCCAAAGTTTGCAAGTGAAAGCAAACTTTTTACGACGATTCATTCCTAACTACGCCGAGGTCACAAATGGTTTTACCCGGTTTTTGAAGCAAAATACTCCATTCTATTGGGATGAGATAGCTCAAAATTTTTTTGATGCACTCAAACACGCGTTGACCCATGCACCGTTGTTGCATCCTCCCAACAACAACCAGAATTACTTCTTGTATCTCGCCGCCTCTCATTCCACCACTGGAATGGTTTTAGTTCAGGAAGATGAATTCGGAACTGAACATGTGATATATTACCTTAGTCGAACTTTAAATCCAACTGAGCTAAAATACTCACATGTGGAGAAATTGGCATTGGCAGCTGTTCAAGTTGTCCAACGTTTTCGTCACTACATTCTACTACGTAAAACTACGGTAATTTTGGATTGCAACACTATGATCCACATTTTGACCAAGCAATTTCTAGGGGGCAAGTACTCTAAATGGATTGTTATCCTACAGGAGTTCGACTTGGAATTTGAGAAATCTAAGTCTAAGAAATCTTTAGTTTTTGCGGAGTTAATGTGCGACTTCTCGCGTGCTGACACGGAAACTGTGGTAGAGGAGCCCATTGCGGACGAATCCTTGTTTCTAATCAGCACTTTAGATCCGTGGTATGGGGACATCATCATTTATCTCCAGACCCAATCCTTTCAACCAGAAATTTCACGGTCAGAATGTCGAAAGATTCGTTTCCAGTCCCAACAATTCAGGATTATTGGAGATACTCTTTATCGCCGTGGGGCAGATTCTGTTTTTTGACGTTGCTTAACTCACGAGGAAGCTGAAAGGTTTCTAAATGACTGTCACTCTGGAGCATGTGGCGGTCATATGTCTGGGTTTGCCACAGCCCAAAAGATATTGTGCTCTGGCTACTTCTGGTCGTCTTTATTTAAAGATTGTATTACGGCGGTCTGAAAATGCCACAACTGCCAGATTGTTTATCGTAAGATGCGCACTCCACCTGCTCCTCTCCACCCTATAATTGTCGTTGGTCCTTTTGCCAAATGGGGGTATCGATTTTATTACATGTAACCCTCACTCGACCGGGGGGCATGCGTATATCATCCTTGCGGTAGATTATTTTACTAAGTGGGCCGAGGTGATGCCTACATTTGAGGCAGACGGCAAGACAGCTGCAATTTTCGTGTTCAATCATATAATTGCTAGGTTTGGTGTCCCACAAGCGATAATCACTGATCATGGGCATCATTTTCGAAACGTTATGATGACCGAACTTACAGGCCAGCTTGGTTTACGTCACGACAGTTCAACCCCTTATTATCCACAAGCGAATGGTCTGGTTGAATCCATCAAAAAAGTTTTAATCATCATGATCCGACGAATCATTTGGATTCATCGGTCTAATTGGCACAACATGCTATTTTCAGCGCTTTGGGCGTACCGAACTTCAGTAAAAACATCAACAGGGTTCACTCCTTTCCAACTAGTCTACGGTTTGGAAGCTGTGTTACCCATTAAATGCGAAATCCCGTCACTGCAAATGGCCATCGAGTTACTTCCAGCCACTTCCGAAGAGGAAAAGCATTTGTTATACTTGGCTCAATTAGATGAGAATCGACGTGATGCTGCATTGGCAATCGAGACTCATGCAAAACGAATGAAAGCTCAGTATGATCGAAATGTGACCCCTCGAAATTTTTCGAAAGGAGATCTAGTCTCAGTTTATGATCAAGCTAATGATAAATTAGGTGCTGGAAAATTCGTTCCTATGTGGCATGGTCCCTATGTTGTCAAGCAAAAGCTAGCCAAAGGGGCCTATGAATTGGTAGACTTTGACGAGGACTCTTTGGGTAAACCCAGAAATGGCCTTTACTTGAAGAGGTATTATGCTTAAAAGAATGGGTATGGAGATTTTTAGTTAGGATAGTTTTTTCTTTCTAGCTAGCATGTTTTAGTTTAAACAGTGTGCTTAGCTTAGAGAGTGTTTTTTGTCATCATTCCTGCTTATCTTAGTTTTACTCTTGATATTGCAAATGTCGATGCCTCTCCAAACATACATTAGTTTCGCTGATGGTGCTCGTCATAATACACGGAACATCTCTCCCGCAGCTTGGGTTATCTATTCGCCCTCTCACGAGTTAGTATCTATGCATGGGGTAAGCCTCGGTCAAACAACGAACAACATTGCCGAGTATAGTGCAGTGATTGAGTTATTATCTAAATCTATTTCATTTGGGATTGGGAGTTTGATAGTGAGGTTAGATTCTGAACTCGTTGTATTACAACTTAATAGAGTGTATGCCATTAGAAATCCAGTGTTATTGAGATTATTTTTGAGAGTGTGTCTCTTGGAACGTGAATTTGATTATATTGAATATCAGCATATTCCAAGATCTTTAAATACATTAGCAGATGCAATTTCTTCTCGAATGTTAAATAGACATTTGCAATAATCATACATGTAAATTTAAAACCATTCCATAACATGATTTACAAGATAAGCCGGTAATAGTGATATATATATAAGAGTGTGTCAAAAAATACATCGTCCTCGATCATAGGTTGAAAAACACCTTATGATCGGCAAAAATGATAAGTACAAAAAACAAAAATGTCACATGTGCCCACAATAGGCGATCATCCTATCACTGGTGATGATCTCTATAAGAAACCACTGCACGGGCCACCTTGCAAAGGAACCTCCTAAAAGGTCCTAGGACCCCAATCACATAGCGCTGAAGTTGACGAGGAATGTTGTCTATAGTGGTCTCAGGAATATCTCCTGTCAAGCGCTCGAGATGACCCTCCAACTCGGCCAAAACCTCTGTTGATTCGTCTTGTCGGGTTGGCGCGGGTGCAACTGATTGCTTCCTCTCATAAGGCCGGAGATCGGCTGGTCGCTGTGGACCCACATCTACATTTGAAATTTTTACTATCAGTTTTGAGACGATAAAAAAATAAAAAATAAATAAAATAGAAAAAATGTTGAAAAGGATTTTACCTGACTCGTCCCACTGCTCTCCTGGGGGAAGAACCATGTCGGGTCACCACGAAAATCTATCCCAGCGTAAGGGAACTCCTGAATGGAAAAGACCTAGTTTTCCAGCCATTGGAAATACTCAGGTTTGAATCGAGCAACCTCTTTCCTCTCGTCCGGGTGATGGGCCATAACTACGACCCATCGCATCAGTTTGGGCTCTCGAGGAAGACCAGCTCCAACAGTAAGGTGCTATGGGATCAGCATAGGAACCCTCTCCAGGCCAAAACTCACAACCAAAGCCCCATAACCAAAGGTCTTTAGTTGTCCATTTTTGGCCTTGGTCAGTTGGCCTTTCAGATTGGCCAACACAGCATCACACCAGTTGAAGATGGTGCCTCGAAAGCAATCAACTGCCATACGCATCTGGGATCTGGTGGCAATATGTAATGCGGCAGCTCCGCAAAGTTTGGTGACAGTGAACGCAATCACCATGAGCTCAGGATGGGATATGGTCTTTATGTCTATCCCTTTGTCTCTAGCCTGGCTGTTGCAGTACTCTAGCCTGAGGCTATCGACAGACTGGCCACCTGGCCTAGCCCCAAACAGAGTCAAGTCTTCGCCTCTCTTAGGCAAACCAGTCAAGAAATATATGTCCACCGGCTCAATTTCGAGCTGGTGGCCACCAATGAAGAAGCACTGGTCCTGTATGCTCCATCTCTCAACCAACCACTGTAAGAAATCCACCTGAGCCCTCATGCTAGGAATGGCCCAGTATTTGTACAAACCGCACGCCCTCAAATCATCAAGTGAAGGCTGATTATTCCATGTGGCAGCATCCACGTCCTCGTGCTCTCGTTCATGCCAATCTAGCATGATGTACTCTCTGCATCAAGTATAAGGATAAATTAAATTGCTAGAAATTGTTTTGTTTGGTCCATTTTTGAGAATTTTTGGGTTAAAAACCCTTGCGATGGGGACCGCACCCTCCTGGTTAGACACAGTGCGTGGGACCGCACTTTGTCTACATGGAAGGTGCGGACCCCGAGCTTTTTCCCAATGGAGAAAAAGTCAGGGTCCGCAGGCCCGCAATGGTAAACCTGCAGGCCCCCGCGCGCGGGTTTTGTGCCTAAAAACCCTCCCAAAAATGAAATAAATGAATGAAACAAAAAATTAAACGGTTAAAAATGAAGAGTGGGATGATGTGGATTACCTGGAGAAGACGGCGTTCGATTCCAATGGTTGGATTTTCTGCAATATTCACGGGAAGTTTTCTAAGCAAAAGCACTATTTTCTCACCCAAACTCAAACGGTAAAAATGAATTGACAAAGACCCTTTTTATAAGTTTTTTGAGTAAATAAATTGCAAATTTGTTTATGTTTCACTTTGAAAAGGTATCTTTGCGGCATTTTTATCTATTTCAAACAGGTATGAGTAATGCTTGTGTTTTTGGGCAGAATAAACGATTATTCAGGCGAAATCTATCATTTTCGACGAAAAAACATGTAGAGTCACCTTTAAGCTCTTTTCTAACTCCTGAAACATGAAAATATTGTCGAGTGTTTCTTTTAAATTCGTTAAAGTGGAATTAAAAGACGGTTCACTTACAACTCTTTTCCGACCGTAAAAAAACATGAAAAGATTTCCGGATTTTTGTCGTTTCAAATTCGATATCGGTCATAAAACGACGTGTTGTTGATCGCTTTTTTACTTTTTTGGGTCAAAGGCACTAATGACGAAAAGTACTCCTTGGTCGTAAAAGATCAAGCGGTTCTCTCAAGTATTATTTTATACTTTTTCGGGCTTGGGAGACACAAATTTACAAAAAAGGTCAACCCTTGAGTCTTCTTAAGTTTTTTCAGACTCTCTAAAATTGAAAAACGTCGAGTTTCTCCTATACTGGACTCGTTAAAATTTCACAGTAAAGGACTTGTTCAACTACAAACAGGAACGAACCACTCCTTCTTAGGGTTCGAATTTAAACTAAGTTGGACTCATCCGAAGGATGAGCTTATAATCAAGCAAATGTTATCCTCCTCGAGCTTGTCAAAAATAAAGAGGTACTTGCCAGAAATGGTGGGGGAAAAGAGAGAAAAATGAGCCTGTTTGTCATACTTTGTAACCACTCTTGAACACGACACTTTTATTCACCTGGGTTGGGAAATCCTTTGCCTAACAGTTGATCAAACCACATTGAAAGTCTTCAGCCGGTTTCTGGGTATTAACTTTGGGTCAATTGTCACCAAGCCATCTGTCGTGTCGTTATGTGTTCAAGAGATCACTGCCAATAAGCCATTCATCTGCAAAATATCTGTCATCCATCTTGACCATCCCTGAGTCAGTCCTTGCAACTAAATTTCTTCAACTTGATCTATGATTTCGTGTCGTGGGCTTGCCTACGACGGATCGCTTTCTATCGACATCAGCTCATTATCTAGAAAGATGATCTAGGAATCGTCAGTACCTTGAGATCTGCATGCCTCAATGGCAGGTTTCTCGCCTTTGACGATAGTTTACATCATTGACTTTCGATCAAAGGATTCCGTGACATGTTCGACATCAACACATTCATTCGCATCTCATGGATTGTACTGGGTACTTTGAGAGCCATTGACATCATTGGTCGTTTCTCTCACACTTGTTAACAATTTACATCATTGATTGGTAATCAAGTGGTTTCTACCATGTTCGACATCAACACATTCATTCGCATGGATAGAATCGTACTGTTTCGGGAAGTAGAAATGAAGACCCTGGATCTAGTTTCCACAATCCAGGCTGCGAGGAATTTTGTATTCATTATCTAATGGACTATTCATAAACAGATGGTTGCGTCCATACTGTGTCCACATGAGTCTTTACTTGTGATTTTTTACAAGATCATTCCTATAGCAGAGTAGTAGTTAGTTTTCTAGTCAGTTTTGATCTGAGTATGGGAATGCCTACCTCAGCGATGATATGACCTCATATATATATCTTGCATTGAATGTTTTTACAGGTTCCAACCGGGCTCTCCACAAGATGATCCTCGAAATGATAAAGTACTTCACTCTTCCTAAATGATAAGAAATCCTCATCTACTACAGACTTCGCACTTTAGGGGGCAATCTGTTACACAAAAATATCGTCGCCATGATTATTTGCAGTCAGTATGGGTCTATCATCACTTTTACTGTCCTCTTAAGCAAGTCTCAGACCTCATCTCTTCAAATCAAGCTTTGGAAATGGGAGAAAGACATTAAAAATCAATGTAACTCTGGTTCCGCACTTTCTCTCACTGTCACCTGTGGTCTCGCACCTTCTGTGTACAAAATTTGCGGACATGCCCGCTCTGTCCCTAACGGTGTAGGTGCAGACCCCTGTGAAAGTCAAAAGGCGCAAGTTTTATCTTAAAAAACTCACTTTGGGTTAACTGTAGAGGTTTCTAGAAGGACTTTTGACGTGGATTGTTCGCTATGAGGTGGTTCATGCATCCCAAAAGAGAAGGAGCTAATCCCTTGATGAGAGGAGCTATCCCTTTGAAGGAGGGCTTTATCCCTTTGAAGGAGGACCTAGTAACCTCCCTCCATTGCACTATAAGTACAGGCATTGGGCTGGTTGCTGGAGAGGTTAGAAGCTGAACATTTTTGAGGGTAAATGCTGGTGAAATCAAGACTTCCTAGTTGAGCTTAAGAGGAGAGATCACATACCTTTTTGGCTTCACTAGGGAGTGAGTGAAACTTGTCAAAGTAGAGGAGACTTCTTGTTGGACCCTGGGACGAGCTTGTACAGCGTCAAGGCAAAGGTTGTAAAGTTCTTCTTCTTTTGAATTAATACAATCAAACTCATTTTTCTCAACAAGTATCTCATGTTATTTGTTTCATGGACTCCTTGACTTTCATGTTAAATATGTTTTATGCAATTGGCTTTTCAGGTGCTATTTAATTTGTTTGCCTTGTTTGTGTTTGTATATTCGCGACAAATGAGCTCATTTGGATCGAAGGAGCGAGGGCATCCACAAGCTTGCGTTGGACCATGTATGATTTCTCAGTTGGTTTTGGCATGCATGGTATATGCATGTGTGTATTTGTTTCATTTGTTGTCATTGGCATGGATTTTAATGTGTTTAGATATTGGTTTTAGCCATGCCTTTCCATTCTCGGATAGCCATGGTGCGATTGGATTAATTCTTGGTTGAGTTTTGGATTACGGGAAGGTTTTGGATATGGGTGAGGTGGTCTTAGGAAAATACCAAAGGTTGGGCAGTGGATATGGTTTTATTCAGGAGGCCCTCAATAGGTGGGTGGAGATAGGAAAATTTCCCAAGGGATGGTGAAGGAATTCTAATGCATCCAAGATCAATTTAGTTTTGTCATCTCGAGACTGATTTAGGTGAGAGGATGGTAGTGTGAGGGTGGAGGTAGTTTAATCTCTAGATTCCCTCAATTGTTTATGGATTGTTTTATCCCATGAGATCCCACATTCATGCTTGGAAGATCGCACGGGGGTGATTGGATGAAAGAAATATTTGGTTTAGCCCAATCTATGGTTGGGTGGTATGTGGAAGGCCATGACTTGGTTGGACTTTGTATATGTCAATAAGAGATAAGTTTCTCTTGTATTTCATAATTAAATGTACTTGTTATTATTTGTCTTTAATGGTTGTTCTATCATTGTTAGTTATATGCTTATATGATGGTTATAAGAATGGTTTTATGATAGATCCAAGTAAAGGCTCTTATCATGTTTGATTGATAAATGAATGGTTAATGAATTTATAACCTAATGGATGCTATTATAGTTATTGTCAGAGAGAATTAGTCCTTCTTGGTAAATCTCAGATAAGTTTTATTTCTCTATGTTCATATATGCATTCATGACATGTAGATCTCGTGTTCTCAATGTGTTTGGTGGAATTATTTTCATGGTTATATTAGGCTAGGTCAAGTTCTTGATTAAGCTTTGTGTTAGAAGATTTTCTATTTGTTATTTATCATTTCTGGCAGTTTCATTAAGTTTTGGGCAGAGGTATGGATCCTAGCCCTAAAAAAGTGGCTCATGTCTTCAGGTCGCTAGCACAGAACTGAGTGAGAAAGATTGCAGTCGCTAGGAAGCAGGCTTGTTGGAGCAACTAGAGGGTTACAATCATTGGGAGTCCTTGTCATGGGAGCGATTGGGCATCTAGTTCACTAAAAAAGAATTTTAACTCAAGGGTTGGGCACCCAGAGTGGTTGGTTAGCTCTTGGTGGTATTGTATCACATGAGGGAAGTCAGTGAGGTCTTGTTTTGTCGACTCCATTTCCTTAAGTTTAACTAGGAGTTTGAGTCATGCCATAATAACCCTTAGCTCATGTTTACCCTGGGAAAGTTGGTGAATATTGGTGGATATGCGAGGATGTGTTTACAAGTATGCTCTTTACAACTTGAATTTATCCATTATCTAAGGTACAAGGAACGATTTTATCCAAAAAATTTACAATCACTATATGACCCTCTGGTTAATCCATCTCCACCAGTGTATCATATGAACTTAATGACAAAATGTTCAAATTCATAGTGGTTTTATTCCCATTAAACTCAACAAGACATGTCTTTACCCAATTAGTGACATTCCTCTTTATGCTACTATCCAAATGGACTAACGGAAAAATTTTGTACTTTTCTAAACTTAACTTACACTTTTCTACAATATGGGTATTAATGTAACTCAAACATGCACCAGGGTCTATCAAAATAGAAAGATATTGGTTTAATACTATACCTTCCATTTCCACCATAATGGATTGATGTTTCGCATGGTGCTCTTCTGGTGCTAGATTAATCCAAGCAATATTACTAGCCACATCGTTGATGATGGAGGCCTCTTTAATTTTCTATAAATTCTTCATTAAACTTGTCTTATAGGCACATTTCCACAAAAGAAGAGGTTCTCCACAACCCTTACATTTTAACAATTCACTTTCCTTGCCATTAATTCATTTATTGTTCAAACTTGTACTTTTAGGGTCAGTCTGAGTCTACATTCTTTGTGTCTTATTGTTATTTTTGTTGAAATTATGACACTAGTTACCCTTACTGAAATTCTTAAAAATATCAGGTTTTCCTCCTTTTCCACCCTATGAAAATCTATCTTTGTTTTATTAAGCGATGATTTGACATTTTCATTTCTTTGTTTATCTAATGGCCTCATCCATTGTTTTAGGGTTATCTTACTCAATTCTCCCTTTAAAAGAAAGAGGAAGGAAATTAATACAGTATTTTGCCTTATATTTTTCTTCTCTTATATATGGCACATATCTCAAAATATAAGTAAATTTCATCACCAACTCATCCATTGACATTTGGACAAGTTTCAAATTGTGTATCCTTATCATTAAAGTAATGTTCAGTTATATATTTTTCCTTGAAAAGTATTTGAAATTCTATTGAATTAACATTCTTATTCTCTAAATAATGTTGGTGATAGCCAATATTGCAGCAAGAATGCTGCAACTCCTGGGCTACCAGCTTTACTTTTAGCAACCCGGTAGTTCGTAACAAACTTGGAAGCTTCGGTGATATATGCATAAGTACTAGTTCTCACTGAAGGTTTTCACTTGGCCAGCCAATGCAAGATCACTACGAGCTCAAGCCAACTTCTATAGATTTCAGAAGAAGCTCTATGTGTGATGAAGCGAAAGAAATATTACACTACAGATGCTATTCTGACTGTAGAAAGGAGGAAAACTGGAATGTAAAGAAAAACCTAGTAAACGCTAATTAACAAGCTAATTCTACTTTTGCCAAAAACACTATGAAAACCAAAAGAGAAATGCCATTACCTACTCAAGGAAGTAAACAACATCTAGCCATGCTATTTTTGGAAGTAAATTAGCAAAAAAAATATTTTTGGATTTTTTATGTGTTTTTATGTGAATTTAACATGCATCTAATTTATTGTGTGTGAGTGTGGTAGCGAACAGGCGGCGTTAGAGGGCAGTTTTGGAGCTTGGGAAGATGTAGGATGGTGTGGATGGGTCCTAGGAGGTCTTAGGTGGCCTTTTGGAGGCTTTTCCCGCACTCGACCTTCAAAAGAAAGCCTAAAGGAAAAATTACAGGAGGACACAGGAAACTACAGGAGGCCTACAAGAGGAGGCCGAGAGCAATTTTTGCTATTTTGAGGGTGTGAGAGTGGGTGGAAAATGTGGATGAAGGTTGGAATAAGGTGTTAGGGTGCCTAAGGTCTACCATGAATCACTAGGAGAGAGAAAGATGATTGGGTTTGCTCAAGGAGAGAGGAAGAAGTTCTATGAAAAATGAAGGAATCTAGGGAAGAATTGAGCTGAGGTTTGGGAGACCTATAGGGCATGGATCAAATGGAGGGTGCGATCATTGGTAAGCTAGCCTACTTCTAGAAGATATTTTCTTCATAGAAACTGCTAGTCAACCAAGAAAATCAAGTAACCAATGAAATGAATGCATCCTAGGAAAAACAGAGTTTTGCATTAAAATGGCCTAAACTATGATGTATAGAAGGAAATTCTGGGAAATGTTGTAAGAAAGGAAAGCATGCAAAGGAATATTGCAAATCAGGAAGTGAACATGGCAAAGAATATCTAAAGCAAAGAAAAACTAGACTACCAATCTACTAGGGAACCGCAAACACTAGAAGTCCTAGGAATGAGGAAAATCTATGTTTTTGAGGCAACAAGAGAGTCTTTGCCCAAAATCATAGTCCCAGAGGGAGGAAGGGAGGCCAAGGCACTGTTACTAGCATTTTTAATCTTCTCTAATCATTGCTTAAACTACTACAGAAAGCACAAATGGAAGCAAGCTACTAAATCATCAAAAGCAACCTATTCTTAACCATGAGAGAAATACATCTAACAGCAAACTAATCTACAAACTGAAGTAAAGCATACAAATACAAGTAAAGAGAAGCTTGGCTACTTGGATTGGGCCCTAACCCAAGAGCTTCAGCCCTCTTAGGTAACTCAATGCTAGCTCAAAAAGGATTCCATCTTCATTATCAAAAAATAGAAAGATTACATAAAACTTTGATAAAATAGTAAGCTCGAAATTTGAGCAAATTTTACACAAGAAAAAAAAGTCGACCCTAGTGAGGCCCTAGGCCTCTCTACTTATACATCTGAAGCTACCAATAGCTTACTTAAAATCATGGAGGCTTGGCTCCCAAACTCGAGATAGCTATCAATCATCTTCCACTTTCTCAACTCCCTTCTAGTGCATGATTCGGCTGCTTGTACTCCGAGCTAAATGAAGAGGAATTTGAAGTGAGGAGCAATAAATGAAGGGGATTCCCTCCTATAATTCCTCTCCTCTGTCTACTTCGAGTTATTGTTGTAGTTTGACCACTAGATCCCTGATTTTGACCTCGAAATCCATCAATAATCTGCATTAAATACATGTTAGACCACATGGCATAATAACTAACGCAACTCACCCTATAAGCATAAATATAATCAGAAAATCATACAATAAGCTAAGAGAATGGTTGATTTGACTAGGTTAGGAGGTAAAATGAGCCCATATAATTACCCATTTATGAGGCTCATCATCACCCCCTACTGAAGGTGTTGCTCATCCTCAAGTAGCAACCTAGTCAATCTCTTGGTCTTTCATGGCCTTGGTGGCCTCCCTAGCATTCCAGGCTTCTGATGTGGTATTCTCATGTTCTCCATAAAATACTGCTTTTCTGTCTATGTCCTTCCACTGCTCTTTCTCTTCTTCTTCTCTTCTGCCTTCCAGCATGCATAATATGAGTGGAGGACTTAATTTGAGGCCAATTCAGTTAACCTTCAGCCTGTGCATGAAGCCCTTGTACATTGGCACTCTTTTCAATGCCTCCTTTAGCCTCATCGGGGAATGGTATTCTCTGATTTGTAAGTTGTGGGGTAGGGTGTTCCATCTTCTCATGCATGCATGCACATAGTCATCCCCAAGTAGCCTAAGCATATCTTCAAAGTGTGCAATGGCTTGTTCCTAATTGGATAGATATTTAGGGGCAATCTGAGGGTCATTGGCAAGAAGGTTTTGTGTGCTTATGAGTGCCATAGGATCTCATCGCTCAACTCTTATCATCAATGTTTCATTCTGCTCTTTCATTAACAATATTTTCATTTCTGCTACCCTTAATTCTTCATGGTTCATCCATGATGCCATGGCCATTAATTGCAGATCTCCTAGCTTGGCATTGGGGTCCCACACATTCAGGTTTGTGAGGGCCATGTTGTGTAGATAGAACCCTACCATATTTGCTTTGTCCTCGGAGGTGCCTTGGTCACACAAATCCATGAACTGCCTCTAGTCTTGGAAAGGAATTATGCCTCTTTGTGCCAATGTTTTTATTTGGAATTGAAGCCATTGATCCTTCATATAGAGGCCATAATATTTGGATGGTGTTCTGCATTGTAATGCTTCTATGGATAACCTGGCCATGTATGCCAAATGAGCCTCTTTCTCCTACAGCTGCCTCCTTAGTAATTCATTCTCATTCTCAATGTAGCTTCTTGTAATGGCTTCTCTGTCTCTGAGAGCACTCAATTCCCTACCCATTTCCTTGAGTTTGTCTTCCATGTGGCCAATATCATCAACTCCTCTGGACTTGGCTATTTGCGTCCACCTATGCGTTCTCACTCTCTCTTTTTCCAGTTTGAAAAACAGTGGAATTGTAAATTATTGTGGGATTATCTTGCCTCCCTCAAGTAGTCTGTAATAGGAGTCAAGATTAGGCTAGGTGTCAGGTTCTTGTAGCTCTTGTGCTTCCTCTTTCACCTCTAGCTATCCTCCTATATTTTCCTCAAGTTTTTGTGTCTCTTGTAGTTTGGACAGTGTCTCCAGTAGGACTGTTTTAGTCTCTTGTAGGTCTGGTTTGGGGTCCTGTAGAATTGCCTTCCCCTTCCATGTAGAAGATCTTGTAGTCCTCCTTTAATAGGTTATGGGTGTCATGGAAGGAGATTCTTTCACCTTGGCAGATGGTGAATCTTCAATGTTAATGGGAGTCTTTGATGAGGGTTGAGTTTTGCCTGTTTTAATTCTGGTACTCTTCCTTGCCCTGAAATACATGGAGGTTTTTCTTTTCCTCTTCTGCTTCTGCTTGACTGGTGTAGTAAGGGAAGTGAGGGTAGTTGTTGCTTCTCTTTCCAATGTTTCAGGCGACTCTTCTCTTTGCTCTACCCTCTCTGCCTCCTTTTCTGTCTCTTCAACTCTCCCCTCCTCTATTTCTTTTCTTTCCTCCTTCCTCTCTTGCTCTGTTATGTCACCATTGGCTTCATCTTCTCCTCCTTGCTATTCTCCCTCCTCACTGACAGCAGGACTGACATCATAGGTTAATGCCTTGATGTCATCCTCAGCTATCATATTTCTGAAAACTTCCCATGCTATAAGGATTGTAAGGGTATGGAGGGCTTCTTCTACTGGGATCTTGATTAGGCCATGGTGAGCTAGCTGCTATGAATTTCCTTCTTGTGCCTTGGTGCTGGAGTCAATGAGGGACTGAGGGATAAAGTAAGGGATACTGAGCTTTTGATGTGCTAGGTTATCCATGCCATATCTCAACTCTTGGAGGATTCTGAAATGATATCTATAAACAATGTTGTGCCTCCCCTCACAAGAAATGTATTTGATCACTTGGTAGCTAACCTCATCCTAGGGATATGGTACACCAGCCCTCCTAATTCCATTTTTGTCTTCAACAAGAGTTTCATTATCTTGGAAAAATTTCCTCTTGGTAGCCTGGCCAATTATTTTCTCATCTTTACTCCAAGGCATCCCAAGAGGAAGGGTAGTGACCCTACTGATGAATTCAGGGGTTATTTCAATGGAGAGACCTCTAATGGTTAGAGTAGTGTGAGTTATTGTGTGAGGGACTAGAGAGAGAGTAAATTCATGGGAAATTTCATCATCAAACCCTCTAAACTTCTCAAAGAAATTCATCTGGTTTGCCCTTTAAATATTTCCACCACTTGAGGATGTGCATGGAGTCTAGTGGAGTTAGTGGGCTCTTTTCTCATAAACCCCCCTGTCATACTGCCTATACTTCTTTTGAAAAACTAGATATGGAGGTGGAGATAAATAATTTTGAGTGAAATAGAAAAACAGAGGGGAATGTGTTTAAAAAAAAAAAAAAAACTGCATTTTTTCTATGTATTTATACCCTCTTAAAGACTCATTTTATCTTCAATTTGAGACCAACTCTTTCACATTTTGATATTAAACAAAGAGAATTCATTAACCCTGCATCTTTAGACTAAAATTCATGCCAAAATTCACGTTTCCTCCCTTCAAAATGACTCATTGCCCCTCTTGTAGAAGCCCGCTATCCCTCCTGTAGATTTCCTGTAGGTGCTCCTATTGAAAACCTGTAGGGCTCTTGTAAAAGAAGCCGAGAGAAAAAATATGGAGAAAATCAATGGAGGATGGTGGATATGATGCTACGGGGGCATAAGAAGACTGCTATGTGGCTGAGTTACGAGGAGAAACTGAAGAAAAGGTGGTGAGAATGTGTGGGGAGGAGTGTTCATTACCTTTTATGGTTGTTTTTAGTTATGCGTGTTGAGCTGGCAAGGTGTACGTTGCCCAGATTAGGACCGTTGGTCCCCACCTGCTTGGTCATCATGACCCCCTCATAATAATTCCCTCATTACTACATCGGAGTTAACTCTTCCTCCCACTACATGTCCTTCGCATCTTTTGCTTGAGTTGACTATGTGCACATGTGGGTGATATCTCAGTTAAGTGGAGTCAACTAAATGAAGGTGGCCAAGTTAACTGGCCACCTTTCCCTCTTTCAATTTCAACCATCTCGTTGCCTTCGTATGATTCCTAATTACAGAAATCTAGATAAAGGAGGGACTTAGCTACTTACCTATAATCCAAGTGTATTTGTTGCCATCGACTGTGAGGTGTTGTGGCTTTCTTTGCTGCATGTATTTATTTTCCTTCATGCATGTTGTCTCTACTTGCTGATGTGTTATTGTGTGTTTTTTCAGGTTCTTTTTCTGGAGCTGAGCTACATGTGCCTTTTCAACCTTCATATGTGCTATCCCTTGCTGCTAGTGCTGGACTTCTATGGGATTAGCTGCTACAGGAATTCCTACACGAGCTCCTGTAGCTGCTTCTCCCCTTGAAACTTTAGCTATTTCCCTATGCTTGGAGCTCGAGAATGATGCCAGAGGTGGAGATGAATTATGGAGGTATAGTAGGTAAGATTCAGGTAAAGTTAATGGTGCTTTTTCCTCCTTTTATTTTTTGTTTTTTTTTTCAGAACTAAAAAATTGTTTTTCTGTGTTTTTTCTTGGAAAGAGAAAAAAAAAATAATGATGCTTGGAGTGTGATGCAGGCTTGGAAATGATGGCAAGGAGGTTTGAAGATGGTAGGAGGGATTATAGGTTCCTCATGAAGCTTTTCTTGTCCCTCAACCTGCCTCTTGTAGACACTTTTGGCTCTCTGTAATTCTTATAGGAGCCTCCTATAGAAAACACAGTTTTGGAAGAAGAGGTAGAGTGGGGTGAAAGAGATGCCAAAAATGATGGAGGAAGGTGTGGAGAAGATGAGATGGATGTTGGTATGAATGTCAGGGTCCCCTTGGCACCTTCTTCTACTCCCTGTAGTCCTCTTGCAAACCTACAATGCAATTAAAATTCATTTCTTCTTTCTCTCTTTTTTTTTTTTTTTGAAATCAGCTAGGGCGCCTCATAGAGGTTTTCACCCTAATTGCCCACACTAGGAACCTCCAAGGGAGGTTTTTACCCAGGGATCTTATTCTTTTTCCTTTTTTTTTACATCACTGGGTCTCGTCAAAAGACGTTTTCAACCCAATGATGGGACTCAAGAGCCTCATGGAGGTTTTCACTTGAGTCCTTATTTTTTCTCTTTTTTCTTCAGTGAGTGGGTGAAGTGGAAGCTAATACATGCTCCAATACCATCACTATTTTATTCAAATCTTCAATAAACTCTCGTTTGGAGAGGGGTTTCTTGTAGACTTTCAACCGATGTCCATTAACAAGCATGGGGATGGCTTCATCCTCAATGGTTCTGATTAGAACTGAACTATTGTCATTGAATTTCTCCACAGTGTAGGGTCCCAGCCATCTTGTCCTCAACTTGCCTTTAAAATCCTTGTATCTTGAATCATAGAGTAGTGCCCAATCTCCCTCTTGCAATTGCTTCTCCCTGATATTGCTGTCATCCCATATATTTCTCTAAAGCTGAACTACCTCTGTATGGAGAAGGGCTTGCAATCTATATTCATCCAATCCATTGAGCTGAAGTAATCTCTCCTTCTATGCATGGCTGAGGTCTAGGTCCAACTGAGCTGTCATCCTTAGGGTATTGAATTCAAACTCTATTGACAGCAAATCCTTCTTCCCATAGACCAATTCATAGGGTGTGAACCTAGTGGTGGTATTTCGTGTTGTGTTATAGGCACAAGTGGCCTCAACTAATCTGTCCACCCAGTCTTTTCTGCTGATGCTCACTACCTTGGTTAGGATCCCTTCCAATTCTTTGTTAGTGACCTCCACTTGCCCATTGGCTTCTGGATGGTAAGGAGTAGAAGTCCTATGCTTGATCTTATGATGTGTGAGCAGGTCTTCAATCAGGTTGGATGTGAAATGATTGCCTTGGTATGTGACCAACTCTCTCGGATACCTGAACTTGTAGAATATGTTTTCCCTCAAAAACTCAGCTACTTTTTCCTTTGTCACTGCTTTGATTTCTTTGGTCTCTACCCACTTTTCCAGGTAGCTGGTGCACACAATGATGTACTGCTTCTACTTTGAAGGAGGGTTGATAGGCCCCACAAAGTCCATGCCCCACTTCTCAAATGGCTCAAAGGTCACTTGAGGTTGCATGGAAATTTCATCCTTTGCAGTGGGTTTCCCCATCCTCTGACATTGATCACACTGGCTCGTCTATCTCCTCACATCCTGATGAAGAGTGGGCTAGTAGTAGCCTGCTTGCAATATCTTAAAGGCAGTTCTTTTTTATGGAAAATGACCTCCACAAGGCCCGGCATGACAAGTTAGGAGGATGTCAAAGACTTCCTCCTCCCTGACACATCTTCTCAAGATCTGATCTGGGCCAAGTTTGAAGAGACTGCCTCCAATCTAGGTGAAAGGGGCACTTTTTCTTACTATCTTGCTCTTCTCTTTTGAGAATAGTTGTTGTGGGAACTGTGTTGATACCAAGTAGTTTGCTATATCAGCAAACCATGGAGAGAGTACTAATATAGCAAATTAGTGTTCATCTGGCATTTGGTCATCCACCATTCCTTCTTCACCTACAGGCATATTTACTCTAGACAAAAAGCCAGTAATAACATTCTCTTTACTAGGCTTATTAATAATGGTCAGATCAAACTATTGCAGTAAAAGAAACCATCTAATAATGCGAGCATTTACATTTGGTTTGTTCATTAAATATCTAATTACAACATGCTCAGTGTGCACAAAGGTTTGATAGCCTGTGATATAATGTCTGAATTTGTTTGAGAATGCACAATAGCTAAGAGTTCCTTCTCGATCACTGTATAGTTTAACTATGCCTTTGACAAGTTTTTGCTTATAAACTATATGGCATAAGGTAACTTTTCATCAATTTTTCCTAAGGCTGCTCCTATTGCTTTATTCGAGGCATCTGTGTGAATGTGAAAGGGTAGCGCCCAGTTTGGGCCTCTGAGAATTGGGCTAGTCACTAGCTTGTTCTTCAAGGTATCTAGGGCTTCTCGACAGTTTTCTGACCATATGAACTCAACATCTTTGCCTAGGAGGCCAAACAAAGGAGAGGCTAACTTGTTGAAGTCTTTAATGAATCTCCTGTAATATCCAGCTAAGCCTAGGAAGCTTCTGACATCTCTCACCTTTTGAGGAGGTGGGACCCTTTGGATGATGGCAATTTTGTTGGGTTCCACCTGCAGTCCTTGTTGAGATATTGCATGACCTAGCACGGTCCCTTCAGTCATCAAAAATTCACATTTTTCTAGACTGAATGACAGGTTCATCTCAATACACTTATCTAGAACTTTTCCTAGGTTAGATAAAGCTTCCTGATAGTCAAAGCCATAAGGAGTAGAATCATCCATGTATATTTCTACTGCATCATGAACCAGTTCAGAAAATATGCTCAATACTTTTCTATGGAAAGTGGCTGGAGCGTTGCACAAAACAAAAGGAAGGACCCGGTATGCAAAGGTACCCCAAGGACAAGTGAAAGTGGTCTTATCTTGGTCTTTCATACTGATTTGAATATGATTGTACCTGCAAAACCCATCTAGGAAGGAGAAATTCCTTGCCAGACCGTCTAACACTTGGTCTATGAAAGGTAAAGGAAAATAGTCCTTTTTAGTGGCTTTTTTCAATTCCCGATAGTAGACACAGATTCTCCACTTACCATTTTTCTTTGGCACTAGCACCAAAGGAGAGACCCATTCACTGTCAGAGATGGGATAGATGAATCCTACATCAAGCAATTTCTGCAGTTCTTCCTTAACAATATCTTTAAGTGTTGGGTTCATCCTCCTTTGAGGTTTCCTGACTGGCTTGAAATCTTCCTTGATGTATATATGATGAGTACATACTGAATGGTGCACTCCCTTCATCTCCTTATAACTCCAGGTGAAGGCATCTAGATGTTTTCTCAGTATGCTGCATAGCTCCTTCTCTTGGGAAGTAGATAGGGATGGATTGGTTTTCAATGTTCTTTCTGGGCTGAACTCTATATTTTTAACATGGAAAGAAGTGGGGTTGGCCACACAGAGATCAGTTGAGGGGTTGTTTTGGGTTTCTCTTACCATGTCTTCTAATCGTGATACATTGGGATGTGGATTTTCAATCAAATTTTCAATCATATCATCCTCATCTTGCGGTTTTTTCCCCATGGTGATTTCTAATGTACAAAATGGTGCAGAATAAACTTCATCCTCATCCTCCTCCTCCAACCAGAGAGGTATATCATGTTATAGCAAGGGTTGGGCACGAGTATATAGGATTAACTGCCTAGACATGTTCCCATTCCTTATGGTCATATTCCCAGCTCGACAACTAATGTAGGCATCGGCTGTAGCCAACCAAGGTATTCCCAGAATGAGAGGATACCCAGTGAGCTCTGCCTTTGGCTGGAGAACCAAGAAATTAGCAAGGTACTCCCAAGAATCAATGGAGACCATCACATCTTCCACAATCACCTTAGGGGTCACTGTGGAGCAGTCTGCTAGCTGCAACACTGTCATGGCCTTCCTCAAGGAGCCTTAGAGGTTAAGTTTGAGCATTGTGTCCTTTGTCATCACATTAATGGCAGCTCCCAGATCAATCAAGGTATGTGGGACCATTGTTCCATTGATGTGGACATAAACTACTAGGCTTCTAGGGTCCAGATATTTTGGACAGATTATCTACCCCAACATCAGGTCAGACAATTGTCCTACGACATTGATGGTTGGGGCATCTCTCTTGCACCTTCTTGGATGCCTAAAGCACTTCTCTTTGATCACCCTATTGTAGATAGGCACATCCTTTATGGCTTGTAGAAGTGACATCTTCACAGATAAATGTTTCAATTCTCCCAGGAGTTCAATCTCTCCTGGGGTAGCTGGATTGTCATGGATAGTCTCTCCAGGAAAGGGTGGATTTGTTTTAGGTACGCGTTCCTCTTTATCTTCCTCAACCTTCCTGGATGGAGGCTGGCTATCTGGGAGAACTTTCCTATATCGCAAGTTGATTTCTTGAATCTCCACAACATAAGTTGGGCATGATGGTTCCCCACTATACAGTTACTGAGCCTGTCAGTTGTTCAGGTTCCGAGTTGGATGGGCAAGCATTTGGGGTTGCCTTGATGAAGCAGAAGATAACGGTTGTGGTTAGGCAGGTGGTGGAGGTAGAAGAGTGCGAAGAGAGTTGTATTGGGGCCTCCCCCCCTAATCAAATGCATTCCACTGAGGTTGCGGCTGAGCATAGGATTGAAATGAATGGGTGGCTAGTTGGGCATGATATTGAGATGTGAAGGACCAAGGAGGAGGCATGGACAAAGAAGGATGAGCAGGGGGGCCCCAAGAAGGCATGGAGGTGACTTGGTTGAGGTTATAGTATGCTTGAGATGTCCCTTACATCCCCTGCTGGTATGGTCTGGGTCCATGCGGCCTCCTTTGGTTTACGTAATAGATCTATTCAATGACTCCTTCGACCCCTTAGTATACAGCTTTAAGTCCAGGCAAGGAAGGGCACTTATCTATAGAATGGTCTTCTTCACAAACTGAACAAAACTCTATAGAATTCAATGGGCATTCATTCCTAGGATGCCTCCTAGTGCATCTAGGGCAAAAAATGGCCAAAGCCCTCTCTGCTTCCTCTTGTTTTCCTTTGATATGTAAGGTATCCATTTGCATGGCAAGAGTCTATAGAATCTCATTCTTGAAGTCTTCCAACATGTTTCCAATTTCACCTTTAATGGATGAGTTAGAAGAAGAGGTATTGGTTATGGGTTGACTCCCCTACCTTTCTTTCTGGCTGCTCTAGAATGGTTTCTGAAAACAATCTTATGTCCTCATAGTATAGTTGGTAGATGTCTCCCCTGACTAGTAGATGGAGGGTGTCTAAAAATTCTTCTCGAATTCTCCTGAGTAGGACCAACTTCAGAGACACAGGGTCAAGTGTACACCTGGCCCTTTTGTAACTGAGTTGGAACCTCTCCTCATAGTCTTCTAGGGACTCATCACTTCCTATGGTCATTTGGAAGATTACTTCCATAGTATCTTTTGACCTACAATAGTCTCGATACTTTTTGTTAAAGGCCTGCTGCATCTGAGCCAAAGTTGTGATGTTATTGCTAGGTAATCCCATGAACCAACGCAATGCTATGTCCTTGAGAGTAGAAGGGAACAATTTCAACTTTTGCTCATCTTCTGCATAGTCATAAGTTCGATAGACAACATAAAACTCGAACAAGAAGGTGTCAAGATATTCTGTAGTCGAACCATGGAAGTGAGGTAGGGCTAAAGGACTTATATTCTTCATTTTGGTGTCCCCATTGGTCTCCCAAATGGGGAAGGTTCCCTCTATTCTCTCTCCATTTCCCCTAGCATTTCTGTTTTCAGACATTGACTCTAGAGGAGCGTTTTCTTCTTCTTCTTCCCTTATAGGTTCTTCAAATATGTCTAAATGTTCACCTAAGGGTTCTTCTTGATTGCAACCACCGAATAAGAGAGAAGGTTGGTTGTGCGAAGCAGTGGGGGTGTTGGGAAATTTTTTTCCTAAGTTATCTATACTCCTACGAGGCATGAAAGGAAATATTTTTGGTTTGTTTTCTGTTTTTTCCCCACACTGAAAGTACATGCAGAAACTGAAATTGTGATTGAATAAAACAAATTGTAACTAGTTGAAATGAACTTGCTGAATGGAAATTTGCAGAATTGAAAAGGAAAGCAAGGAAATGTAGAATTGAAAGAAAAGAAATGACTAGTCTACTTTTGCTGAAATAAACTATTAACAGAATGTTGCAATAAGAAATAGAAGAAAGCAGTAGGAACAGGTGGCACCAATAATGCTAATATTTCAGCAATAATGCTGCAACTCCTAGGCTACCAACTTTACTTTTATCAACCCGTTAGTTCGTAACAAACATGGAAGCGTCGGTGCTATATGCACAAGTACTAGTTCTCACTGCAGGTTGTCACTTGGTCAGCAAGTGCGAGATAACTAGGAGTTCAACCCAACTTATATTTATTTCATAAGAATCTCTATGTGTGATGAAAGAAAAGAAATATTACTCTACAGATGCTATTCTAACTGCAGAAAGGAGAAAGACTGGAATGTAAAGCAAAACCTAGTAAACCCTAATTAACAAGCTAATTCTACTTTTTCAAAAAACACTATGAAAATCATGAAAAAAATTCCATTACCTACTCAAGGAAGTAAAAAACATCTAACCATGCTCTTTCTGGAAGTAAATAAGAAAAAAACATATTTTTGGATTTTTATGTGTTTTTATGTGAATTTAACATGCATCTAATTTATTGTGTGTGAGTGTGGCAGTGAACAGGTGGCGTTAGAGGGCAGTTTTAGAGCTTGGGAGGATGTAGGATGGTGTGGATGGGTCCTAGGAAGTCTTAGGTGGCCTTTTGGAGGCTTTTCCCACACTCGGCCTTCAAAAGAAAACCTACAGGAAAAACTACAGGAGGACACAGGAAAACTACAGGAGGAAAACAGGGAAACTACAGGAGGCCTACAGGAGGAGGCCGAGAGCAATTTTCACTATTTTGAGGGAGTGAGAGTGGGTGGAAAAGGTGGAAGAAGATTGGAATGAGGTGTTAGGGTGCCTAAGTTCTACCATGAATCACCAAGAGAGAGAAAGATGATTGGGTTTGCTCAAGGAAAGAGGAAGAAGTTCTATGAAAAATGAAGGAAACTAGGGTAGAATTGAGGTGAGGTTTGGGAGACCTATAGGGCATGGATCAGATGGAGGCTACGATTTCTGGTAAGGTGGCCTACTGCTGTAAGAGATCTGCTACATAGAAACTAACAGTTAACCATGAAAATCAAGCAACCAACGAAATGAGTGCATCCTAGGAAAAACAGAGTTTTGCATTAAAATGGCCTAAACTATGATGTATAGAAAGAAATGATGGGAAATGCCGTAAGAAAGGAAAGCATGCAAAAGGGCTATTGTAAATCAGGAAGAGAACATGATAAAGAATATCTAAAGCAAAGCAAAACTAGACTATCAACCTACTAGAGAGCTGCAAACACTAGAAGTCCTAGGAATGAGAAAAATCTGTGTTTTTGGGGCAGCGAGAGAGTCTTTGCCTCAAGTCATGGTCCTAGAGGGAGGAAGGGAGGCCAAGGCACTGTTGCTAGCCTTTTGAATCTTCTCTAATCACTGCTTAACCTACTACAGAAAGAAAAAATGGAAGCAAGCTACTAAAATCATCAAAAGCAACCTATTCTTAACCATAAGAGAAATACATATAACAACAAACTAATCTACAAACTGAAGTAAAGCATACAAATAGAAGTAAAGAGAAGCTTGGCTACTTGGATTGGGCCCTAACCCAAGAGCTTCAGCCCTCTGAGGTAACTTAGTGCTAGCTTAAAAAGGATTCCATCTTCATTATCAAAAAATTGCAAGATTACATAAAATTGTCATAAAATAGTAAGCTCGAAATTTGAGCAAAGTTTACACAAGAAAAAAAATAGTCAACCCTAGTGAGGCTCTAGGCCTCTGTACTTATACATCTGAAGCTACCAATAGCTTCCTTAAAATCAGGGAGGCTTGGCTCCCAAAACTCGAGATTACTATCAATCATCTTCCACTTGCTTGGCTACCTTCTGGTGCATGATTTGACTGCCTGTACTTCGATTTGAATGAAGGGGAATTCGAAGTGAGGAGAAATAAATGAGGGGGATTCCCTCCTATAAGTCCTCACCCCTGTCTACTTCAAGTTATTGCTGCAGTTTGACCACTAGATCCTTGACTTTGACCTCGAAATCCATCAATAATCTGCATTAAATACATGTTAGACCACATGGCATAATAACTAACTCAACTCACCCTATAAGCATAAATATAATCATAAAATAATACAATAAGCTAAGAGAATGGTTGATTTGACTAGGTTAGGAGGTAAAATGATCCCATATAATTACCCATTTATGAGGCTCATTAAATGAATTATATCAACTTCCTCCAACCAAAGGAAGGCTTTTCCATGTAACTAGTATGTAGCTAATTTATCTTTTAATTCCACACTAGAATAATCATATACATGAAAATATTGATTGATATTAAGCAATCACACCTTTGTTGCTTCTTCAAACTATTTATTGTAAGTTGAGGGTGTATTTTTCTTGAATTCCTCTTGTAGTTCCATTTTGGGTTTCTCTCCTTTATTCATATGCAATTTTATTGAGCTACTCTCCCATTCATCCTTCAATTCGACTTCCTTACAATTTAGCTACATCATCAAAATTCTTATACTTGGAAGTCTCTCCTTGGTCATCTTCCTCCATTATTTTTTTTGCAGTCATAGGGTTTGATCTATTTGTTAAATTTTTAATGTGTCTTCCTGTTCTGCACAGAATTTTAACAATTTTTCATCTCCTATACGGAGGCTTACTATCTATGTTCTCATATATCTAACTAAATTCATCAGTTTTGTAGTAGGCTCTACCATCACTTCTCCTTTTATTTACTCCCTCTTCTTTTATGTAGAATAGGAATTCATTTTGTTAAACAACATCATGGTCAAGCTCATAGGCCACACTGTTGTAACTTGTTTTTTATATACCATATGTAACTTGTCCCTAATTTCACCCCATTAATAATTACTATTTACAAAGTAATTTTAATTTTTCTTTTTGAAAACGACTTACATTATTTTTCACTGGAAATAATCGACCATTGATATCACTAGAAGAAGAAACATCTTATTAATATCTCAGTTTTTTTTTCTGTATCATAAAATATTTTAACACTTATCATTTTCAAATTTTGCTTGAATCCCTTATTGGACTAGATATGGTGTTTGGTTTTCTCTTGACTACTTCCTAATTATCATATTTATTTGACCAAACTATTCACTAGTAGGCTCAAGGTCTTGACCATGCTAGTTGAATGATTTAAGTGCAAGAAAAATATAATATGTTTCATGGGTATTAATTCTTTTATTAATTAAGATAGCTAACCATTATGCCAATATATTGACTATACAACTGTGGATAAAATATCAATTTTACTAAGTTACATTGGTTCCATGTTTGAATTTATTATACATACATGTATTGCGTTGAAAATATTTTGGTGTGTTTGAATGCTTTCGTGGAAACTTGGCTTACATGCACACGTTGCACTAAATTTTCTCCATGTGATTGGGCCATGTGGTAGGAGACCGCATGCTAGACAAAATTGTAGCAATGTGATCCCGCAATTTAGACAGTGATGATCAATTTGAATTGATCAATAGTGGGGATGAAACCCAATACCATTAGGGTAATGGTCTACCATCAACTCGCCTACTGAGTTGTGCCATTTGCATATTTCCAGGTTCAAGAGTAGTGCTTTGCAACCATGGAGGAAAATTGTGTTTGGTAAGTTGTAGGCATACATTTGCAAAGCTACCTACATGGACTAGTTTTGTTGAAATATTTTTCAATGGATCCTATCACTATATCTACCAATAAAGGCAGGGTTTCCTTCTAGTTTCCTACTAACCTTGTCCTTCCCTTGTTTTCTCTCTCATTTTCCTTAAGTTATGATTCTTGGCATATTTTGGCATGGAGTTAACCTCCTACCAATAAATTTTTTAGTTTTTTCATAGGAATGTGGACTCCCTTTTTGATGCCTCAATCACGACTACCATATATTTGATGGGAATTTAGCCTCTCACTCCCCTATCATGACTTATTGGGCGTAAATTATTTGGCTAGCAATACTAATCTTTAAAAAACTAGTTTCATTCGCTTGCTAGTGAGGTTTTATCTCTTCTTATATCATGTGTACTAAGAGAAAATGTTGTTCTATCTTGGAAATGAGATTTTCCATGCCCTTTTCAAGGTGAAACACTTGTTCCCTATAGCATTTCATTTGTATTATTCTTGTATAATTCATCGTGGTTTCGTCATTTAATCAAGGAATTCTATTCTACTAGGGTCACTCTTACCTCCTTATTGGTGTTTCATTTGAAGGGGCACACTCACATTTCATTGCTAGTGAGGGTTACTTGTTTTATTCTATATATTCTAGATACTCATTCATTTTCATGCCTTTTAATGGTCTCGAAGTAACTACCCAAATATTCAGGCTCTATATTTTCAATCGAATAATGGAGATGGGGACAATCAATGAAGCCTTGGTAATCCATAAAATAAATGGAAAGGGGGAAACCCAAAAAAATAAAGTTTCAATGTAGATAATAGGGGAACTTTGGTCAATACAAATAAGGTGACATTGTTGTATGAGATATTTCCCTTATCTAGACATCCTTCATAATGAATATTATTTAATAAACTCTCCATGGCCTCAACACTATAGGAAATAAAAGATTCCTCATAGACTGAATTGAGAGTGAAAATATGATATTTTTCATGATATAGGATACCAATATCTCAAGTAAAATATTTAGGTAAATTGCATCTTAGTGTTGGAAGGGATGAAAATATGTGGCCCTAAATGGTAGGGGATGTGTTGGGGGTGAGAAACGCTTTGCATCCTAGAGGAAATATCGTTTTGTGACTGGTTTGCACTCCCATGAATCTTCTCAGGCAAGTTTCAATATGTGGGAGCTAAGAACATAGGATTTTTAACAACAATCTATGAACAACATATCCTTGTAGATAAGCTAACTTTTCTAGAAAATATCAACATGATAAGGTCAATTCACCAATATGAGATTTCGATCTTAGGGGTTAATTTCAATCTCATCAAAATCCTCATGCTGAAGAAAGGGGAGATCAGAAGACTAGAACAAAATGAAAAACAATTTAAATACCTCCTTTAATATATTCATGAGATAAATATACTATCAATGAATGGAACATATACCTGGAATAATTGTAGAGGAGGCCAAAATCAAATTTCTAGTAAATTGGATAGATTTATAGTCTCATAATCTCTTTTAGAATGTGATGTTTGTATTGAAGCCTCCATACTACCAAGCACATGTTTTGATCATTAGCCCAACCCAATTGAGCTAGACCTTAGATCTTCTCCTCACAGCTATAATTTTATATTTGAAAGCTTCTAGCTACACAAACTCTATTTCATTCAAAGGACAAATGATGTTGGGAAGAGATCAATATCCAAGAAAGGAAAAATACACATGCAGTCAAACTCAATTGAAAAGAATTGAAATCGAAATTAAAATAATACAAGAGAACACAATTTGAACATATCATTAGGGAAAATCAAGATATGGAATCCCATATACAGTAAGAGTAACAGAAAATCATTTTAGGCATACGCATGCAAGCGCTAGTTCTGGAGGAAGGGCGGTTAATTAGTTAGATCAAAAAAAGAAGAAAGAAGGAGGAAATCCTCTAGAAACTTAAATCAAGAGTGAGATGGTTGAAGGAAGGTGAGAGGAATACAATTTTCTCCCATAAGATAATGGTGAAGCACATGCAAAATAATAGAATATTCTATCTCACATCTTAGAATAGGCATCGATTGATGCAACACATAGAATTCTAACAATAATTAGTTTCTTATTACTACTTTCTCTTAATGAAACTCATCCCAAGTCTAGCAAGATAAATACAAATGATTACATCCAATATTCGTCTCTTTATACATCTGGCTCAAAACGGGGCTCAAATGTAGGAGATTTATTTTACAAAGGTGGAAGAAGTAATGATGGAAATTACAAAGGATAAAGATCTAGAAATATATGGTTTCACAACGAAATTCTTCTAAGCCTATTGGCCTTTTCTTGGGCTTGAGGTACATGCATTGGTTGAAGAATCTCAACACTCACACTTGCTATGGGTAGGCCTTAATGCCACACTTATCACTTTAATTGCTAATTTTGATAGATATAATCCTATTAGTGGATTTAGACTTATATCCATTTTTAATGTCATTTACATGATTATTTCAACTATAGTAATCAGTAATTTACTTAATCCCCTACTTAGTTCCATCATCTTGACTGAAGGGTATGTCTCTGTGGAATGTCGTTATATATTGGATGGTATAGTGGCTTCTAATGAAGTAATCCACTCATTAAAAAAGTATAAACGAGTTGGGATGATCATAAAACTTGATCTATCCAAAGACTATGATCATTTGAGATAAGAATAAATCATCCAAGCTCTTCAAGCCTTTTCATTTTCATGTCAATGGGTCACTTGGATTAAATCCCTGATTTCTACTCCCTTTCTTTCTATCCTCTTAAATGTATCTTTGACCTCTACTTTCAATCCATTCAGAGGGCTACAACATGGGGCATAACCTCTCCATTTCTATTCATTATATTAGCTAAGGGGTTGGGTAGATATATTAAATATTTTGTGGTTCACGACAAGATCATGGAACTTTGATTATATGGCACAAATATCGCTATCACCTATCAACAACTTTTGGAGGATATTATCCTATTTAGTGCATCAATAGTGGGCAAGATTAACATTCTAAGAATAATCCTTAATGAATTTATGGAGGCTTCATATATGGTAATTAATGCATAATAAAAACATATTTTTTTATTTCTAATGTGATTTTATAGAAGCACCTTTCTCATTTGATCAATTTCCAGGTCAAAAAACTACTTGATGAATACCTAGGATCTCCCTTGCATGAAATCTCCTTATGTGTAACATACTAGAAAGATACATTACAAAATATTTCTAAAAAATAGGCAAGTTTGGCATTTAGATCACTCAACTTAGAAGGGAAACTGATTCTCTTAAAATTAATTCTTAAATTCTATTGATGTACCAGTTATCAGTAATGGAAACCCATAAAGTGGTCCTCATAGCCATCAAAACTCTTTATAGAAACTTCCTCAATAAAACAGAAAAATGAAATAAAATGGTCACCAGTAACATGGGAGAAAATTTCCATTCCAAAAATGGCATGGGCCTTGGGGATCAGACACACAGGCACATTGAACAAAGAAATGGGAGCTAGAATTTGGTGGAGATGGCTTCAAGTCCATGGAAACAAATTTGGAATAAGAACTATAATCAACACTCCTAACAATGATGAGGCCAAAAAAATCAAAATATCCCCAAGGATCCTCAATTTTTAATTCGGAATGAGAGAGCCAAAGGTCAATCTAAAACCATTCCTTTTAGGAAATTAGGGAAGGCTATACAACACTATTCAGGAATGATGCAAGGAAAATTTACCTTTTCTTGGAGATCAAGAGGAGTTTCGAGAGTTAGAGAATTACAAAATAAAATAAAAATATAGCATAATTGTTAATTTCTAGGAGCCATATGACATATATTTTGTATGGAGAGTGTGAAATACAGTCGAGGAATGGAAAAAGCATCTAGCTACAATTTCCTCACTAAATGTAGCTTAGGAGTTGTAAAACTATAAAATTTTAATAGAGTAAGTTTAGGACAAACTCCAATTCAGATATCAAACAAAGGAGATGTTGACCTTAAAGGAAACCTATTGATAATGATAAATGGTTAGAAAAACCTATTGAAAAAGCATATTTGGTGTAAAATCTAGACACAAGAAAACTATCGCAAAGTCACCCAATTGTTGTGGTTGATCATTAGAAGAGAGGTACTCTCACAAGATTAAATTTGGAAAAAGGGTTTTGAGGGTCCTTAATTTTTACCTCAATGCACAAATTAAAAGGACAAGATGGAAAATTTACTATATTTATTTCCCTTCTGAGTAAGATTATTGGATCAAATGTTATTTTTATTTAGGTACTTAAATCAGAATTACAATGGTGTCATTGAAACATTAGTTCAGTGACAACAAGAAATTTGTAATGAGCAGATTCTCAATGAAGCCTGGATCCTGATTCCAGGATTCCTCATGTGGTTAACATGGAAGGAAATAAATAAGAGGATTCTCAACGAATTAGAAATTTAGGAAGGGGTTGTATGGAAACTTATTATGCAAAATGTCAGGGAATATTCTAGTTGATGACTAGACACAAGAAGACTGGGAAGCTAATTGACATGAGATGGGGATTTTAGACAAGTTGTAACATTCAACATCCATGGTCACTTAGTTAATGAACTCATCCTCATGTAGTAGAAAATTCCCCCTTTCAATTTCAGACCCCCTAATGGGCTTTGTAAAGTTGAATTTTGATGGCATTCTAAAGTAAACCTAGTTCAATCTGGATATGGAGGGATCTTTCATCACAAGAAGGGACATGCAATTTTTCACTATGGCGCAGAAAATTGTAGGGGAAATAGTTATAACACCACTAATTTTTTTTCATTGGAGATGGGCCTATGTGTTACTAAGAGTAATGGGTACTCATAAATTCAAGTTGATCAAGACTCATAGTTGGTAACTACTATTATTAAGAGAATTTTAAGTAGGAATCCCCTTAAAATTTGAAAGAGTTGGAGGATATATATTTCCATTTCTCACATTCAATACCGAACCTAGGCCTTTCCTAACATAAGCATCTCCCATTCCCAATAGTCTAGAAATAAGATAGTCATTTTTTTAGTCACTGTGGGTTTTCTGGAACAAAACACAAATATTGCAGTAGCATGTCATAATGAGGAGTAGAAAAAATTAGGGACCAACTACAAATCCTCATAGATGAAGAAAAAAATCCACAGTTAGAATTTTGGAAACAATATCAAATAATAAGGGGAGAGGATGGGGAAGCTTTCCACCTCGCTGCCTCCCATTACATTTAATGGGGGTGATGACATGGTTATCCCACCCCATCCAGTCATACATGTAAACCATCTTCACATCCCTTTCAATTAATATGGCATATATAATTCATGTCATGAATTATCTTCTCCAGACAGTGTATCTTATTCATAGGTTGGATATTCCCTTAGCAATTGAATCTTTGAACTAGGGGATGGTTGCAGAGCTAGCCTATCCTAGGACTTTGGAAGGAGTTGTAGTGGGGTTAGGGTTAAAATGGGAGTCACATGGAGAGGAAACATGTTTCATCTGTAGCATCTAAACACTTGATGGGCTGATGATCATGGGGTCAATTTCTGTATGTCTAATCACTGAAGAATTATTAATTTTCTATATTTCCATGGCGAAATATGGTTTATGGTCAGTAGGACATATGAATGGTGTGGAATTCAATTTGTTTTCCCTAGGTTTTCTCAATGTCTAACCATACCCTGAGCTACACTTTGTATGCAAATCCTCTCTCACTACGAACTAATTCTATTCCTAGGCCAATAAAGGAGTTGAGCATTAAGTACTTTTTGGTTTTATCCTAGTTCCTTTGGACTTGTCTCACTAGTCTACCCGTATGTTGGGAGGTGTATTTTATGGATCCTATCATCCCTTTCCATGCTATGCCCCACTATTATATATTCTCTTGAAAGTATTTTTGAGGTCATGTCCCTTAGGGAAGACATCAAGCTCAAATCCATGGTCTCTATGGTTGTCTTCTATTCATCCACTCCTCTAGTAATACAAACAGAAATATGGAAATTATAATCCTTAACCAAAATTTATTTCCAATCCTACTCTAACTCTAAAATCAAAATTAAAGTAGTTAGTTATGTTCTAGACCCTAGACATACTGGGGAAAGATGGAGCCAACATCTCAATTCCGTCACCCTCCACTAGAAAATGAAGATGCTCCTGGCCAAGGTTGTCAATAAAATGTACGAGGACCACAATGAAATTATAACATGCCATAATGAAATTAAAAAAGTCCAATAACACTAATGAACTACTTTTTCATTTTTAATGGTGTTTAAGGTATGATCATTTGTTTTGAAAAAGGCTATTAGAGTTTTTTTTTTGAATGCTAATAGATTTTGTATATTCTTTTAATAAACTTTTATTTTTTATGATTTTAATAAAATTTAAAAATATAGTGTTTAAAAAATAAATATAGGCATCTAACCGATTATCAAAATACATATTTAATAATGTAATCATTTCTATCTTTAAAATTGAATTTGATTGCCAATTTAGTCATAGAATATTCTTTTTTGTAGAAAAAACTAAAATGGAAATTTGCAATTTTTCTTTTAAATAGTTTTTTATTTTAATATCATTATTTATTATAATTATAGAGGAGTTTAATGCATCCCCCCCATGGTGGGTGTGAACTCCATTCAACTGTCACAACAATATTGAATACATATGGATTAGATGACCATCCAACCTATCACATAATCTCTTCTGCAGACTTGCACGCTTGGATATATTCCATAGTGATGGATGTACTATCCTAATTCTAGTTGGTGTTCAATATCTCTCCCTCAACTCACAATTTAATCATGAGACCACATTATTATCCCAAGAGGCTTCAATTGGGGTTAATTGAAGGTGGCATCCTTGCCAGCCTACAAACATGCTTAAGTTTATCTCCAAACTTTGAGCGCACCTTTGAAATTTCATTATTCTCTATAGCTATGTTCAATGCCTCCCCTATGTCATTCCAAGGCCTTGATGCTTTCCTTCTTTATCATATCCACACACTCATTGGCTGACCCTTGCATTCATCTACACTATTTTTCATGAAACTAGAGTTTTAGTATCACCATCCTACTCTGGTCTGGAAACTTTCATCCTCGCGCACAAACATTCTAGATATGGGGCTTCACTTTTCCTTCATGTCTCTCTCTAATGGTGCACCTCTCAAGAATGGTGTTCATCTTCCACTCGATAAGAAAGAGGCTTTAATAGTTACTTAGTTTGATGGTAACTTTGATTTTGAACTTGAATGGCTTCTTTTTATCATCTCAGTACTTGGCTTTGCATACCTAGGTCGATATCTCACTAGGCCTAGAGGCCTCCCACTAAAGCTTCATTATTTTCTTGAACTTAGTTGGTGAATTCTTTTAGTTCGTGTTTTTTTAGCCTGCTCAATTCCTTTTGTCACTGGGTAGGTGTCATCGTGTTTATCAAGCTTCAGTGAATATTTTGGGGGAGGTGCCCCTAGGAATGCTCCATCATAGTTTTTTGTCAAAGCTTTTTGGTGGCTCGTCGCCATTTCTAAGTTTCATGGTTAGTTCGTGGGTCACAGGTGGAACACTTGCGCATAGCTCTGCACCAATTTCTTTCCTCATGGATTCCCTAGGTTACCTCTCAGTCTCACTTCATGTTTTAATTAGCAATGAGAAGCTCAATTTTGTTATGGCTCAACCAAAATGACACTACCAAGTAGAGCTCCTATATTTTTTGTCTCTTGCAAACCCATGTCTACAATAGAAATGTTTCCTTTTTGTCTACAAAATTGTTAAAAATGGATATAATCAATCTCAAGATGCTCAATCTATGTTATAGGTCTAATTTATTAGCTAGTACACTAATAACACAAAAAACTATCTCATGTGAATCTTTTTTTCAGTAATAAAAAGGAAAACCTTACACAAAAACAGAAACTGGGATGAATTCACTTATTATCCTCCCTTTTAATTCTCCCTTATATAACTATGACAATTGGGAGACCCTAATGAAACCCTAGTACTGGGATAAATTGAAGAGGGGTTTCTAGTGTGGGAGAGTTTATTGGAATCTCTATGGTGGAAACTAGAGGGGTTTCAGTGGTTTTGATAATTTGTGTTTTGGTGCTATAAATCTCCATTTTAGTAAGTATCAAAGGTGTTGGCTTTAGTTTGGGTGTCTATATTTTGGTGGTACCAGAGTTGGTGTGAATTTCTATTCTTGGGATGGCTCTATAAGTCTTCTTTTTTAGCATGGTGTGGAGGGGTTATGGCTTTGTGGTCTCACAACTTTGGGCCAAGGTCTTCTCAATTATTCTATAAGTAGCAGGGGGTGGATTTGAGTTGTAATCTATGCGTAAGCTCTAGGTGGAGTACTAAAGTAGAATAGATTGGTTTATGTCAAGTTGGTCGATGAGGTTTTCCTTTCTCATCAATGACCATGATATGGTAACCTTGATTGTAGTTTATATTCTCATTCAACTATATATTTTTATGTTATATAATATTTCGCTTTCTCTACAAACTTAGATATAGGTATAAATACATAGACAAGTTATATGCTTTCTATTCGAGGTTCATTGTCCACATGTGATTACCTTTTTCTTTCTAGGTATACATATAGGTTATCCAACATTCTTTGACTTCCATATATTTATATCAATGACCAACTTACTCTTTGTATAGTAGAAATCAGAGTTGGGCTCCTTGGTAGGGTTCACTCACTTGAATATCTACAATAACATAAATATTTAGGGCTTTAACTTCTCATATATCTATCTTAAGTCTTATGTCGTCAACTTCTAGTTCTCCTGCTTTAAACCCTACACCTAAATATGCTTACTTTTTCACTAGAATTAGTAGTAGCATTAACTACTCTAATTCATTAGTATACATAGTATAACACATATTCATAGTTGATTACTACCTTGTACATTCTTATTTCTAAACTTGAATCTTAATATATTTAATATAGATTCCAAGATATTCATATACTTATCTAGAATTCCTGGAACTACGTTAGAGGCTACCACATTCCTCTCTACCATTAAACTATAGTTCCAGTAGATTCCTTCAACCTCTAGGCTCCTTATTGATAGGAAAAAACCCAAAATTCTTTCAAAACAAACACCCCCTTAGCCTAAGGAATGTCCTACTAGTTTTGGGTTCACGATCAGTCTTTCTCTCCCATTAAACCTTTTATTTTAGGTCAAACTTCCTTTTTCTCCTACATCTTGACCCATAACATTTATCTCCAAACATGTTATACTTTTGTGGTATGCTCAACCAATTGAACCCTTATGGCTACAATGGAGGATTTTCTTCTTTTATTTGTCTTTGTTTTTTATCCCTTCTTGAACCATTACTAATTCCAACTATTCCTTATTAGTTATGAGCCTAACCTCTTGCATGATAGCCTCTATTATGTTTCAAAAAACAATAATAAATAAAAATTCTTCATTTTATTAACTAAAGTAAATATTTAGATCCCTCATAAAACATTTAATTTTTACTATTTAGCTTTTCAACCACATGTCCAATTCATAGAATCATAAAAGTGATTTTAAAATTCATTTATCAAGGGTATTACAAGCTCTAATTACCCAGAATTTGAGGTGGTCAATTCCCACACTTAAAACAACCAACTGACACGATGATTTGGAAAACAACATAGTGATCAAATGGGGAGAGAACATTGTATGTCCCATAGAAACTTACTTATATAGCATTGTTGCTATTTATTCCCCTTATTTCGTTGCCAATAACCTAACTTTCAAGGTTCAAATCTCTCACACCTTTTATCTATGTATTGATTATGTTTTCTTGCTCAAATCCCACTTCCTCTTTCTTTATGCAAGATCAAGTATAACCATAGCTAAAAATGTACCTTTTAAATTTTAGTGGCTCCATTCTTACGGGTGTCTACGGGACCTTTTAGCATCTATATGAGCATATAGTAGAATCTATATGAGCATATGGAGGAATCTATTAACTCTAGGCGCTATAGAATGATAAAAACATTATCAAATTTGCTATGTATTCACTATGAATTCAATCCAATGTGGAAATTATTTTATGTCCAATTCCTTATTGTGTAAAATTTTAAAGATAACAAATAGGAAGTTTGTATTACACACTTCACTTCTTGTGCTTTCATTTTCTTGGAAAATTATTTGCATAGAGATCCTAATAATTTTATCGTAAATGAGTTGAGGAAATGATGTGGAGTTGGTGCAATCTACAATTTTTTCCTTTTGCCTGAAATTTGTCATGTAGCAATAGGTAACATAATTTTTCGTCACTAATATGATGATACAATTTGACTTGTTGATTTTTATCTTTTCTTTTCAAGATAATAGGTTTATTTAAAGGGTGTTAACTCAATGGAAGAGAAGTTATATTGTAAGTAGGAGGTTGATGATTCAATTCTATTGTTCCCTAACATGAATTAATCACTAAAGAAACTAAATGATGCACAGTCTATGTTTTGTTTCTAAATATAAATTTTTTATTGTATTTAAAGAGACAATAACTGAGATTAAATACATATTGTCTCTATAAAGAAAGTATATATTTTGTCTTTATAGAGACAATATGTCTTTATTCATAGTTATAGTTTCTTGAGAGGAAATGCTCTATATTTTGTTTCTAAATAGAATATTTTTATTGTATTTAAAGAGACGATAACTAGGATTAAAGACATATTGTCTATATGAAGAAAGTAAATATTTTTGTCTCTATAGAGACAATATGTCTTCACTCATAGCTATAGTTTCTTGAGAGACAAAAATGAATTGCCTTTAAGAGAAGATAATAGTTGTGTTCTATATTGATTTTATGAAGACAATATTTTAAGAGAATAATTTCACGCACTAGCGTAAACACAATGTTTAAGACAATTTACAAGGTCTTTTTTTTTTTTCCTCTAAGTTAAGAAAATTTACTCAAAATTTGTCTTAAAACCCTCCTCTCTCTCTCTCTCTCTCTCTCTCTCTCTCTCTCTCTCTCTCTCTCTCTCTATATATATATATATATATATATATATCACTTTGTTAAAAAAGGTGATTGCAAAAAGAGGCTACCTCCAACACATTATGGAAGAGATGTTGTAATGCCATGTCCAGTAAACATTTTTGACTAGGTCAAAATAAAATATAAAAAAATAAAAAATAACTCTATGTTGAAATAAAAAGAACTTCAAATTAATATAATAAAAAAATCATAAATTATTATAATTATTATTACTAATTTCTTTTAGGTAGTTAAGATAAAATTAAATCGGTTACCAGTTGTTTTTGAGCTCCAAGCTTATGGGAAACTATGGTATCGACCCATGGTATTCATGTGGAATATAGCCTAATTAGACCATCCTAGATCCATCATATAGGTGGGTCTACCAAGCACTGACAACGATCAAATCTCTTGAGATGAAAACCTCTTTTAAAGTGAAGAGATTTTATCTCTAGGCACTTAATACATCTAGACATAAGATAAATCTAAAACTGGTTATAATTTTACAATGACATAAATTAGATCTATTTTTCTAAATGAAAAATTTAATACTAAAAAAGAAAAACAAACAAATAAATCATACATTCTTTCATTGGTAGTCACGCCTTTTTACATATGTATTTATAAACCAAATTATTGAGTCAAAAGACTCATTTTATGGCTCAATATGAGGGATGTGTAAATCTGTCAAACAAAAATAAAAAATAAAAATTATGTTCTAAAATTTCCAAGTAACGAATTTGTAGATTTTGAATTTTATGAATAGTCGTTGATTAACCTAATGGTAATATTTAACCATGCCGGATGTTTTGTCCATCCAATAAATTTTTGGTAGGAATAAACATTGCACGATCTATTGAGGGGAGAATATTTACCGAACATTCGACAATCTCTTGAACGGAGAATATTTACCTCCTTAAATTTGTTGTCGAAAAAATATGATATATAGGCAATAAGTGTCCTACAAAGGATTTTTTTAGCTAAGTTGAAGAGCCATACTGGACTGGACCATGAGGAGGACTGGGTGCAGGTTGGTGCGTGAAATTGATCTGCCATGGGCAAGACATCCAAAGCGGCCTAGGACTTCTCCGCCAGTTGGCCAAGAGCCAAAGCGGTAGAACATGGCAATACTACTTTTAGTATCACTCATAATGTCTCTTTTCTCCATTATGTAATATATATACATCTTTAAAAAAACATATATCTATACATATACATATTCATAAATATAAATTTGCATATTATTAGTTTATAATCTATAAGATATTAAATATTATTCTTAATTTAAATTTAAATATTATTAATTTATATTTGAAAATAATATATAAACGTACATTCATTTTCATATATTTTTAAAATTATGAATTAAATAATTATTAATATATATAATCAAAATTTATAAAATTTGTTTGGGCACAGTTCAATTAGTAATTCTAGATATGTGAAATCGTTGAAACTCGAGAGACCCAACTTCAAATCCCCCTGTTTGTGACCCAGCTTACAAAGAGGAGGACAGGTTGTAGATCACAAGAGGTTTATTAGTAGTTACGTGTGAGGAGGGTTGTTGGGTTACTTACCAACATTACATTTTCATACGATTAAACATATATGGATTTCATAATGTGACAAACTGATCCGGATTTAAACAGGAATGTAACAAATTACAAATATAACCATAAATACAAATATGCAGTAGAAATAACACTTCATTTGTTTAATATCAAATACTGAAATATGCTTACAAACAGAATGAAAATAAAACTAGCTTGGGTGATGGTAGCTTATATCTGAGAAGAGATATGACAGCGACATGCCTCTGAACTATTTTACAATGAGGCTCAAAGGCCTATTTATTATTGAGAAACAATGGAAAACCCTAAACATCCAAAAACCTAACCCTAGGAGATGAAGTGCCAAACTATGGGCCCCGTTTGGGTAAATTGGTGTATCAACTTCCTGCAGTCGTAACTTTGGAATATGATCTCTGTTTGACGTGCACAATACCTTGATAGAAATATAATCTGAGGACTACAACTTTTGAATGACCAACATCGGCAAATGGTCCATGTTGGTCCCATTTTTCCCAGAAAACATCGTCTAGGGCCTCAAAACAACTCCAGAAGTTCAGGACCTGAAAAAATGGCAAAAATAGTAAATTGTGCTACAAATAAGGAAACTAAAAATCTGAAAGAAACAATGGTGGGGGTCCAAGTGGAATAGGCGGGTGGCCACCAATATCCACCTGGATCATTCCTCCCCCTTAGGAAGCAATGGTACCCATTGCGTTGAGTTCCTCCATGAGATAAGGAAACCTCTGTTGAACTTGGTCCCTGGTGAAGGAGTTGGTCTACTTTGACAACTCGATATAGTTGGATACTTTTCTATCGGGTGGTCTTGATCTGTGTGTCCATGATCTGATCAGTTGTGGCTTGTTCCATGAAATCTGAATTTAACTTTGTAGGTGTGAACTTTTCTGCAATGTCTGATGTGTCCAACAACGGTGGGAAGCATGGTCGAAGGCGGTCCACATTGAACACTAGGTGCAGGACAAGGAATGGGGGAATGTTGAGCTCAAATGCATTGTCTCCCACAACCTTGGTAATGGTGTAGGCACCATATTGGAGGGGTTTGAGTTTCCGATAGGCTCTGGTAAGGCATTCCTTCTGCAAATGCAACCAGACTTTGTTGCCCACTGAAACTTGTGTGGCACTTGATGTCGATCATGTCGCTGCTTGTAATTGGCATTTGATTTTCTCCAAAATGTCATGGACTTGCTAGCGAATATTTTGGATGTGCTCAATGAAGTTGTTTGTCTTATTGGCTTCTGATTGGACGTGGGCCAAATCTGCCTGAGTAGATGCAAATGGTATGGCCACATTAATGGGGCATAGTGGTTGGAATCCCAAGCCCATATGAAAAGGGTTGTAGCCAGATGAGTTGTGGAGAACCCAGTTATAGCTGTGTTGGACATAAGGGAGGCTCTCATCCCATGTACGTGCATGCTTTGAGCTGTACATGCATAGAATGTGTACGATCATCCTATTGACAAGCTCTGTCTGGCCATCAGTTTGGGGATGGAACGTTGTGGACTTAGTGAGCTTGGTGTCCAACATTGACTAGAGGCTGGACAAAAATATACTGAGGAACCTACTGTCTCGATCTAATATGATAGGTTGTGGGATCCCAAAGTGTACCCACACTCATTCAAAGAAGAGTTTAACAGTGGTTTTTGTTGTGATATTCTTCTTGTAGGCCGCCATAATGGCAATCTTCGAGAATCTATCGACGACCATAAAAAAACATTCGTTGGCATGCTTAGTAGAAGGAAGGCTCGGCATGTAATCCATGGATATGGATTCCCAAGGTAGACTAGGGGTAGGCAGCGGAGTATAGAGGCCTCGGTTCTTAATGGTCAGTTTGGCAATGACGTAGGCAGTGTAGGATTTGATGTACTTCTTGACATCCTGTTGAAGACTCAACCAATAAAAATACTTCTATAAACTGCCACAGTTTTCTCAATCCAAAAATGGCCAGTGACTCAACTGTAATGCGCTTCCCAAATCATCTTTGCTCGCCTGCTTGAAGGAATGAAGAGGTGTCCACAGTGGCATAGCAAGGCATCTTGGAGATGAAAATCTGGAACTTGTTGACCCTCCAAGAGCGTCTAGTATGTGTGGCCGAATTCTAGGTCACTTTTGTAGAGAAATGGCCAATTAGAAGTCTAGTGCCCATAAGAGTTGAGTACGATGGTTATCGCCATGATTGGTGGTCGGCTAAGTTAGTCTACAACAATATTGGTGCTACCCTTCTTATGCTTAGTATTCAAATGGAATTGTTGCAGGTATGTGGAACACTTCTGATGTTGATCATTCTGCAATTTCCCTTGCATCTATATGAACTACAGGGATCAATGGTCTGTGTGGATGACTGTTTCCTTCCCCAAAATGTAATGCTTCCATTGTCGGGAGGCCTGCACAATGGAATACATCTCTTTTTCATAAGTGGGATACTCTTGGACTGTGTCTAAAAGTGTCTCACTGTGATATGCCACAGGATGCCCCTATTGAGTAAGGACTTCCCTAATATCATAGTCACAGGAATCTGTCTCGATCTCAAATAGTTGTTGCAAGTCCGGTAAAGTGAGCACTGGTGTAGATCAGAGGCGATGTTTCATCTTTGCGAATGCCTGCTGTTAAGATTCAGACCAAAAGAAATTTTCTTTCGCTCCTCCCTTGGTGACTTGACTCAAGGACCAAGTGATATGAGAGAATCCCAACATGAACCTATGGTAGAAATTGGAAAGACCCAGAAATATGCGGAGCTCTGTCAAAGTGGTTGGGGCTAGCCAATACCGAATGATTTGGATCTTGTCTGAATCCACATGTACCCCGTTCATCAATAATGTATCCCAGATACTGAACCTAGGTCATGCCAAAAGTGCATTTCTTCAAATTGGGAAATAACTTATGTTGTCACAGTCTTTGGAGAATGTGTCGGATGTGGTGGAGGTGCTCTTCCCAACTCTGGCTAAAGATCAAGATGTCATCCAAGTATACCACAACAAATGAGTTGGTGAATGGCTGCAAGATGTCATCCATCAGCCTCATGAAGGTTGTAGGAGTATTCATTAACCCAAAAGGCATAACCAGCCATTCGAAAAGGCCCTCCTTGGCTTTGAGGGAAGTCTTCCACACATCAAAGGTTTGATTGGTACCTGGTGATATCCGAACTTCAAGTCGATCTTGCTAAAATATTTCCCCCCTTGAGTTGGTCCATAAGGTCATCAATCTGTGGGATTGGGTACCTATTCCCGACAGTGATATTGTTCAGCACCCCATAGTCAATAGAGAGTCTCCAAGTCCCATCCTTCTTCTGTACCAACACGATCAGGCTCCCATAGGGCGATGGGCTCGGCTGGATGTGACCTTTCTACATCAGCTCCTGAATTTGCCTGTTGATTTCGTTGTTCTCCAAAATGGATCACCGATAGATTAATCCATTAGGAAACAATGCACCTAGGGTCAAATTGATGGAGTGCTTGACCTGATAGTGTAGAGGCACCACTGTGTGGGAGGTGAAGATCTCCTTGTACTCCTCCATGACCTTGTCCATTTGTTGTTGTCATGCAAAGGGGGCCTTTCTGGAGTTGTAGCCACCGTATTCTTCTTTCCCTGAGGGTGTATCATTAGGAAAATAAATTTCTTGGTTTTGGAAATGAGCTTAATGCATTGCTTTGAAATAATCAAAGAGATGGTGGTAGGCGGTGCTACCTTCGGTATCATGTACAACTTATTTTCCAAAGTAACATTAACAACGTGAAGCCTTGAATCATACACAACATTCCGCTTCCACAAGTATGGTTGGCCTAATAATACATCACAAACATCAAGGGGAGAAACATCACATAATACCTGATCCGTAAAGGGCTTAATGCAGTATGGAAGGCAACATTGTTGTCTCATGTGAAGATCACATCCTTGGTGAAGTCACCCGATGGTGTAAAGTTGTGGGTGTGATGTGGTTGGTAAGCTCAGTCACTTCACGACCTCTGTCCAAATGAGGTTCTTTTGGCTCCCACTGTTGACAATGAACTATAGCTTTGAACCCTCTACCCACTTCTGGGAATGGAAGAGGTGCTCCTCCTCCTCTGGATCTTTAGGCTCCTCCTTCTGGATATTTTTGGTGGCAACGGTGGTGTTGGGCTCCACATCGATAATCTACTTCCCCTTGTCATACCCCTTGTTGGGTTCTGACTTGGATTCAGAACATTCATCTGATTCTGAAGCCTTCAACTTGGCCACCAGTGGCTGCTTGGCCCGACACTCACTTGTGTTGTGAGTGGAGCTCTTATGGAACTCACATCACTTTCCCGTGTCCTTCTTTGGCATCTTGGTATTGCTCTTTGCTTGCAACTTTAGCGGGTTGTCCTGGATCTCCACGCCTTTGCTTTCTCCTTTGTTCTGCAGTTTTGGGTCACATTTCACTTGCCTCAGATTCACAGATCCAAATTCTCGCTTCTTCCATTTAAACTTCTGCTCTATCTTGGCAGCTTATCAGTACATCGTGTCGAGCGAGGAGATGTCCGGGAACTCCATCCTGTCTTGTATGTACCTGTGTAGGCAGCTGTGGAAATTGAGTACCAATTGTTTCTCAAAATCCTTGATACCCAACTTCGTGCGAAGGGTATGAAAAAAATTGGTAATATTCAACACATCTTGTTCCCTTCCCTTCCGTAGTGTTGTCCACTTTATGTATTTATCTTCATAGCTCCCGATAGGATAGTATTGCTCCTTGATGGCACCCTGTAATGAATTCCAAGTGGGTGCGACTAAAAATAATGAGGTTTTACTTTCATCCTTCTGCTCACAGTAGGTTTCCCACTAGTCCTTGATGTGGGGGGCAACTTTGAGAAGAGGAAAAGTAATCTTTTCTCTGCTAGAAAAATCATGAACATAAAAATATCCTTCTAGCAGATTTAACCATTTATCTATGACGTCTACTTCTATTTGGCCCTAAAATATGGGAATGTGTTAGGAAACCAGCTCAAGAAAATATAGAAAAGATAGATCAACGCCTTAGAATTCAGCCTCTTCGAGGGGGCAACCTCCTTTACATTACATAAATGAACAATTCTTGGATGATACAAATGACAAAACCTCCTTCCTATATATAGGAGTCTAAGGAGTCACAATATAATCCAGCCGACCTAACAATAATAATATAAAGCCACAAAAATAACAATAGAGGGATTCTATGGGGCACAGAAATAACAATATGTGGGTAATAGGGGCACAACAATATAAATAAGGGGTATAACTACAATAGTAATGGGGTAATCACTAGTATTATAGGGACCCAACATGCCCCTCTCCTTCAAAAAAGTGTTGTCCTCAACGCTTGAGTAGTTCTGGATACTTCTGCATAAAATTCTCATCCTCCCATGTGGAATCTTCAGCGGATAAGTTCTTCCACTTGATAAGATACTCTGAAATTGATCGATTTCGTAGCTGTCGAGTTCTTGTTTCTGTGACTGCTTTCGGTTCCAATATAATTTTTCCTTCCTCGTCAAGTTCTGGCAATATTGTTTGAATTGGGAGCTTGTCACCTATAACCTTCTTTAAACATGAAACATGGAAAACTGGGTGCAATCGAGAAGCTGCAGGAAGCTCCAATTTGTATGCCATAGTACCAATCTTTTGCAACACCTTGTACGGACCATAATACTTTGGTGATAATTTATTATCCTTCTTAGCTTGCTTTAGGGACATTTGCTTATATGGTTGTAGCCGTAGGAATACCCAATCACCTACATCAAAACTTCTTTCACTGCGATGTTGATCTGCCTGTTGTTTCATTCTATTTTGTGCCAACACGAGGTTATCCTTTAAGAGTTGGAGGACTTGTTGTTGATGTTCGATGTGATGTTCCACTGCCTGAACCTTAGAATTTTCTCTTAAATATGATGTGATGGATGGTGGTTGATACCCATAAAGTGCCATAAATGGGGTCATTTTTGTTGCTGTATGGAAGGAAGTGTTATACCACCATTCAGCCAGAGGCAACCATTTGACCCATTGTGTCTGTTTATCAGATACAAAGCAACGAAGATATCCTTCCAAACATTTGTTTACTATCTCAGTTTGCCCATCAGATTGAGGATGATAAGATGAGCTATGAGCTAACTGAGTACCAAGACAAGAAAATAATTCTGTCCAAAAATTTCCAGTGAAAATGGGATCTCTGTCACTTACAATAATCTTTGGGTTTCCATGTAGCTTTTGAACTGTTTCCATAAATGCAGTAGAAACTGTACTGGCTTTAAATGGATGTGATAATGCACAAAAGTGTGCATACTTGGTAAGTCTGTCAACTACCACCATGATGACACTCTTTCCCTCAGACTTGGGTAAACCTGTGATAAAATCCATTGAAACCTCCTCCCAACGTTGGCTTGGAATGGATAAAGGTTGTAATAGACCCGGTGTCTTAATTGTTTCAACTTTATTTTGTTGGCAAACCAAACATTCCGCCACAAACTTTTGAATATCTGATTTAAGGCCATCCCAAAAAAATTCCTTCTTAACCCTGTGGTAAGTTTTTAAAAATCCTGAGTGCCCTCCTAAGGGAGAAGTGTGCAATTCCATAAGAATCTTTTGTTTTAGCTGGGAATTCTTACAGAGGTATAAGCGATCTTTGTACCATAACGAATCATTTTGCCAGCTAAATGTATCAGAAGTACTGGAATCTTGTTGTAGCTTTCGAATAAGTGCCCACACTTCTTCGTCATTCTTCCATTCCTCCCTTGCTTCGTTTATCCAATCTGGTTGGATAATAGAAATGGCACACAACAATGCTTCCACATCCTCATCCTTTCTTGAGAGTGCATCTGCCACCACATTTTGCTTCCCTTTTTTGTAGATGATTTCAAAGTCATAACCCAACATCTTTGTGACCCACTTTTGTTGCTCTTCAGAGGATAATCTTTGTTCTAAAAAGTATTTAAGGCTATCATGATCCGTTTTTACCTTGAAGTGTCTTCCCATTAGGTAGGGTCGCCATTTCTTAAGTGCATGGAGTATTGCCAACATTTCCTTCTCATAAATAGCTTTGCTTAAAAACTTTCCCTTGATTGGACGACTTTCAAAAGCAATGGGTCTTTCATCTTGCATTAGAACAGCACCAATTCCATTTCCTGAAGCATCACATTCCACAATAAAGGTTTTTGTGAAGTCCGGTGTAGCTAAGACCGGTGCTTGGCACATTGCCTCTTTAAGATGTTCAAAGGCCTTTGTTGCTTCCGGAGTCCATGAAAATGAATCTTTCTTCAATAATGTTGTTAGAGGTGCTGCTATTCTCCCATAATTCTTAACAAACTTGCGATAATACCCTGTCAACCCAAGAAATCCTCGCAGATGCTTTATGGATGTGGGGATTTTCCATTCCTTAATGGCTTTAATTTTGCTAGGGTCTACCTTAACTCCTTCATGAGATACAATATGACCCAAATATTCCACCTCCTGGACTCCAAAGAAACATTTGGATCTTTTTGCATATAATTGTTTCTCCTCCAATAGTTGTAGCACCCTGTCAACATGTTCAACATGATCCTTCCAAGACTTGCTGTAGATTAGTATATCATCAAAAAATACTAACACAAATTTTCTAAGGAATGGTTTGAAAATTGAATTCATCAAACCTTGAAATGTTGAAGGTGCATTGGTAAGGCCAAAAGGCATGACCAAAAATTCATAATGACCCTCATGAGTTCTAAATGCCGTTTTCGGAATGTCTTCAATCTTCATTCTGATTTGATGATATCCCGAACGAAGATCCAACTTGGTGAAGTAAATTGATCCATGCAATTCATCCAGTAATTCATCAATGACAGGAATGGGGAACTTATCTTTAATAGTGAGCTTGTTGAGCTCCCTATAATCCGGACACATGCGCCATGATCCATCCTTCTTGTGCACCAATACTACTGGAGCTGAGAAAGAACTTTGACTCGGTTGAATTATACCAGCCTCTAGCATTTCTGCAACCATACGTTCAATTTCACTTTTTTGGACATAGGGATATCTGTACGGCCTGATGTTTGGAGGAACACTTCCTGGAATCAGATGAATAGCATGATCATGATCACGCATAGGTGGGAGACCTTTGGGAGTCTCAAATACCTTGGAATGATTGTCCAGGACTTTTTGGAGATCTGGAGAAATAGATGATTCCAATGTGGAAACATCTAGCGAACATAATTGTGCAATTACACCTCTTTGCTCCTTTTTTAGAAGCTTTGTCATGCCATTAGAGCTGATTATCTTTCCTGGTTTCCCTGCAATACCCCTTAATTCAACTTCCTTTCCTTCCATAGAAAATTTGATGAAAAGTTCTTGAAAATTAAAAGCTATTGTACCCAAGGATTGTAGCCATTGGACTCCTAGTACAACATCAGCACCTCCCATTGGAATGGAAAGCATTGGGCTAGTCAATACATATTCTCCCATGGATAGCTTGATATTATGGCACTTTCCAGAGCAATTTATTGTTCCTCCATTTGCAATCATCACTTGACACTCTGGTGCTGGATATAGGAAGCAATTCAATTCTTTTGCTACCCTACAATGAATAAAATTGTGGGTGCTTCCTGAATCAATCAACACTATTACCTTTTTCTTCTTGATTTGTCCTTCTATCTTGATGGTTTGAGGAGTGGTAATTCCCGCCAATGCATTACAAGATATGGTCGGATTTATTTGTTCTTCATCTAGGCTTTGTTCCTGGAGTATATCCTCTTCTTTTGACCTTTCTTGCTCCTTTTCTTCTTCCTCTTCACAATCTATGTAGAATAATTTCTTCTCAGCACACTTATGACCTTTTGTGTATTTGCTATCACAACTGTAACAAAGCCCTTTTGCTCTTTTTTCTTCCAATTGTTGTGGTGTCAACCTTGTAGGTTGTGGAAGACTAGGGGCAACAACACTTCCGTCTTTATAGTTGTGAGTGGTATGCTTCCTAGTTGCCATAATTTTGCTTTCCATTTTTCTTGCTAACCTGAATGCCTTCTCTAATGAATCAGGTTCCCAAAGGCGAACATCATGTTGGATATTATCCTTTAAAGACCCTATGAACACATCAATCCTATGCTCCTCTGGAATATCTTTTACCCTTATGTTCAATTTTTGGAACTCCTCAATGTGCTCCATTATTGAACCCTTTTGTTTGAGACTTATCAATTGGCTAAAAAAAGTGTTGCTTTTTGTATCCTCATAATGTGCTATCAATTCTTCCGTAAAAATTGCCCAAGTGATAAATTGTTTACGAGAACAAAGCCATTGATACCATACAAACTGATTTGGTTCCAAATATACAGTTGCCATACGTACCTTTTGTGTGTTTTGCACATTATTGAGATCGAAGAATTGCTCCATCTGTAATATCCATGTGGCGGGATCCTTGCCATCAAACTTCCTCATATCGATTTTTGGAACATGGTGAGTCTTTGATCCAACATTAGAGTCTATGGAATCATGATTAACATTTTTTTTGTTCTCATCATGAGTTTCCTTTAGTACCTTTTCACCATTAGTGACCATTTCTTGTAGCAACTTATTCATATTTATCTTCAATTCTTCCATCTTATCATCCATGCCATCAATTTTAGCGTCCATGCCATTCACCTTAGCTTCCATGCCATCCATCTTAGCTTCTACACCTTTCTTTAAACCATCCATATTAGCTTCTACATCTTTCCTTAAACCATCCATTTTAGATTCTGTTGCTTTTTGTGCAAGTGACACTCGTTGCACTTGTTTTTGTAATTTTGATATATCATATAGCATTTCTTCTTCTTCTTCATGAGTCATGCTAGAGCTTTCAGGTTCCTTACTAGGTGTTTGCATTTTCTTTCCTCGGGGCATCAGTTACTGATAATAATTCTTTACTATGCCCTTTGAATTCCTTCAAAATAGATTTTCAAACCAAGCTTAAGCAAAAATTTAAGAAAATCTACACACCTTTTTTCACTTTGTAGGAGCTCGATATTGCCTCTGATGTATCTTTGTACTTTTCGATCATCTAGTTCTGAATTTGTGACCTGCAGTAGCCCTCTGTGTCCTCTTTCCAATGCCACAAGTCTGACCCAAATTGGATTCTCCAAGGAAGAGTTATGCGAAATCTCCCACAGTGACTTGATTATAGACTAGTTCAGTAGAGCGAACTTGTACGACGTGCCACGAGTCACTGTTTCAATATTTGGATCTGAAAAATGCATACAAGAAACTACAGTCCGTCCTCTTTTTGTACCTTCTTACGAAATTTCAATCCGATCCTCAGAGAGAAAGTTATGATGATTTTCCCCAGGTCACCTGTTTTGAATGTAATTCAGGAGTCTGCAAAAAGACCAACTTCCTCAGATCATATCTCCGCAAATATCGCCCGAAAATCTCTGAAATTCGGACCCAAGGTTCAACTCGATTTCTTCTCAAATGGGTTTTCTTTGCGACTTCTGAAACGTCACAGAAAAAAAGTTATAGCGAAAATTCCACGATGACCTGTTTGGAGCAGCGAAACCCTAGAATCCAAAGCTCTGATACCAAATGTTAGGAAACCAGCTCAAGAAAAGATAGAAAAGATAGATCAACGCCTTAGAATTCAGCCTCTTCGAGGGGGAAACCTCCTTTGCATTACATAAATGAACAATTCTTGGATGATACAAATGACAAAACCTCCTTTCTATGTATAGGAGTCTAAGGAGTCACAATATAATTCAGTCGACCTAACAATAATAATATAAAGCCACAAAAATAACAATAGAGGGATTCTATGGAGCACAAAAATAACAATATGGGGGTAATAGGGGCACAACAATATAAATAAGGGGTATAACTACAATAGTAATGGGGCAATCACTAGTATTATAGGGACCCAACAGAATGTCAAAGCTTACTTGTACCTTAAAAGGAGTGGAGCCTCTAGAGTGGCTGTTGGATGTGGATGCGCTGTCATGGGCAATCATTGAAGGATCTGAGCAAAGTTATCCATCATCGCATTCCTTCGTTTCTTGAGGGCCTCCTTGAGAAATATTTTGATAGGATCTTCTTCCCCCTCGTCTTTCTTTTCTTCCCCCATGGGCTGTCATCGGGGTTTGTGAGGCTGATCTTGTAAAGGTTCAACTATATCGAGCTCTAACTCCTTATATCCCAACCTTGTTGGGGACATACAAAGAAAATAGCGAAATTGTAGACCACCCTTTGATACCACTAATCCAGATTTAAATAGGAACACAACAAACTACAGATATAACCATAAATACAAATACGCAGTAGAAATAACACTTCATTTCATTAATATCAAATACTGAAATATGCTTACAAACAAAATGAAAATAAGACTAGCTCGAGCGATGGTAGTTTACCTCTGAGAAGAGATGTGGCAGCCACATGCCTCTGAACTGTGTTACAATGAGGATCAAAGGACTATTTATTATTTAGAAACAATGGAAAACCCTAAACATCCAAAAACCTAACCCTAGGAGATGAAGCGCCAAACTATGGACCCCGTTTGGGTAAATTGGTACATCAACTTCTAAGGGTTGTAACGTTGGCATACGATCTCCATTTGATGCACACAATACCTCATTAGAATTATCTATTCGAGGACTACAACTTTTGAATGACCAACATTGGTCTATGTCAAATGTTAGTCCCAGGTTTCCCAAAAATCATTTCTTAGGGCCTCAAAACAGATCCGGAAGTTCAGGACCCGAAAAACTTCCAAAAATAGTAATTTGTGCTATGAATAAGGAAATTGAAAAATGAAAGAAACAATGATGGGGATCCAAGTGGAATAGGCGGGTGGCCACCAATATCCACCTGGATCAAAAACATTGTTAAACATTCAATTTTGGCAAATATATGGCATCGCAACATGAGAGGCATTTCTCCACATCACAATGCGAAGAACATAATCCAAAAATAGTCAAACATTGATAAACATTGTTAAACATGGTCATCCATAGTCAATCGAAAACAACCATACTCAACAATATATAATTTAGAAAACCATGGTAAACCATAGCTAGCATGGTCAAACATACTCAAAGATGGTCACCATGGTCAAACATGGCCACCCATATTCACCCATTACCCATTATAATCATACATGATCAATTTTGGTTGCTTATGGACAACCATGGTTAACCATTGACAACCATTTTCAAACATGGTTTGCCATTATCAAATGCAGTCAACCATGCTTAACCATAATATATCGTAATCAAACACAGACAACTATCATAAAAGACTATCAACCATAGTCTATAATGGTTAAATATGTTCATCTTTTAGCCAACAATACAATGTAACAAACATTGGAATGTCATAATGTGACAAACATATCTTCATTTCACAATAGGAAAAACATTACCTTACATCATAATGAATCAAACATAGGCCAACGTCATAATGGTGCATATGGTTCAATAATGGTGAACTAGTAGAAAACTTGGTCAAACATGATAATCCAATTTGAATGATAGAGAACATAGACAACCATGGTGAGCATGAGAAATCATGGTCAACCATAATGGACATGGCTGAAATATTGAAACATACTTAACTATGGTCAACCATGTTCAACATAGTCTCTACGGCCAGCTATAGTCATCCATATTGAAATATAATTTATTGTAATCATCCACATTCAACAAGAATTGACATGGTCAACTATAGTTCACTGTCGACATCCATGGTTAGTCATGGTCAACTATAGTTGACCATGGTCTTCCAGCTATTCTCCAACATGGTTGAGCATAGCCATTTATATCTCATCCTAAACCATAATCAATAATGGCGTAACATTTTCAAACATAACATATCATAGTGAAACATGGTTGACCATGGACAACCATGGTTAACTATGGAATATACTACCAACCATAGCCATCACCATCAATCAAGGTAGCCACATCCAACCATAGGCAATACAATCAACCAAAGCATTTTGTAGTCATCTATAGTTAAACGTGGAAAATCGTGGTCACCTATTATTAAAAATAATAAACCCTCATTAACCATATATCAACCATATTTAACCATAGCCTACCATTTTCTCATCATCACATTTTATCATAGATTATGGTTAAGTTCTATCCATTGGGTTCAAACGTAGATTACTCTACCATTATTCTACCATAAATTATTCAAATATATGCGAAAATTGGATTAAATCATGACCAACAATGGTAAGCCAATGTCAAACAAGGTCAACCATGATCAACAATAATATATCATAATCAAACATAATCAACCATTATTAGATACATTGAACCATAAACACATACAACCATTACCCAATGCTACAATGTGACAAATATTAACCAACATTACAAGCTGAAAAACATAACCCAATGTCACAAGGATTTGAATATGTCTGAATGTCACAACGTGAAGAACATGATAGGACCATCCTAAATCATTATTAAATATGTTCCTCCTCATATAAAACCATAGTCTAACATAGAGAATGCGGATACCCATGGTCAACATGGCCATCCCATGGTCAAGCATGGTCAACATTCTCATAATGATCAAGCATAGTTAATGGTGGTCACTATGGACCCCATGGTCAACTATGTTGAGCCATAAATAATATATATATATATAAGAATATAGAAATATATTTATTTCCGTATACTATCAAATAATTATTAATAAATATAAATAAATTTATAAAATTTTCAAATAAAATATAAATATGTTTAACTTAAATTTAATAGATACTTTATTTAGTTTATTTTTTCTCTAGATTAACAACATTATGTATTTCTCTGTTATTTAAGAATTTGAGGTAGTTAAATGAAGGGAGGACTAGGATTAGGAGGGGCGGAGGATGACAGAAGGGGTTAAATGAAGGGAGGCCTAGGATTAGGAGGGGTGGAGGATGACAAAAGGAAGGTGCAATATTAGCAAAAAAGAGAGAACAAAGTGGGGAAGAATAAGGATGGGCTCAAGTAGAGGGAAAGGGAGAAATCACGTGGGAAGAGAGGGAGGGAGAAACAATAGCATCACCTCAAGGATGATTGATTAATGACATAGATGATGGATATGGGATTTTTAGAAGAAATTGAGTGTATATCTTCCCTATTGAAATTGTCTAGGTGCTTTTCAATCTCCAAGACTTCTTGAATAAGGTGGGTTGATTGGAGAGGGGCAAGGGCCAAGATTTTTGTTTGGTCAAATTTAATGAGGTGTTTGGTTTTGAAGGAGTGTTCAGCCAGAAGTGATTTTGAAACCTGGTTATAGATTGCGTGGTCAATATGCTCCTTCAACCAAGCCTTAAAGGACATATTAGTTTAGTCAATATCAGAATTAGTATAGCAACAAAGAATTCAATATTCACTTACCCCCACACACACATATATCACTTTGCTAAAAAAAATTGTAATTTACTATGCTATATGAATCTTTATATGTTTTTCAATGCTATTTAGATTGACCAACTTACTATTAAAAAAACAAAACAAATATATTATCTATTCTTTGATTGTTAATCTCTTTATCTCTATATATAAAAACAAATTCAACTTATTTATTGTCCTAAAAAATCTCCTAAATGTAATAAAATATAGATTAAAATTTGTAATTAGATAAAAAAAAAAAAAAAAAAAAAAAAAAAAAAAAATTATAAATAAAATTGTGATAATAAAATTTGAAATTTAACATTTTTAAAACCATAAAAATTTCATTTTCATCCCAACATTTTTATTTTCATCTAAACTTTATTTTCTTTAGAGGAAAAAAACGTTAATTTATATTATGTATCAGTGGGTATATTCAATATATCAAGCACATGTCAAAATTTGTAAAATCAACAACAATAATATATGGCAAAAGAGCCCTCAGCACATATTGTCTCATCCTCCAATAAAATATAATGTATGATACCATAATTCTTAGTGATGCCAAGCTTTAACAGTGAGTCAGCAACCTGATCCTTCTCTCAAAATATGTCCCAGAAAATGATCGCAGTACCTCAAAGAATGTTAATCTGAACTTTATACCATTGAAAAAAGCGTTTTTTTAATTGCAGACGAAAAAGGCCATCTATATCCAATTAACTAGGGCTGGAAACAACCTCACCCAATGCTAGCTCACATCCATATAGACCGTACCAACCTATCGTTGAAGGACGTGTGGTTGTTAACGGGTCCACAGTCGTAAAAAAAATTAACAGAAGTGTCATGGCAGAGGGGCTCACTTAGGTGGCAGCTTGGTAGGCATTTTCTTTTAAATTTCCAATTAACGAATTTGTCGAATTTGAATTTCATCAATAGCCGTTGAATCTTTATCCTTAACGGGTGAAAGAATGGGTGACCCGATAAAGCCACATATTATATGGATTATAAACCAAATATTATTATTATTTAATTTTAAAATTACGGTTAAATTAGATATTAAATTGGTATATAAATTTTGTTTGTGAAATTATTTTTACATACAAATTTAATTGTTAAATTTAACAAAAACATACATACTGTTAAATTTACAAAATATACATATACTACCCTTTTAATTTTAAAAATATAACCTGTTAAAAGAAATACACTCTTAACTATTAAACCTACTCATTTCTTCACGTTCCAATCTCTATGGCCACCAGCCCAATATAGATGTGTATATTTGCTTGCTGGTCTGTGACTCGTGTTGTCTACACATCATAAAAGAAGAGAATATGCGAACTCATCCTGTGACATCTTGACATCATTTGAAAGTGGGTTCGATGGTCCAATGGGATCTAATATCTTTTCCAATGTGAGACGCTACCAGCCTATAATTGAAGGACATGTAGTTGTTAGCGGTCCACGTCATTTATTCAATCGGTAAGTAGGGCAGTGGTAAACATTAACCACCTATTATTCCCTCTTATGATGGGCGATCAACGGGCTTGACCCTTACTAGCACATTCACTGGTTCAATGGTCGCTGCTGCTCTTGGAACTACTGAATCAACTGAGTCCACTGGAACAGGATATGCTTCTTGCTTTGTTACTGCTTTCACTAGGTCAATAGGTTCCTGAAATTGCCATGGCAGATGGGGTTGACTTAGGTGGCAACCTGGTAGGCATTTTCTTATAAATTACCAATTAACGAATTTTTTCGAATTTGAATTTTATGAATAGCCGTTGGATCATCTAACGGTAATATTTATCTTAACGGGGTAAACAACTGGGTGACCGTTTAAAGCGAACGAGCCTAATGACTATAAACCAAATATAATCCGCTGCTCATTTCATCTTTCCAATCACTATCAGGCCGGCCGCTCTCTTGCTTGCTGGTCTGTTAGTGTTGTGTTGTCCACACTTCCTAAGAGAACTCAGCATGTGACATCATGACATAATTTGTAAGTGGTGTGAATGGTCCAATGTGAGTTATTTTTGTATTTCACAGCGCCATTCAGATGAATTATCTATCTGTGATCTAACTTGATCTTTGGTTTGTTAAAATTTGTTTATTAAATTTATTTTATATTCCAGTCTGAAGATGACTTGTAAATATATTTATCCTTTTTAAAATAATAATAATAATAATAATATTTAATTAGCTGTTTATAAAAATATTCAATAAATAAAATATTTTAATATTTAATATTCACTCATTTTTAAAACATATTAATAATAAAAAAATAATTTAATCGGTGAATATTTATGTTATGTAATATTTATCATTCAAAAATACAATTTAAACAAAATTACATAATTTTTTTTTACACCCTAAAATAAATTTTCATTTAAAAAAATTTGGCCTACTCATGTTAAATCTGTGCTTAGAATGGATCTATACTGGTAGGGCAAAGGAGCTCAGTATTGTTATCGTCATTTGTCTATAAATATCCATCTTAAATAGGGATCAACCTAAGCTGAGAGATCCAATTTTTTTAAGGGTAAGTTTTTTATAAGTTGACATTGTTTAAATGTCCCTGTTTAGTGTGTTGAGCAAAGCTTGGTCCACCTGATAACGGCAATTGCAAGTTCTCATCCATGAAAAGTGAAAAGTTCTTTGAAGGACAATAAGATGGACCATCGTCACCAACTTCAAACTTGTAGCTTATGTTGCACCTTATCGGCCATAGTTTCCCTCTTCTGAAATTACAATAGCAGGTGATTAATTTATTTTTGATATTATCCTTCCAGTGCTAGCAATTTCCTGTATTCCTCGAGCTTTCCGTGCCCATCGGTCTTGTGCCTTAATCTCTCTGTTCGTTCAAATAAGAGGATCTGGGGTTAATCCTTTTTATACCTTAATGTCTTGCATCTTTCGGTATATTTAACATTCCTGCTTTTGCATTGCTACGATCTCTCATAGATTTTCTTCATCTATTTTCTTATCCAAATTAGTGTTCTGCTCCAAAAATGAGGTCCGTTACTATAATTTAACAATTACCCTGCATAAACAATCTCACACACATTGCTAGTATAGTTCCCGAAACATGTTTAAAACGCAGAAAGAAATTTATTCCATAGTACTAGAAACAGTTTGATATTAAGAAATGAATCTTGAAGATCAGCTGGCATGAATGCTTTGTCCGCCCAATAAACTTTTGTGAAGAAATTTATTCCATAGCACTAGAAACAGTTTGATATTAAGAAATGAATCTTGAAGATCAGCTGGCATGAATGCTTTGTCCGTCCAATAAACTTTTGGCATGAACGAAGATTGCACGATCTCTTGAACGGAGGATATTTATCTTGCCCCATTAAATTCGTTCTCCAAAAAAAAGACTTCTTCTTTGTTTTTGAAAACCCTATTAGAGTAATTTTTCTGAAAACGCTATCCTATTTTGCTCGTTCATTTAATAATTTCTTCTTGTTTTATTATTTTAATTTCATTTTATATTTTGCTTGTTCTTTTAATAATTTCTTCTTGTTTTATTATTTTAATGTCATTTTATAAATAATACTCTAAATATAGGCAGCTAGGAGATCGCCAAAAGAGATATTTGAGAATGTAACTTTTTCTTAAATTGCAGTTGTACAACATTCTTCGTTGTAACATTCTTCATACAATGAACTTTAATACCCTTACATTTGTAAATGAATATTCATTCTATGAACATTCTACCACAATATAATATAGAATGAACCGCTCACGTGGATTTGACCTACCCGGACTGGACTAGACCACCTGAGTGATGACTGGCCTTGCCGCTTGATGCGCGAAATCGATCTCTCATGGGTAAGTGTTGAATATGTAATTTAAACTGCGCTTACGTACAACGCCCAAAAACCGCTCAGCAAAACCATAAACCATTTTATGCATATCGGACCGCTTTTGCGTAAAAGTGGTTTCCGTATTTTTGACTCCGATAAAATTTGGTGCAGACGCGTGGCTCTCCCCATACGTAAGCAAACGTAATTTTTCGGGAGCTATTGTTCAGTTATGTAATGCCTTCCGATATTCTCTTCCACCGTCAGATCTGCTCCCGCGCTCTCCGCCGTCGATCGCCTGAAGATGCATACGAGCTAGCATTTAATATTTACGTGGATTTGAAGATTGGTTGACCGCCGTAAATTAATTAATGAATTAAATGTGCCCGTAGAAGTATTGGTAGGTGATTTAAATTTTAATGTTTTTATATGTATGAGAGGTATGGTGCATTTAAAGAAAGGCATGGTCTGGTCAGTGTGTTAAAAATATTTACGGCACGTAAAATGTAATTGTGTTTTTTTTATTTTGTTTTCAAAAATGAAAAGGGGTCATGTGTTGTAATATGTTTTTTTATGTGATGTGTTGACCAATTGTAATATGTGAGAGCTCGGGGCAGCGAAAGAGAATAGAGAGAATTTGCACAGCAGTGCATGAAGAAAAGAACAGAGGGGAGCGCATATGTTTGAGTGAGGTATGTAGAATATGCACAGTAGTGTGGGAATGTAAGTACATCATTTTGTGTGGAGATGTATGTAAAAATTTATTACAGCAGTAAATGAAAAAGGGGTTTTACAGCAGTAAATCCAGCTCAGTAAATTCTCAGGGTGAAAACAGAGTTTTGGTTGAATGTTGTTTTTTTTGTAAATCCCTCTCAGTAAAAGAGGATGAATATGTATCATTGATTTTTGTTTTAATCAATAGAAATGTTTTATGGCGGTGAAATACTCTGTTCCTCAGTAATTATTTTTTTAAAACTTCCCTGTGCACAAAAAGATCCTGGAACAAAAAAAACAGAGCATTGCCTCTGTGTGTTTGAATTTTTGTTTTTTGGATTTTCTAATGAAAAATTTCCAACAGTGGTATCAGAGCAAGCTTAGGCTCTTTGAAGGTGACAAAGAAGCTGAAGGGAGGAGTCTTTGTTGCAGCAGTAGATCTTCTCCAGCAAAGTAAGGTCTCAGGCAAAGGATTCAGGTATTTCAAAAGTTTTTTTTTATGTGTTGCTGAAGAAGCAGTCAGTTGTTTTAAAAAAAACACAGTTAAGAAATTGAAGCATAGTTGAGGCTACAAGAATGGTTGGCACAAGTACCAGTAATAGCATGGGTATGCAGCTCTCATTATTTGATGGTAAAAACTATGACTATTGGGCAATAACAATGAAAGCCTTGTTTGCTTCCCAAGACTTATGGGAAATAGTTGAGGAAGGTTTTGAACAACCAGCAGATGAAAATGAGTTTAATGCATTAACTCAAGGAGAGAAGGATCTGCTGAAGAGCTGCAAGAAGAAGGATTCAAAATCCCTTTTCTTCTTGTATCAAGCAGTGCATGGAAGCGTGTTTCCAAGGTTAGCAGCAGCTAAGACATCCAATGAAGCATGTCAAACCCTCAAGACAGCCTATCAAGGCATGGAGAGAGTGAAGACAACAAAACTACAATTGCTGAGGAAGGATTTTGAGAATCTGTGCATGAAGGAGTCAGACAACATTGACTCATTCTTCACACATGTAATTGGTTTGGTCACACAGATAAGGACTCATGGAGAAACCCTTGAAGATAGGAGGATTGTGGAGAAAATATTGAGGGTCTTACCCTCAAAGTTTGATGCGATTGTCACCACCATTGAAGAGACAAAGGATCTCTCAAAATTTTCAGTTGATGAGCTACATGCATCACTGATAACACATGAGCAGAGGTTGAGTAGAAATGAAAACTCATCTCTAGAGCAAGCCTTCAAGACCCAGATGTCCTTTGGAAGAGGAAGAGGTCAAGGCAGAGGAAACAAAAGAGGAAGAGGCAGAAGCCAGAACAGAGGTGGAAGGAACAGTCCAGCAAATGCTCAAGGAAGAGGCAGCAATCCAAATCAGAACCAAGGCCAAGGCAGCAGCCAACAAAGAGGACAACATCATGCTCAAGGACAAAGGTATGAAAAATCCAATGTCCAATGCTATTATTGTAAAAAATATGGGCACTATGCCAGTGAATGTAGGAAGAAGGAGCATGATATAAATAATAGACCAAATGCAAATGTCACTAGAGAAAACATCAGCCAAAATAATGTGTTGTTAGCTTGTAACATGGCTGAAACAAACAGTGAAGACATATGGTTTTTAGACTCAGGTTGCAGCAACCATATGACAGGGAACATAGCCTTCTTTTCTGCCCTAGATAAAAATGTGAAATCAGAAATTACACTTGGAACTGATAACAAAATCTCTGTTATGGGAAAATGAGAGGTAAAAATATTTACAAAGCAAGGAGAAAGGAAAACCATAGCAGATGTCTACTATGTCCCCGGAATGAGATGTAACCTCTTGAGTATAGGACAGCTTGTCCATAAGGGGTACAATGTTTTCTTTAAAAATGATATATGCACCATCATGGATATAGCACCCAGCAAAAGATGCATTGCTGAAGTAAAAATGACAAGGAACAGGGTGTTCCCTCTCCGAATAAGGGCAGATTTGAAAAACAAAAATGTAATTGCAGCAGTTACCCAAGAGGCTTTCCAAAGCATGCCAAAGGATGAAAATTGGTTGTGGCACTTGAGATTTGGACATCTCAATTTTGGAGGTCTAAATTTGTTGAGTAGGAAAGGAATGGTAAAAGGATTACCATTCATTGAGAAACCGGACAGCCTTTGTGAAGGCTGCATTTTGGGGAAACAACATATAGAAAGTTTTCCATCAGGGAAGAACATAAGGGCAAAGGCACCCTTAGAGATCATCCACTCAGATTTATGTGGGCCGATGCAAGCTCCATCATTAGCAGGCAGCCAATATTTCCTAACATTCATTGATGACTTTACAAGAAAGACTTGGATATATTTCCTTAAAAACAAAAGTGAAGTGTTTGAGAAATTCCAAAACTTCAAGGCATTTGTGGAAAACCAAAGCGGGCTGCATATAAAAGTTTTAAGAACTGACAGAGGAGGTGAGTATATCTCCAAGGAATTCCTAAGATTTTGTAGAGAAAATGGTATACATAAACAGTTTACAGCAAGGTACACCCCACAGAAAAATGGAGTTGCTGAAAGGAAAAACAGGACCATCATGGATATGGCGAGGAGCATGCTAAAGGCAAAGCATTTGTCAAATGATTATTGGGCTGAAGCTGTAAATTGTGCAGTGTATATTTTGAACAGGTGTCCTACAAAAGCAGTGTTGAACAAAGTGCCGGAAGAAACGTGGAGTGGAAGAAAGCAAGGAGTCACCCACATGAGAGTTTTTGGATGTGTGGCCTATGCACACATTCCAGATCAGCTGAGGAGGAAGTTGGACAGCAAAGGGGAGAAATGTCTTTTCATTGGATACAGTGAGGAATCCAAAGCCTACAGGTTGTATATCCCATCTACCAAGAAGTTTTTTGTTAGCAGAGATGTTCAATTCATTGAAGAGGAAGCTTGGGATGGAAGCATAGAGAAAACAGTGAATGTTAAAAATTGTTTGTCTCATGATGAAGATGAAGAGGAAGTGGCTGAAATGCATCCCCAAACAGCAGCGCCAACACAAGGACAGCAAGGGACACCATTGAGGATAAATGAGAGTGCTTCTCCAAGCACACCACAAGGAGGAAATCAAGTGCATCTTCAAGCACTTGCACACCAAGTGAAAGAGGTAAGAAATTTAGAAATATAAGTGACATTTATGATGAAGGAATGAATTCCTTATTTGCCTTGTATTGTCATGTTGATGATCCTATTCATTTCGAGGATGCAATTAAAGATAGGAAATGGATAGAAGCTATGGATGAAGAGATGAATGCCATAGAGAGAAACAAAACATGGGACTTGGTTGAACTACCAAAAGGCAAAGAAGTCATTGGAGTAAAATGGGTTTACAAGACCAAGAGCAATGTTGAAGGCAAGATAGAAAGGCACAAGGCAAGGCTGGTTGTCAAAGGGTACAAGCAACAATATGGGAAAGATTATGAGGAGACTTTTGCACGGGTTGCAAGAATGGAAACCATGAGAGCAGTGTTGTCCATAGCAGCACAAAACAAATGGAAAGTCTACCAAATGGACGTGAAGTCAGCGTTCCTAAATGGAGTGTTAAAGGAAGAGGTTTATGTTGAACAACCTCTAGGCTATGAGAAGAAAGGTGAAGAGCACAAAGTGTGCAAATTGAAGAAAGCTCTTTATGGGCTGAAGCAAGCGCCAAGAGCATGGTACAGCATGATAGATTCTTATCTATTGGATAATGAATTTGACAAGTGTGAAGGAGAACCCACCGTCTACATCAAAGAAAAAGATGGTAAAATTTTGATTGTTGTCTTGTATGTTGATGATGTTATTTTCACTGGTAATGATGATCAACTCATTGAGAATTTTAAATCAGTCATGAAAGAGGAATTTGAAATGACTGACATGGGTTTCTTGAGATACTTCTTAGGCATATAAGTAGATCAAAATGAAAAAGGAATTTTTATCTCACAAGCAAGATATGTAAATCAAGTATTGAGCAGATTTAACATGCAAGAATGCAAGGCAGCGATCACTCCCACAGTAATGGGATTAAAACTCAGCAGAGAGGACAGCAGCAAGGATTTTGATCCTAGTTTGTACAAGAGTATTGTTGGCAGCATTATGTATTTAACAGCTACTAGGCCTGACATTATGTATGTTGTTAGTTTAATTTCCAGATTCATGGAGAGGCCAAAGGAGGCACATTGGCAGGCAGCAAAAAGAATTTTGAGGTATGTCAAAGGTACCAAAATGTTTGGAATTTTATATAGTGTTTCAGAATATTCAGATTTGGTTGGATACACTGATAGTGATTGGGCTGGAAGTGTAGATGATCAGAAAAGCACTTCCGGTTATGTTTTTCATATGGGTTCAGGAGCCATTTCATGGGCTTCTAAGAAGCAGTCCATTGTAGCATTGTCTACAGCAGAGGCTGAATATGTGGCAGCTACAGCAGCAACATGTCAAGCAGTGTGGATGAGAAGAATGTTGAGGAGCTTAGGCCAAGAGCAGGCAAAAGCGACAGTGATCTTTTGTGACAATAGCTCAGCTATTGCATTGTCAAAGAATTCAGTGTTTCATAAGAGAACGAAACACATTGATACAAGGTTTCACTACATCAGAGAATTGGTGAACAATGGAGAAATTGTCCTAGAACATTGCAGGACTCAAGAACAGGTTGCAGACATCTTGACAAAGCCTTTGGATCAGAAAAGCTTTGAATTTTTGAGGAAGTGTCTCAGTATGACCGAATGTCCAGCAGTTGAAATTAAAGGGGAGTGTTGAATATGTAATTTAAACTGCGCTGACGTACAACGCCCAAAAACCGCTCAGCAAAACCATAAACCATTTTATGCATATCGGACCGCTTTTGCGTAAAAGTGGTTTCCGTATTTTTGACTCCGATAAAATTTGGTGCAGACGCGTGGCTCTCCCCATACGTAAGCAAACATAATTTTTCGGGAGCTATTGTTCAGTTATGTAATGCCTTCCGATATTCTCCTCCATCGTCAGATCTGCTCCCGCGCTCTCCGCCGTCGATCGCCTGAAGATGCATACGAGCCAACATTTAATATTTACGTGGATTTGAAGATTGGTTGACCGCGGTAAATTAATTAATGAATTAAATGTGCCCGTAGAAGTATTGGTAGGTGATTTAAATTTTAATGTTTTTATATGTATCGGAGGTATGGTGCATTTAAAGAAAGGCATGGTCTGGTCAGTGTGTTAAAAATATTTATGGCACGTAAAATGTAATTGTGTTTTTTTTATTTTGTTTTCAAAAATGAAAAGGGGTCGTGTGTTGTAATATGTTTTTTTATGTGATGTGTTGACCAATTGTAATATGTGAGAGCTCGGGGGCAGCGAAAGAGAATAGAGAGAATTTGCACAGCAGTGCATGAAGAAAAGAACAGAGGGGAGCGCATATGTTTGAGTGAGGTATGTAGAATATGCACAGTAGTGTGGGAATGTAAGCACATAATTTTGTGTGGAGATGTATGTAAAAATTTATTACAGCAGTAAATGAAAAAGGGGTTTTACAGCAGTAAACCCAGCTCAGTAAATTCTTAGGGTGAAAACAGAGTTTTGGTTGAATGTTGTTTTTTTTGTAAATCCCTCTCAGTAAAAGAGGATGAATATGTATCAGTGATTTTTTTTTTAATCAATAGAAATGTTTTATGGCGGTGAAATACTCTGTTCCTTAGTAAATTTTTTTTAAAAGCTTCCCTGTGCACAAACAGATCCTGGAACAAAGAAAACAGAGCATTGCCTCTGTGTGTTTGAATTTTTGTTTTTGGGATTTTCTCATGAAAAATTTCCAACAGGTAAGACAGGCAAAGCGGCGGGTCAGTCCAGCCTAGGACTTGTCCGCCAGTTGACCAGTAAAAAGGGTAAATTCAGAGAGAAATCGACTGACGAAGGGCAGAAGCGGCAGCACAGAGAAATACTACTTATTTTAAAGCAAGAACAAGCAATAGTATATTTAGTATCGCTGCGGAATGACTCTCTTCTCCGTTCCTCTATCTATATGAGCGGTCTATAATGCTATTTTTTTTAAATTTCCAATTTAATCGCTCTAAAAGATTTATTGAAATCATAAGTTTATATAATGACTTTTTATCTGTTTTTATATAATGAATATTTTATCTGTTTTTCTATTCCCCTATTCATATGAGTTGTCTATAATGTTATTTTTTTTTTAATTTAATCGTTCTAAAAGATTTATTGAAATCATAAGTTTGTATAATGACTTTTTTCTCTGTTAAGATAGTCTTCGGCAAAATCACATAACCAATCTTTTGTCGACGCGTTTCGAACCAACCAGTGTGGTTCATCGTCAGGACAAGTTGAAGAACCAATCTGGCTTAGCTAGATTAAATAGAGCGTGCAGAGACTCCAACAGCTATAATGCTAACCGCTAATTTTACCTAATGGTCAAACAATTCAAATAGTTTAATTAATATTTCTAGAAATAGTTAAAATCGGTAAATAAGGAAATTAATATTATTTCAAATATTAATAATTTAATCTATAATGGTCAATATATAATCTATATTGAATGATTTATTATTATTCAAATTTAAATAAATTGAATAATAACAACATAGAATAATATTAATATTTTGATTATAATGGTCATTATATAATATAAATTAATTGATTTATTATTATTAATTATCTTAATAAATAATATATCTATTTAATAATAAATATATATATTATTAAATAATTGAATTCATTAGATAGTATAAAAACAGATATATTATTAATATTATTTCTATAGTATAATATTAATATTTTAATCATAATGGTCATTATATAATATATATTAATGATTTATTATTATTTAATTACAAGGGAATGGTAATAAATCCCTGCTATTTTTATAATTTAGTTACAAAATTTAATTAAGTAATAATTATTTACTGGTCTAATGGTAATTATATAATATATAATAAAAGATTTATTATTATTCAATTATTATTTAAATACAAGAGAATGGTAATAAATCACTACTATTTTTATAATTTAGTTACAATAGGTAATTAAGTAATAATTACTTAATGGTGCGTTGGTAAGATAGATTTTCATTATTTAGTTCTTTAAAATATATCATATTCCTTAATTTTAATGTACTAGTCCTTAAATTAATAAGTTATATAAAGTAATATTAGATTATTGAATACTCATTCATTATTATTTATAAGGAAAAAAAGGGGGGACTCAATTTATCAGGAACTAATTAATAAATTCCGGAAAAACTAATAAAATTCCTTTATTTATATGAGCTGTCTATAATGTTATTTTTTTTTAAATCTCCAAATTAATTGGTCTAAAAGATTTATTGAAATCATAAATTTGATGATTAAATTATGTAAAATCTAAGTACCTTAAGAGTTTTTCAAGGTGGTAAATCTATATGTGCACTCAAAAATAAATTTAAATAACAAAAACCAAAATTTTCCCTATAATTTCTCACCAAAAAATTTAATAAAAAATCATATTAAAAACAACTCAATAAATATTAAATCTAAATCTAAATATTATAAATTTGTTTTAAATATCTTACAATTATAAATTATAATTAAAATTTAGAAAATTTTCAAATAAAATATAAATATTTTAAATTTAAATTTAGTGCTACTATAAATGGTTGATTATTTTTTCTAAATTGCGAAGGTTATGCATTTCCATGTTATTTTAAAATTTGAGATAATTTAATAACAAAAAATATTTATATCTTAAAATCGAATTATAATAATATAAAAGTTTAATGGCTTAATAATATTAATTGAAAATAAATTGGTTTAATAATATTAGTTGAAAATAATGTTTATTTAGTAAATTAATGATGTAAACATAAATTCATTAATAGAAGGGTTTGTAAAATCTCAAACGTCAAACATTTTAATAGTTTTGTCACATTTTAATGTTTTAATTAAAGATGGTTACAATCAAAATATTGAACATAAGGATATATGAAAATGTAGCTTCCTATTTATATTGATAACTGAAAACAAGATACATTCCTATATAGATAAGATTGGATCCCTTGGAAATGGCATGTATCACTGCTAATTAAAAGGCCAATAAAACACTGAAGCACCATTGTGAATCATGGATGGATCCACCAAACAAATTTACCACGAGATTTTTGTCCCAGGATCAAAGTGGAACTAGTCATGCCAAGTTCACATAAAACATAATAAATAGACAACTGAGGATGATCCAAATGCTTAGCTCATATCCCCTTTTATATGCTTGATGGACTCTCTAGAAACTATTTTTTTTCCTCACAAAATGAAGGAAAATACCATGGGAAAATACGATGGTAAATACCATGGGTAGATTTCGTCCATTTTGACCATATTGAGAAAAGTGAATATTACAAATCCTCCCACCTAAAGATTGCTTGCCCTCAAATAATCAACTTCTATCCACAATAGAAGCATTTGTACATCGATATAAGGATCCCATAAAAACCAGTATATTATCCCATGGCTCCATGCTAAATGATCCTGAATGGATCTTTTTATACCTAGATCCTAAACAACCCTCTTGCTAATCCTGCCCTCAATAGATCCACTTGGAGCCCAATGCCACCTCAATTCTAGGACCTGTGGGTTATCATATCATCTCGATCCTCCATCATTATCCATGCCTAATAGCTCAAACTGCAATATGCTATTTTCTAAGAGTGTCCTCCTAGAAATCATCCCATATGTAGAGTTCCAACTCATAATCTCTTGCTAATCCATCTCGTGGGAAGGATGTAATGCATGAATGTTTGAACATGGAATAAGTCTACTATGTTGATTTTTCTTGATGTGCAACTCATGTTGCTCCACTCTGTTACCAAGCATGATCCATTTGGAGAACTCTTCCCTGCTTTCCCTAATGTATAAAGGTGGGTTGGTAGTGTCGCAAGCCCTATCTATGTACTCCTTTAGAAGGCTTCTTTGGAACTCCCAAATATACTCCTCTTGCCGCCTTGTGAGGGACTTGAGATGTTCCCCAACACTAGACAGTTTGGCCACTAACTCGACACATAACCCTACGATCTCCTTAATTTTTTTGTTCTCTTGTAAGATAGTGTCTCGGGTTGTCCAAACCCTTTGTTTCAACATCACAAGATTTGTCTTGAAATGCTTGATAATTTTTTGAATGTCCTCTACTAGAAAGTGCCCCACTGATTGTCTTAGTATCTCTCTGCACCAGATGCCCAACTATCACAGCTCCAACATGAGCCTTTGACCGACTCTCTTGGAATGGTTCATCCTACACACTATGTCTAACATGATCCCCCTTGTGATCATGCTCATCATGTTGGTTCACTAGTGTTGGCTCCACACTTAAGTCTCCCTGGCCTCCTCCACCTGTGAAGACAATCTATTGTTCATCCTCTCCGACTATCAAACATAGATGCATTAGTGCATGAGGTAGAATTTCCTCATGCACTTATGAATGCTTTTCATCTTGTAAGCCTTTTTGAATAATATGACATTGTTGCTCACCATCTTAAAAATCAATAGATCCAACTATAGAAGACTCCCCATGATCTGAAGGAATATGCTCTTGTTGTGTCCTTGTTTCCTCCTTCCTATCACCTGGACATGATGTTTAAGTACCCAAGGTCCCTTGCAGATAAAACATAGTCCTCTCCTTCTTGGTTCATTCTTGCTACATGTTTTACTACCTTTGTTCTTTCTTCCTCCATCGATCATTTTAAACTCCTTCTTAGTCAACACCCTTTTGAGCAATTTATGTTTTTCATGACCAAGATCTCGACTAGATCATAGGCGACTGGTGATACAATTAGTTCCATTCTCCAATTGGTCAACAATTTGGATCTCAGTATCTTGGAGATGTCGACATCTCCTTCTAAGAATAAGGACACAATATTTTGAATGCTTATTTTGACAGGGTCTGGATGAGCTGACGCAATACTAGTGTAAAACTTCTCGAACACCTAAAACATTAATTCCTCACATTCCAAATTCAGTATGAATGTGCCAAAGTTGATTTCTGCCATGAGCTCTAAAGTTTTGTGCCGTTTCTCAAAGGTAGGAAGCATCATGTTGTTCAACCCTTGAAGGGTTTCCACTATTAACTACAATATCTCCCTCATGATATCATTATTGTAAGGCAGTAGTGACAATGTTAAGGCTATAATCCTACTGAGACAAGAAGCGATTGTGACCCTGACCTCTTCATGAGGATGCTCACAAAATTTGGGTTGTATTAGCATAAGCATGGATGGATTGAGAGCCCAATTGAGTTTCTTCCATTCTAGCTTTCCGACACTGCATAGACATGTGTTTAATTCCTCCAACTTACGAAGATCTATGAATGACTTCATTCGTTGTAGCTCGGATCTAAGTGTGAAGAGCTTAGCTTCTTTTCCCTTTGCTTCCTTCACTTCACATGGACACTTTTGCTGCAGAATGGCATAGACTCTTTTCGAGAAAGTTTTGGTGCTTCGACCATTATTTTGATCTAAAGAGGTACTAGTGCATAAAGGACCATATATTTTTTCTAGTTTATCAATAAGCTTTTGGGTGTTTTCTAAGATTTCTCCAAGACCCATCTTCCCACATACCAAAATAGAGAAATATCAATTCTAACATCTAACCATCATAAGTCCCAAAATTAAAACCCCTTCTTCCTTTCTTCTCTCTTTATTTTTTTAATAGTAATATCAAACCCCTTTATTTCTCTTCACACTTCTTTTTAAATTTTTTCTAAACACTTTCACTTGCTCTCAAACACGATAAATAGTAATAGTCTAACTAGCCAGAGGAATTGCCCGGAAAGTTATGGAAATTCCGGTCATATTTAGAGAAAATCCAGCAAGAATTTCGTAAATCCAAGTTATAGTTGTTAAACTTCAAAATTTTAGGTGTCCTACATTTTTGATGGTGCTGAATCCATTTCCACCATCAAAAACACGATTCAAACATTGCCTCTACAAGATTTTTTGAAAATTTTTTGTCTGGATTCCAGCCACTTTTGGCCTTCCACATTGCCTCTACAAGATTTTTTGAAATTTTTTTGTCTGGATTCCAGCCGTCCAAACAATTCCTCCATGTCAGTAGACCACTCCTAATAAATAGCCTATTGATGCAAATATGTCAATGTCTTAGGTTCAAGTGTGTAGATGTGAATCTCGATGAAACCACCCACTTATTACCAATCAACCAAGGCAAATTAAAAAAAATATATATCCTTCCTAGCTCTAACATATTTTAATATTTAAATTTAACATTTGCATAAATTTATAAAACAAGATTAAGACATTCATTGGACATTAAAACCCTTAGAAAGAGGTTTCGGTAGCTTTTGTTTTCCTCGCAGACCATCAACGAGTTTTACTCGCAATTTAGTTCTGTTGCAAACCATCAACGAGCGTCCGTGAAAAATTATTTTTCCTTAGAAACCTTCCCAAGAAATTTTAATTTCTGTAATACGAAATATAAATTTTTGTTTGGTAACGGGTTTGTTTTGATAGCAGATTCGTTCTGTCTCTCTAATTCATTGTTGACAACATTCGAGCCCACGTTGATTCATCTGCGCACCTGTTGGACGTGGTATCCAGCGCCTCGACCACAGTGCGTTGTTGTTAAGGCCGACGCCCACTTTGTGATTGGCTCGGCCTCTCTCACTGCCCCTGCATTCTCGTCTTCGATGGGATGGCCCACATTCCTGATCTGTCTTGAAGTACAGGCCTCAATGCTCGGTCCTAAAAAGGTAACAGAGCCCATTTTTTGTATGAGATGGCCGCTTAACCCTCTACAACACTGAAATGATGGCTTCTGCGTTGGCCGCCGAGCTTATCTCGATTGCAGGTTGCTCAAACCTGTTGACGTGGCTAGCGGGGCCCATCCGTCTCAGTTGCCCGTTCTGTTAATAAGTTCCGTTAATACTTTCAATATTCCGACAACTCCTCATCTCTCCTGATTTCTGATACCTCGACAACTCTGATTCCAGAAGCCGTGGATAAGACATGAACTTAAATGCATTTAATGCTACCTCCGCACCAAAAGATTTCAAAATTCAAATGCGTTCCCGCCTGGGATTTCAAATTGAAATATTGAGCCCGGAGTTTCTGCAACAGATTATTGATTAGGGAAGAGATGGTTCTCTGCTTCATTGTGAACCTCTGACGCACCGACTTCGGCACCGTCCCCCACTGCAACAACATCCAAGGCAACTCCATAATGGACATCAGCAAGAGGCTTCTCATGGCCAGATCTCTTCCTCATCTGCGGCTGCTGGAGCAATTTCTCGAGTTGAGGGGCATGGATATGATTTCGGATCAAATATAGGCATTCAGGCTATGTAAGCTCCCTTCACAACGCCGCTAAAATTTCCAACACCATATTATGATCTCCACACTTTTAAAATCAAAGTTTATATTGGAAATAAAAAACTATTTTACTTGATTCCGTTCCCTTTTAATTGATGTTTCCGTGCAGGCGAGGATACAATTCAGTAGCGTTGAAGGCAGAAAGTAGAGGATTAATTCGAGCGAAACCAAAAAGGCAGAAAGTGGAGGATTAATTCGAGCAGAACCAAAACAAGCTGTTGATACGCCTGCTGCAGGTTATTAAAAAGGTTTTGGATGTCGGATCCTTTAACGGGTTATTATATCCCGGGATATCTCTTTGGTGAGGCCGATGTAACCGAACAGAGAAAATATTCTCAGGGTCGATTCAACTAATTCCAGCGGAGTACCAAATTAAGGCTGCTCGATTCAATTTCAAATATAAAACTTTAATGATGTGCAAGTCCAGCGACGCTTTTGGCAGGAAGAGATGTACTTTGGAAGCATTTACATATCATTGTATCATTTTATTAACTATCAATGAAGGAAGTGCTGTCGAACTTCTGAGTTTGAAGTTGTTGTTTTAGATAAATTGTTTTGCCTTGTATGACCATATTACATTTAATTAATAAAATTGGCTTTAATTCTCAGAAAAATCAGTCTAGTTTGGATTCTGAATCGTTAACTACTATAATCCTAAAAACAAAAGCTAATCCTGAATACAAACAAGGCATTGGTGAATTCTCCAACGCAGTAAAAATGTGTAAATTATTCACAATGCATGGGAAATTTACTAAATCACTCTCAAGATCGAGATCAGGGGGACACTAAGATTCGATTTGATGATGAATGTAGAGATTTACATCATATTCTTATTTTTATATTGGTTGTAGGGTTTTTTCGATTAGGTTGTTGGTTTTAGGGTTTTCTGGATTAGGTTGTTAAAAACAAAATTTTGATAATAAAAATATCCACTTACATGTGGATGTAAAAAGAAATTTAATTATAAATTTTACAAGCCTTTAGATATAGATTAGTTGAAAACATTTTATTTGAAATTGTTACTTCAAATTTTGTGTTTATTTTTTTTCCAGGGAGAAATTACTTTAATATGTTGGATGTTATAATCTTGTTGATTCCAGAACTTCAAAGTAAAAAAATTTGACAAATAAAATGAGCAATAAAAATTTATTCATTTACTACTAAAACTAACTTCACGGCAATAAAAAAAAAATTATTTATTTACTACCAAAACTAACTTAACAGCTAATAATAACACTGCAGACTTGAAGTTAGAAGATTCCCAAATGCAAAAATTCTCACTTATGTGATTGTAAGAATAGGCTGTAAAATGTATTATTTTGAAATCATTCTTTAAAATTAATTTTTTTAGAGGAATCATATTACATTTTAAGTTATTTGTTTAGCCTCACAATATGCTTATTCATAAGAATATATTAGACAATTTTTTTCAATAAATAAGATAAATGGAAAAATATTTCAACTATTAAAAGAGGATAAAATATTTATGGATTTTTAATTGTAATATGCTAAGTCATTCTATAGTACTCAATTTATTTTTGTGAGTTTGACTTTAGTAAGAAGGCATAAATTCAAGGAAACATCAAAAAAATTGTTAATACATTGTTTTATGGTAAGGTTCTATGTGGTGATGGAATGAAAAGCTCTTCTCTTGTAATTACAAACTTTTCACCTTGACTGGTATTTAAAATAGTGAAGTATTTAAATCATGTTTGTCATATTGTTTAAAAAAAATTGTGAACTATAATTGCTTTAATTGATGGGTTTAAAATTTGTAAAAACCTTTATAGTAATTTAAATTAGTAAAAAGCTTAGATACCAACACACTTTCTTGTTGAAAACATAGGGTTAGAAGTAAAATAATTAAGAAAGTAACAAAAAAACATATAAATTTAAATAATGTAATAAATCTGTTACAAAATAAAGATAACTTATCAATTAAGTATTTAATAAAGATATAAGATTTTCTTTTTGGTTTTTACCTACTATTCTATATGTCTCTATGTGTGGGGTCCTAGTCATGGAGATGGATTCCATAGATTATATTATACTAATGACCCATATGATAAGATGTAGATTTCGTCTACTTTGGATTGCAATGTTGGTTTCTCATTGAGGGTCTCTTAGGTGCGCACATCCTTTCCCTTATTAGAGGATGGTGTCTTAAAGGAATTGATGAAGCATCTATCTGTATAAATAGTGGTGTGGCAACAATGGAGATTCTAGTTGTGTACACATAGATTCCATTTGGTTCATGTGCAATTCCGCTACAAACATTTGGCTTTCTTTGTTAGAAAATTTCTTCATTATAGTTCTGCAAGTTGGCTTAATTTACTTCAAATGGATGCTTTCTAGAAGTAGTAACTCAACAATCGACCTACTAATTGTAATGTGGAATATTTGAATACACTTATTTGCTAGAATTTGGAAAAGAATGAGAAAACAGGTAATTAGATGCCATAACTAGTTATCCAAACTTGAGGTCGCTTGATATCTAAGATTGATAATTGGAGAGTACTCAAAGATTAGTCCAAACTGCCAATGAAAGACTCATTGTCTGAAATACCCCATGTAAAATTGTTGTTAGAGAAGATCATGAATAGAAAATGCAGAGACCATAGAATGTTCAAGATATTATTTTAAGACTGCTTCCAATAATGAAAAAGACACAAAACATATACTACAATGAAATTTCCATTATGGAGCCTCTTGCTTATGTCTTGGCTCTACTTTCTTCCATCTCCCTGCATCGATTCGAACTAAACAAAGTGTTTTTGAAATAGTCTCCGAGACAAATGAGAGGTGGTATATTGCAACTTTAAGATTTTGAATTTAAATTTAAAACTAAAAAAAAACTGCCCCATCACATTTAATATTTAAACTACCTTGTCAACTCACCATATCACTTACTCAACCATTTGGAAACTGTAGCAGTGATCCTAACGAAGATTACTTTAGACGAAGGGGTTGACAGAAAATGGATGACCAAAATATGGGAGGAAGAGGATGTTGTAAAAGTGCCAATATTATCAATATCATACATGCATACATCTAGATAACATAATCTCAATGTCTCTTCATCCTGGTGGATAATTCTCATCATTCTCCCACTGCTTGTTGTTAAATAATGGATATATTTCTCCCACTGCTCATCATTAAATAATGGATACATTGAAAAGATATATTTCAGAATCAATTCAAGAAAAACTACGACCTTTATAACTCTATCCAATGGGAACTATAACCCATTGTAAATATAACCAATGAGAACTATTCCCACAATTACTCTATATGACAAGAACTTTGATCAATGAATGACTAAGATGATTATAGGTGGTTGGTCATAATAGTTATCTGATCAAGAAATTTCCTATTTCCTATAGCTATGACTAATAAACATTGATTATAGTTATTGTGAGTCAAGTGTTATAAAATTATATATTACGGAGCAATGGAACACATAAACTATTGCATAAACATAAACACAGAAAACACATAAAACAAGAGATACACAGATATACGTGGTTCACCCAATTTGGGCTACGTCCACCCCGAACAGCCAGTCCTTCCTTTCTATTATCCAACAAAATGAAGAGACACAACCTATAGCAGATCCGCTGTAACATCCTCTGTTTTCTCTCACAGTCTCACCTCTCTATTTCTCGCTCATAGAATACACATTTATATCTCAGCCTCAAATATAATGCCCTCACAAAAAGAGAGGGGTTGCCTTCTAGGGCAAAAAACCCTAAACTAAACATAAGTTCTACCATTAGATCATTCGCCTAATGAAAGGCCTAGATTGACTAGGAATTACTATACTTTTACTTGGCAATTTTACATCTATTTTTGGCTTCGGGGGCGCTGCCCCCAAACCCCTGCCGGGGGACCGCTGGCCCCCGGACCCCCCAGCCGGGGGGGATCGGCCCCCTCGGACCCCCGCGGGGGGGACAAGTCCCCCCCCCGCCGCGTGGAGGGGTGTACAAACTTCCTCAGGTATACATCCGGCTGAAACAAAAGAGCTCTAAACAATCATGCTCCACACACAACAATCTCCCACTTGGAGAATGATTGCAGCAACTCCACCGCTGCTTCATTTGCTGGATAATGACTCCTCTTTGGACCTAGTTGTTTCTCATCTTCATAGTCATCCTTGAATACCAATTGAAACTGAGCATGTTCTCAGTTTCTCCCTAGTTACAACTTTTGTTAGCATGTCTACAGGATTCTGGCTAGTGTATATCTTTTCCAGCTTCAACTCTCCATCTTCCAACACTGATCGTATGAAATGGTACTTGAGCTGAATGTGTTTAGTCCTAGAATGAAATGCTGAGTTCTTTGCAAGATGAATGGCACTTTGGCTATCACTGTATAACGTGCCCATATCATGCTCCTTACCCAATTCACCCATAAACCTTTGTAACCAAATCATTTCTTTACTAGCCTCTGTAGTAGCAACATACTCTGCTTCTGTTGTTGAAAGCACAACAACACTTTGGATTTTTGAAACCCAACTAACAGTTGTTCCACCAATAGTAAATACATATCCTGTAGTGCTCCTCCTGTTATCTCTGTCACCTGCCATATCTGCATCAACATATCCCTGTAGAGAAATGTTTGAACCACCAAAGCATAACGCTTGATTTGTGGTACCTTTCAAATATCTGAGAATCCATTTCACTGCCATCTAATGTTCCTTTCCTGGATTGTTCATGTACCTACTTACAACTCCCACTGCATGTGCAATATCAGGCCTTGTGCAGACCATTGCATACATTAAGCTTCCAACTGCTGATGCATATGGAACTTTAGACATATAATCCATGTCTTCTTGGGTTTTTGGGCACATTTCCTTACTAAGTTTGAAATGGCTAGCAAAAGGTGTACTAACTAGTTTTGCATTGTGCATATTAAATCTTTTCAACACCTTTTGTATGTACTCATTCTGAGACAATGCTAATTTGCAATTTTTCCTGTCTCTAGTGATTCTCATACCAAGGATTTGTTTTGCAGCTCCCAAATCCTTCATTGCAAATGAATTTGCCAATTTTCTTTTAAGCACATTTATTTCCTGCATGTTAGACCCTGCAACAAGCATGTCATATACATATAATAACAATATAATATAGCTGCCATCATTTTTCTTTTTTAGATAAACACAATGATCAGAGTGACATCTAGTATAAACTTGTTTCGGCATAAACTTGTCAAATTTTAGATACCACTGCCTTGGAGCCTGTTATAAGCCATACAAGCTCTTCTTCAACTTGCACACTAGTTTCTCCTTCCCTTTCACCTCATATCCTTGTGGCTGCTGCATATATATCTCTTCCTCCAAATCCCCATGGAGAAAGGTTGTCTTTACATCTAACTGCTCAAGATGAAAATCTTCAGATGCTACTAGACTTAAAATAGTTCTGATTGAAGTCATTTTAACAACACGAGAAAATATTTCATCAAAATCAATACCTTTCTTCTGTGCAAACCCCTTCACCACAAATCTAGCTTTGTACCTCTGTTTTCCTCCATCTTCTTCCTTCAGCCTGTAAACCCATTTATTCTTCAATGTATTTTTTCCTGCAGGAAACCTGACTAAGTCCCAAGTCTGGTTATGCATTAAGGAGTCCATCTCTTCTTCCATGGCTACCTCCCACTTCTTCCTGATTTCAACCTGCATTTCTTCTTCATAACATTCGGGTTCACCAGAATCAGTTAACAATAAATAATATAATGAAGGAGAGTATCGTTCAGGGGGTCTACTTATCTTGGTAGATCTTCTAACACCACTTTCAGGTGTTTGGGGTGCCTGTTGCTGTTGTGGTGGTTGCTGTTGTTGATTATTATTATTTTCGGGCACCTTTACTTTTTCAGTGATTTCATCAAGAATTGCGTATTCCTTGTTTTCTTTTTCCTGTTTCTTTTCCTGCAACTGATTTTTATACAAGACCTTTTCATTGAATATCACATCTCTGCTCCTAATGATTTTGTGATTTTCGTAATCATATAAGTGATAACCAAAATCATTAACACCATATCCAATAAAGGTACATTTCTTTGACTTTGCCTCAAGCTTTGTTCTATTTTCTTTATCAATATGGACAAAGGCCTCACAACCAAAAGGCTTTAAAAAAGAGTAGTTTACCTTTTTTCCTATCCATGCTTCCTTTGGAACACCAGCATCCAAGGAACTTGAAGGCCCTCTATTTATTAGATAAACAACAGTATCTACAGCATCTGCCCAAAACTGTAAAGGCAATCCTGCATGCAATCTCATGCACCTTGCATGCTCCATGATTATTCTGTTCATCCTTTCTGACACACCATTTTCTTGTGGTGTTCTTGGAACTGTCTTCTCTCTGTGAATTCCATGCTCTGAATAGTACCTATCAAACTCTTTGCTGCAATATTCACCTCCATTGTCTGATCTAAGACACTTCAATTTCTTTCCTGTCTCAACCTCAACCAAAGCTTTCCATTTCCTAAAAGTATCAAATACATCAGATTTATTCTTAATACAATAAATCCAAGTTTTTCTAGTTGCATCATCAATAAAAGTAACATAATAATGAGAGCCACCGAGAGATGATACCTGAGTAGGTCCCCATATATCTATATGCACAAGCTCTAATTTTTCGCTCTTCTTTTCTTTCCCAACTCTGAGAAATCTGACTCTCTTCTTTTTTCCAGAAATGCAATTCTGATAGAAGTCCAAATCAAAATTCTTCAAACCCGGCAACAAATTCCTTGAGTGAAGAATCTTCATCCCCTTTTCACTCATGTGTCCGAGCCTATGATGCCATAATGCTGCATCTTTCCTCTTTCCATTTTTCTTCCCCTAGACTCTGCACTCAAAGCATTACCCGATGTCTCACCGGAGCTTTTCCGTCACATTTCCTCGCTAAAGATAGCACCGACAACATCATCAAACTTTAAAGTACTAGATCCAGAGATAGAGTTACTAATGGCCATTACTAAACCATTCCAACTTTCTGGCAATGAGCACAACAATAACATAGCTCTAACTTCATCTTCAAAGTTTACCCCTACAGAACTTAACTGACTTGTAACTGTATTAAAATCATTTAAATGATCTGCAACAGATCCACCTTTCGACATCTTCATATTAAATAACCGTTTCATAAGAAATACCTTGTTTGAGGCCGAGGGTTTTTCATATAGTTTCAACAACGCCTGAATCAAACCCTCTGTCATTGTTTCCTTCGAAATGTTGAAGGCGACTAATGCATCGAGGCACAACTGTATTGTTTTGAGTGCCTTTCTATTGATAAGGTTCCATTCTTCATCTGTCATAGCCGTCGGCTTCTTTGTTTTTATGCTCAATGTAGGTACAGATCTTTCGGATACAGATAATCTTCCATCTACATCTTCCATAGCGAGAAGTTTTGGCCGTTAAATTTCTCGACCCTAAACTTACCATCTTCCGCCATTTCTCCCACTCGAATGAGGAACCCTTCTTTCGTGTGAGTTTATCAGCCAAATAGACCTTCGGCTCTGATACCAGTTGTTATAAAATTATATATTACAGAGCAATGGAACACATAAAATATTGCAGAAATATAAACATAGAAAACACATAAAACAAGAGAGACACAGATATACGTGGTTCACCCAGTTTGGGCTACGTCTACCCTGAACAACCAGTCCTTCCTTTCTATTGTCCAACAAAATGAAGAGACACAACCTACAGCAGATCCGCTGTAATATCCTCTGTTTTCTCTCGTAGTCTCACCTCTCTATTTCTCACTCACAGAATACACATCTATATCTCAGCCTCAAATACAATGCCCTCATACAAAGAAAGGGGTTGCCTTCTAGGGCAAAAAACCCTAAACTAAACATAAGTTCTAACGTCAGATCATCCACCTAATGAACGGCCCAGATTGACTAGAATTACTATACTTTTACAAGGCAAATTTACATCTATTTTTGGCTTCGAGGGCGCTGCCACCGAACCCCCCGCTGGCCCTCGGACACCCCAGTCAGGGGGGATCAGCCCCCCCGGACCCCTGTGGGGGGGACAAGTCCCCCCTGCATGGAGGGGTGTACAAACTTCCTCGGATATACATCCGGTTGAAACAAAAGACCTCTGAACAATCATGCTCCACACCCAACATCAAGGTTCTGTTGTGCTGTACAACAACCCCCCCATTTCATAAAATTTTTCTTTAAAAACCATAATATGAAATGGGTCCCTTTTAAACATAGATGTGTGAATAAATTGGTATTAACTCATTATTAGGAAAAACCCTCATCAAAAGGTCTGACTGAAATATGATATACCTTTCAAACAATGATAAAATAGGTCTTTTAAACAAATCATAAAGCTTTTTATTATTACAATAAAGCGATCACATATCGCAATAATAAGAAAAACATATATAAGGACCCATTGAATTACTCCGATCCAAAAATGGAAATCGCTATCGGATATTGGGGAAAGGCAAAGCGCATCGTATATATAAGGCACCCCTTCCCATTCCTCCGATGCGATAAAAGGTATCGCTATCGGCAATCGGCTGTGGCAATCAATTCATTAACTGTGACACCTTCAAATATTTCTATGCGATAAGGCGTATCGCCATCGGCGATCAGCAATTTCACAATAACACAACTAATGTGACCCAAGCCCTATCCCGATTGCGATACATTAAATCAAGCCGCCTGTTTCTAAGCGTATTAAAGATTGGCACACATTATACCACCTTTGGTGATTGAATGATATTTTGGACTATTATTAAAACGCTCGCTTTCATGTCACCAATCATCAAATGCGATTAGCTGCCAAAAATCTAAGCCACACTGGAATCAATTATTCACCATATAGACGTTATGATGGATATTTAAAAGCTCCCTTATCATGATTGACAGGTGAAGCGGCCAATTAATGAAGCAGTTATGCCAAGATTTTCCACTTAGATGAACTATCTGCGGCAATTTCACTATGATCTTTGATTATTCGTTAAAAGATATAACTCTTTCATAGTGGCTCATGTTATCTATTTCTCTGTATCACGCTAGTTTCATTCCTTGTGTAGAATTCCGTCGAAATATCAAGTTTTAAGCAAATGGGAAAGAAATCTAAGAGATATGCTGCAGCAGCGGCCCCTGCAGTAATAGTCCAGCCCACCAGTGACCTGGGACCAAGCAAAAAGGGCCTAATCTTAGACACTACATGTATTAGCCTTGGAAATACAAGCTGGAAAAGAATTAATAATTTAATTGAGGCAGAAGAACCGGACGAAGTGTCAGAAGAAGCTACTGCAAGCTCAACTAATAAATCAGACACCTCCCTAAAAGATTTAGCCCACTCATTTTTGCACAGGATAGCAGTTCGAGAAAAAATTCTTCCTTACACTAATGTGGTCAGATGGGTGGTCGAACAAATTCCAGTTTCTAATAGGACGTTTTGCACAGTTGATGGAAGAGTTTTTGGTTCATTTCAGCCTGACGACTTAAGGAAAATGTATCATTTCCCCAAACCTGAAAAGAAATACAACAAAGCTTTTCTGGAGAAATTCGCAGAGGAGAATGAGACAGAATCAGCCCCGATTAGACAATGGAGACAAAATCCTGCAAAGCACAAACTTGAGTCATCGGGTAAGTACTCTGTGGATTCCTTGTCATCTCCTTACTGTTACGCTGGGGCAATGATGTGTAGGATATGGGGAATGCATGATTCAGCAAAATTTACTATTGAAATTGTTCCTTTAATAGAAGCGGTTGTTAGTAGTTATGTCATGGATTGGGCGAATATATTGTCTAATAAATTAGCCTCTGCAATTCTTGATTTTAGATTCAGTTCACGCAAAACCACCAGGACTATTCCCCCCTTCTATTACAGTGCTTATGTTATGGATATGCTTTGCTTTAATTCCAACTACCCGATACTTGGGTGGAGGTGGACGCCACAGGACCCTAAGCCAATCCACATCTATCATCAGATGTTATGGAAGGCACATTATAAAGACCACTTGTATCAAATCTGTAATGGTTTCATGTTGCCTATCTATTTTGCCATTTTTGATAAGCATGCCCCAAGGATTTCCGAGGAGGCAGAAGTTGACTTGACTGCTGTGGGGAATTGGTTCGGGGAAGATAAGTTCACATATATAAGTGTGTTTGGTAGCGCCACAAGACCCCATGTCTACCTGATAAACTGTTGGCACGAGAGTTAGCTTGTACCAAATAACAACCACGGGAACATCCAAAACTCTTAGGACTTCTAAAAAAAAATCATGGCCTATATTCCCTTTGAGATGCGGTGTTTATACTCTACTTGATTAAAAAAATGTTGAGAAGGAGACAGGAAAATAAATATGCTCAATATTGCGACCATTCCTAACAGGCAATTCGATCCCCTGAAGGGTGCCTATAATGTGCTTGAACAGGCCAAACTTACTAAGTTTGACCATGAAAAAGATGAATTTGACGATCTATTTTCTTCAGTAGAATCATTGTCTCAAGTTACAACATTGGCCAGGATGAAATATAATGATGAAGGACTGTAGAATTCAATAGGCTCATAGAATAGAGGTTGCATACTCTACCCCTGGACTTATTGGCTACTACACCAACAACTAAGTCAAGCGAGCCTGAACAGAAGAGTATTGATGAGCCTCCTGCTATAGAGAAAATTCCCGAAAAGGGAAAAGAGCCAGAAAAAGGAAAAGAGCAGGAAACAGAGTAGGAGAAAGAAAAGAAGCAGGACAGTGAAGTTATTGATTTAGAGACTCAAATTGATCCCAAACTCCTCAAAGAGTGGCAACAATTTGACTCTATTATAAGCAATCCCGAGACTTCACAAGGATTCGGCACACCCCAAGTAACAGTCAGTCAAGAAACGACCATGACTACGGTTCCAATTGAAGGAACCAGTAGCCTACCCATTAGCAAAGATGCGGAAATAATTCCTAAAGATCCATCCGATTAGATTGTTTTACAGATAGAAGACATACCACCATTAGATGTCTTTTACAGTCCCAAACACAGGGCTGTGGTGAAAAGACAGAGGAAAAGGAGGAGACTTGATCAATCTTCCCTTTTGCCAGATCAAACACAGATGGCTAATGTGGTGTGGTGTCGGAGCTTATTCAACAGCCACCATGGATAAAGCCTCGGAAGTAAGCAATCTCCTTAAGGAAAAGGATCATATTATTGGTTCATTGCAGTCACAGGTGTCTAAAGCACAGCGAAAAATAGAACAATTAGAACAACAACTATCAATACAGCGGCAGACAAACAGTCAATTAAATAAGAAATTGCTCAAAGAGAAACAAAGGATAGACTCGAGTGCAGTACAGAAACAAAGGGAATTGTCCAAAGCATTGGCCATATTAAAGGTGATGAATGAAAAAATGAGCAAGACTAAGGATGAGCGAATCACTCAACTGTCACAAGAAGTAGAAAAGTTCAGGAGCCTTCCTTAAGTAGCAGAGTTCAGAACAGAAGCTCTACAAATCAATAAGGCATTGATTACACAGCTAAAAATGCTATGTCATAACATTTCTCTGGCTAAACCTCTTTGTGAGATTACTACATCAATAGTTGATAAATCAGTTGAAGCTAGGTAGGATTAGAACAGGCCGATGAGACCTTAACCAGCTTTCTTGCTTGGCAAGACTCCCATGAAGGACAAACTGCGGATCTGCCCAAAATTCTAGAGTCACACAAAGACATCCTTTTCCTAGAATGGTAGTCACAACTAATGAAGGCAGAAAGAGAAACCTCAAGATGTCGGTTATCTACTAGCAATTTAATTGAATTTTTCAATGACACTCTTTATCTGTCTAACATGATTTCACAGTGTAATCCAGGTAAATTGACATCGGCCAAAGCCTTGGAACAAACATGCAATCAGGAATTGGAAAAGAATGGAAGACTAATCGCTGGCATCCAAAGTTTAACTTGGGATGCCTTTTGGTTTTTCTTAATCAAGCCATACATTCAGAGGGCCGCACTCAAATTTTTAACTGATGCCATTAGTTGCATGATTACCGAGATCCAAGATGCCACATATTCAGCCCAACTGAATTCTCGTCTAAGTCGCCCTCCAGAATTGCAACCGATGCTAGATATCTGCCAGCTCAAGCCAAAGGGAGATCATCCGAAACAATGAATCATGCTGCCGACTGAGGACAAGCTGATTTTGAGGAGATATTCATAATATAGTTGTACCAATTAAATAACACTTTTATTTTGTAATTAGTTAGCTTAATTAGTATTTATAGGCCCTTTCATGCATTTAGAAAGGGTCCTCAGTTTTTGTATAAACTCAAATCAGTAAGTCACACTATTGTGCTTCTGATCTATTTTTTATGAAGACTGGGCTAATATTCTGAATTTTGACGAAGAAAGCTTTGATGATATGTGCACTATTGCCTTTTGTGGAAGTGTTTCTAAGTTAGAAGAAGGAATTTGAATGCGATTGATATCGGGAGTGATTCAAATAACATATGGTACTATTATCTATGCTCTTGTGTCATTCTTTTATGTGAATCGGCATTCGTTTAAAATTTGCTATCATTGAATATATGTATGTGTTTTAACCGCAATCCTTGTACTTTTCACTATTGAATGTCTAATGACTGTTATTCTGTCAATCATATCTATGTCTATGATATATATGAGGAATAGTGTAATAATGTTTGCTTGATTACTTTGTTCAACTATTTGGGCTTGGTAATTATCATATGAATAAATATCTTTGTTTACCAACAAGAGTCATCTATATGCCTGTTTGTGAATGAAGACCATCAAAAGTTACGCTAAAAGCAGCAATTTCCTGGGATAGGATAGTTGTTTATAATTTTACTTTTAGATTAAATCATTCATTCATTATCATTATATATTAGAGAATCAATCATTTATCCATCCTATTTACCAATCATTGGGAAACTGGTCCCATTATATCTAGTTGGAGCCACCACACAAAACGGAAAAGGAGCTGCCTTTAAGGTCCGGACCGGGTGGTTATCCTCGATGTTGATGGAGCGATTTTCGAGGCATCAACATTTTTTGGTGCTAGAAGCAGGTCATGAACTGTGAATGGCGAGCAAACCCAAACCTATAACCCATTCAGAGAGTAAATCTCCCTCCACCTCACCTCGTACCTCCCGTTTGCATGCTGGAACTCTAGTATTCAAGCGAGAAGAAGAGGAATCAACTACCACTGCTCAAACCCACCATACTTCAGAACAATTAAGTCCTGAGTCCCCTGAAGTTCAGTCTCTCATCCATAAACTTCAAGTCTTTTTGATATCACCACAGAAATCTGAGGTATCTCAATGCAGTGAGACTTCGCAATTCAATCTACCTCACCCTCTCACCAAACTTCAGAGCGGAAAGCTCGGTATCAAACCTACTGAGTTACCTTTACCTAAAAGGAAAAGGGCAAAAAAGAATACTGAAGGATCTGACAGTGAAACTTTCTCATCATCATCTTCCATCTCATCTTCCCCAGCGCGAAGTCAGCCATCCACTCCTTCATTACATATTGTTGTTCAACAGGGATCAGGAACTTCAACATCCCAACCCATTCAATCCTCAATATCAACTCCTTCCCAAACATCTGGAATTTCATCAGCAATATCATCCACTACTGGTTTTTCAATGGCTCAGAATCCATGGAATAGTCCTGGTGCGGTCACCATGCCTGCACCATTACACCCATTGCCTGATTTTCCTGAAAAATGGTTACCCAAGTTTAATCCAGATGCTGGAACACAAGCTGAAGAACACATTAATAATTTCATGTTATCAGTTAATTTGAAAGGAGTGACAGAGGAAGATGTTGTCGTTAGGATTTTCCCTTATACTTTGCAAGGATCAGCTGGGTCTTGGTATTTTTCCCTGCCCTCTGGATCCATTACCAGTTGGAACATTTTCCAAGAACAGTTTCTTACTAAGTATGGCGATGATAGATCTTTAGCAACATTAATCAATGATCTCTCCAATCTTAGGATAGAGCCTAAAGAACCTATTAAGGAAATCAACTCATGATTTAATAAACTCTTGAATAAGATTCCAACCGCCTCCAAACCAAGTGAGCAAATCAGAAGCGAATGGTATATAACTGCCCTACCTTCAAACATAGCTATTTTTGTAGACAGGGCTGCAAAACCAACTTTAGCTTAAAACATGAAAGAGGCGCTTGCCGTAGAGAAACATATTATTGCTTTAGAAAAGAAAGCTTCTCTTGAAGATAGAAAATCCAAAAAAGTCTTTTTCAAGGATGATTCAAAGAAGAAAACCCCTAAAGATCCATATGATATGGAAGGTTTACAAAAAGTCCTCAAGACTATGTCAAATGAAATGGTCGAAATCAAGAAGCAAGTAACCGAAACCTCAACAAAAAGGCCATTTAGAAATTTTAAGAAACCTAAATCAAAACCATCAAATGCTATTTCCAATGCAGATTCAGATCCTGAAGAAGAAGAAGAAGAAGATGAAACAGTCTTGCCATCTGAGGAACCCGAAGAAGAGGAGACTGTCGAATGTCATGGGATGTGGGATTTTATTTTACCCACCTACGATACAGAAAATGAACAAGAAGCTTTCCCTGTGACTACCAGGAGTAAAGGTACTCCTGAACCTGTCCAGGCAACTTCGAAGAAAAGGAATGCAGGTTCCACTAGTACCAAAGAAAAGATTCCTACAAAGAAAGCTTCAGCGATACCATCCCAAAATCACCCATCATCTTCAAATCTACCTTCAACATCTAAGACATTGGTAGTGTAAGATTCTATGGACTACAATATTATCAAAGATATGAAGAAGACTAAGGTGAATATTACTATGTTTGAACTTAGCAAACTCAAACATCAAACAGAAATTACTTCTTGAGTTCAATACCGTTCCTTCTTCACCTCTTCCTAATGCTGTATTGTCCAAAGCTGCTAATGATTTAGGCCAACCACCTCCTGGTAGAGTGGAAGCTACTGATGCGGTCTTAATTGGGGATAGATCAAATTCTCATACTCCTCCTTTCCTCTTAACCTATTAGATCTATAATAGAAATCTACACAACTATTTGATTGACTCAGGGGCTTCTTCTAATATAATGCCAGCTTCAGTTTGCTCAAAACTGAACATCAAACCCCAAAAGTCTGCAATTCATATTGTACAGTTGGATAGAACTAAGGTCCAGGTTTTAGGGGAAATCAACTCAGTGACTATCAGTTTATCAGCTGATCCTAGAGTGGTTCAAAGAATTGATATTTTGATCGCTAATATACCTGAATTCTATGGGTATATTTTAAGTAGAGATTGGTCTGAAAAGCTCCATGGTTATATTTCCACCGATTGGTCTCATATGTGGTTACCTTATAAAGGAAAACCAAATCAGATCAAGATTGATTGGGAGAAACACATGACCCATACAGTTACCGAGTTTGAACAAGAAAACCAACCAATATCATTCAATAACAATATTTTGGGGAATTATTCATCTGAATCATTCTTTGGCAATTTCACTGCCCAACCATCTCTTTTCCCAGTTAATAATTTCACATCTCAGATCGAAAACTTTTCACAAACAGATAGATCAAGATGTTTTAATGTTGCTGAGGAAACTGTAAATAAAATTGTTGATAATTCTTTATTTTGGTCACTATATTTTGACGGGTCTAAGTCTAGTGAAGGTTCAGGAGCAGGATGTATTTTAACAGTCCTCAGGGAGAAAAAACTATGTTATCATGCAGATTGGAATTTGAATGCACAAAAAAAACAGCTGAATATGAGGCCCTAGTTCAAGGACTCTACAAAGCAATTGACCTCAAGGTTCAATATCTGAAAGTGTTTGGTGATTCAGAAATTGTTTTTAAACATGTTAGAAATTCAATTCATTGCTTGTCTGGTCATCTCAAACACTATCAGTCTCTGGTACAGGAACTCATCTCTCAATTTTTAGCATTCAATATTTCTCCCATCCCTAGGTCCCAGAATGCAGTAGCAGACCTGCTAGCTAATGTTGCTTCCAGACTCCTACCACCCGAAGATTACATCCCGGATAGATTTTCAGTAGAGTTAATTTTTAGACCATTAATTCCCGATAATGTCACCAATTGGCGAGTGTTCAATCATGATGAAGACATTTTAAACTTCTTAACTTCTAATAAGTCCTACGATGACCAAATCATTGATGAAAGTGATCATGACCTTTACATGAAATAAAAACAAGAGGAAAGCTCAATACCAAAACCAGTGGTCAAGCTTGAAGATCTTTATGATATTAAAGACAGGTTTAAACGAGTGACCAATTCAAAACTCCAGAGTTCCACTTTAATATTTGAATTGATAAACCTAGGTACTGAGCAAAACCCTCAAACATCAATTTGGGACTAGGACTTTCTTTAGAAGAAAGAACAGCATTCATTAGGCCGTTAACAAAAAACAAATATGTCTTCGCTTGGAAATATGATGATTTGAAAACATACGATGCATCAATCATTCAACATACTATTCCAATGCTTTCTGAACAAAAACCAGTGCAACAGAAGTTAAGAAAGATTCATCCTAACCTAGAGAGTCAAATAAAGGCTGAATTAAATAAACTCTTGAAGGCTAAGATAATTTTTCTTGTGAGACATTCAAACTGGGTCTCCAACATAGTGCTTGTTAGAAATAAAAATGGCGATATTATGTTTTGCATCGATTTCAGAAATCTTAATAAGGCAAGCCAAAAGGATAACTTTCCTTTACCTATTATGGAGCAGACATTACATTCGGTAACTGGTTCAGAACTAATGTCCTTTTTAGACGGCTTTTCAAGATATAACCAAATTCTGGTCCATCCTGATGACAGGCTTAAAACTACCTTTAGAACCATGTGGGGAACTTATGCCTACCAAAAAATGCCTTTTGGACTTATCAATGCAGGAGCTACATTTCAGAGAGCCATGGACATAGCATTCAAAGGATTGCTCACTAAATCAATAGTTGTCTATTTAGACGATATTATTGTATTTTCCAAGAAAAGGTCTAATCATTTACATGATTTAAAACAAATCTTTGAACGTTGTAGAAGGTATGGTATCTCTCTTAATCCAAAGAAGTCCTTTTTTGATCTTAATCAAGGAAAACTTTTAGGCTTCATTGTTTCGAAAGATGGTATCTACATTGATCCAGACAGAATTAAAGAGATTTCTGAAATTCCATTTCCTCATAATAAAAAATCCATGCAGTCATTTTTGGGTCAAATTAACTTTGTTAAACGTTTTGTTCCAGATTTTTCCCAGACTATTTTACCATTGCAAATGATGATTAAGAAAAATTCGGTGTTTAAATGGGGATCTGCAGAAAAAGAGGCATTTTATTCCATTAAACAATCAATAATCAATGCCCCTACTTTAAGCACCCCCAATTTTTCTAATCATTTCATACTATATACCCTCGCATCCGCTTCGTCATATGCAGCAATGTTGACTCAAATTAATGATCAAAACTTGGAAGCATCAATTTCGTTTTACAGCTCAAATCTTCAAGGTACTGAACTAAATTATTTGGAAGTCGAAAAACAATCCTTCGCTGTGTACAAAGCCATTAAACACTAACAAAAGAATTATTCCCTAGAACTATGACTAAACAAAAAGGTCCTAGTTTAATTTCATTGTCAAAGTTCCCACATCATAATTCTTGTGGTCATGATTCTTGTAAAATAAATTAAAAGTTCCTAATTGACTAGGGAACTATGAACAAAGGAATGATTCTTAAGGTCATAATTCATGAGGATCAAACTTCTCAAGGTCATAGTTATTATTCGTCATAGTTCGTAAGGGTAAAAGTTCTCAAGTTCATAATTCTTGTATGTCATAGTTACTATGGTCATATTTATCATGGGTCGTATTTTCTATTGGTTAGAGATTCCAATGATAAGAAAGCTCATAAAATTTCTTCAATCAGAATCAATGAAGTGCTTGTTGGAAAATGAGGGAGGGAGGGAAATAAAAATAGGGAGAGAGAGATTAGAAAATGTGTAAATTGAAATAGAGAGATATAGAGTGTTGGGAATAAATTAGTCATAATGGTATAAACAACAATTACATCCATATGATTCCATTCCATCAAATTCTACAATACTAGCGTTTTCAAATTCCATAAAAGTAGGGTTTTCAAATTGCACAAAATTAAGGTCTTCAAATTTCACTTCAATATACATTGACAAACATCACCAACTTGTGATGCAAGGTAAATATGGTTTTTTTACTTGCATTGTCTAACTATGCACTCAAATTTGAACTCACTATATTGGAGTTTCAACATTCCACATTGATAGGGTTTTCGAATTCCACAAAGCTATGGTTCTCATAGTGCATAAAGTTAAGGTTTTCAAATTGCATAATGATATTTCCTAATAACAAACATACACTTTTGAAACTTACTAAGCATGCAGCCTAGTTTGGGCCTTACAGAGCCTAGACAACTAGGACCACGTGTGCATTCCTAAGGACAGGCACACATTCTTGTGGGCATGTGTTCCTCATGATAGCCCCATTTGTACTTATGCAGTCATCATTCTTGTGCAAGTTCCCTTAGTTGATTCTCACTAGTTTTATCAATTATGCATAATCCTTCTCAAGGTCTCATTATAGAATTTCTGACAACATTCCTTCATACACTTCATGCTAGGTGTTTTCTCATTAGTCTACATAGTTTATTTCTTTTTCCACATATGAAGTCATTGCCACACATATGTCATTCCACAACTACTTGCCACACACTTATTTACAATATACGAGTAGAGTGCTAAGTTATTTCATCATGACTATTCCCTAATTACAAAAGCCTCCATAATGTTCTAGTTGATTTCTTACACTTGTTTGAGAAACTTTCACATATTTAACTTTATGTATCCATTTATTACTCTTTTATGTTCATATCATCATTCTATATTGATCATGGTTATGAGCACTACAATAGGTTATCATCGTTCATTTCTTAAAACCCCCATTTCTTTATACTTATTTTTCTATATTCTCATAGGTTTTGTACTCATTGAGGGGTAAGTTTCTTCCAATTTTGACTTCATTCATATGTAATTTAGGGAATTGTGATACTATTTCTCATCTATAATTTATATTGATTCATATTGAATTATTATATTGTTCTTTGTCTATCTTAATGCTTTCAGAGTGGAAGAATTACATGAATGAGCTTGTAGGGTCTTTTTTATCGATGGGTCCAAATTTGGAAATTTTGGGTATGAAATCTTTCATAACCATTTTGAGGCATTAAATTTTTTGGGGTAAAAAATTTATCGCTTGTGTGAGACCATCCAGTACTCGAAGTTTGTATACAAAATTTATGCCTCTCACAAGTTGATCTACCATATTTACTACCATGGTACAATTTGATGTCACATTAATCCCTGTTACTCATGCATATTGGGATAGCCATGTATGGAATTTCAAAAAGACTCTAGAAGGTCCAAAATTATAACTCTAATTGAGGGTTGAGGGAGTCAAACCTTTCATATAATTAGATATTGGGTTATGTTAAATACTAGGCCACTAAGAGGAGTAGGGGTTCCATTTCATGGTATTATATTTTCTTCCATATTTGAGCAAAGAAATTAGGATTGGGATGTCAGAGAGAAAGAAAAAGGGGATTAAAGATTTGTAGCAACTTTACAAGGCATAGGTCTTAGGCAACTCTATAGAGAGTACCTCTTTCTTTGTATCTACACATTTTTCCATACTAGAGAATAGATATCAAAGAAACCTCACCTTCTAGCTAGGTTTCTCCCGTAAGGGTTTCCCAAGGAAAAATTGTGCCTATTTTGGTTAGTGTCTGTATGTATTTTCAGTTTATATTAATTGCATTTTAGCTAATTTATATTTAAGCATACAAACAATAAATAAAGAATCCGAGATCTAAAAGGAATTAACATTTACATTAAAAATTTCAATATTTTATTAGATCTATTATGATGAATTGTTCCAATGGAATAACCATGACAATTTACTAATCATCTCCACATCTTGCCTGAATGACTAGTGTCTTCTTTACTACCACATGTTACAACGGCCAGTTTAACATATTATGTGATTGTATGTTACTTTATATTTGATGTTCTTTTCTTAATGTCCATGGTTAGGCTTTTATTTCCATTATTTGTGTCTTCAAAATGCAACATCCTCAAAGAAAGACAATCCAATAATCATTAATTAGGAGTCAGGCTTAACAATTATCTTGAAGTCATTTTGTATTTGAAGCCATCATTCATATCAACTAGAATTGCATTTTCAAACTATTCCATGATCACTAGGTTGTTACTTTCATTAATAGTATAAAAATATTCTAATATGAGGACAAGTATAAAAGACAAGTAGTTCATAAAATAATTATTAAAATTTATTTTCCCATACATTACAACTATTTATTGGTCGTATCTATATATATTCCCTCACCCTTCTAGCACTAAGTAAGGTTCCAAATTCCTTTATCCTCCTTAATTAACTATATAAACCTCATTATATCTAAAATGTAATAATAAACCTTTATATTCACGTAAAGTTACTCATATTCATGAAGTTATATAATTTCAATTTACTTTTGTTTTTTGAATGGTTATACACATTTATCAATAACCAAATTATCCTCATCATAACTTAGTCCACAATAGTAAAATTATTATTTATACAAAAATATAAATCACAATAAAGATAAATGTAAAAGTATTTCCCAAAAATTTCATATGAAAATATTAACTTCTTATATATTAATTTGTTACATGTCTTACTTTTTTGAACTTGTTATAGAATGTTTGAATTCATTTTAATCATTCTTCCAAATTGTGGAATGTGCAATTCTCTAACTTTAAAATGTTGTTTTTAAACCATTGCACTAAATTATATCTTTAACAAATATCATATAAAGACATTACAAATTAAATAAAAATAGAAATAAAATAAATCTCATATAAAAATATATTAGTTATAAGTAATTTTGTTTCCTCTTTTAATTTTGTTTCAATATTTTATTTAATCACTAGATATGTAGGAGTTAGATGTTAGATGTTAGACATAAATATTTTCTAAATTAATTTTTTTTATATAGTAAGTTTGTTTTTATTAATAAAATTATGAACATTTGTTTAGATAAACCATCCTAAATCCATCTTAATCCTGATCTATCAAGCATCGAGAGGGATCAAATCTCTCAAGGTGAAAACCTCTTTTTTGAGTGAAAAACTTGAGGAAAGGCTCTCACCTCGAGATATTTGATCCCTCCTATCGTTTTATAGATCCAAGGTTAAGATGGATCTAGGCTAGTTATATATTATCTATATTTGTATCTATGTGTCTCTTTCTTATTCCCTCTCTCTATCTCACCCCCCAAATATACACGCTCTCTCTTCATATATATCTATTTCTCTCTCACTCCCTCTTCCTTTTCCTCTCTTTCTTCCCCTTCTCTCCCTCTCTCTCTCCTCCCTCCAACTCTCCTCTCTCCCTCACTCTCTCTCCATCTCTCCCTTGTCACTTCCTCTCTCTCTCCACCTTTCTCCCTCTATGCCTTTCTTCTTTCCTCCCTCTACCCCCCTCCAGATCACTCTCTCTCTCCCTCTCTCCCTCTCCTACTCTCTATTTATTCCTATCTCTCTCCCTTTCTCTCCCACCTCCCTCTATCTTCCCCCCCATCACTCTCTCCCTCTCTTTTCCCTCCAAATTTTTCACTATCTCCCTCCCTCTCTCCTTCTCTCTCTCTCTCCCTTCCATCTATGTGTCTCCCTATCTCTCTCTTCTCCTTCTCTCCCTATCTCTCTCCTCTCCTCTTCTCTCTCTTACCTCCTCTCCTCTCTCCCTCACTCTCTCTCCAACTCTATCTCTCTATGTCTTTGTTCTTTCCTCCCACTCTCTCCCCCTCCAACTCCATATATATGTCTCTCCCTCTCTCCTTCTCTCTCTCTATCCCCCCATCTCTCTCTTTCTTCCTCTCTCTCCCTTTCTCTCCCTCTCACTCTCACCTCCCTCTCTCCTCTCTCTCCCTTCCTCTCTTTCCCTCTCTCTCACCTCCCTCTCTTTCCCTCTCTCTCACCTCCCTCTCTCTCCCTCCCCCCATCACTCTCTCTTTCTCTTTCTCCTTCTCCACCCTCCAACTCTGTCACCCTCCAACTATGATCTCAAGAACTTCGATTGATATGTACTATTCCCTAGAACTATGACCAACAAGTGAAGGTCATAGTTCCTTTGTTTGTAAACATTCCTTCATCATATTTCTTATGGCCATAGTTCTTAGAGTTCTTGATTGATGACCCAACAAAGGTTAAATTAATAAATACTCTAAAAATTCGAGCTATAATGCTTTTAGATAAGGAATAACCATAACATGAAATTAACCATCTCAAAAAGATTTTATTAAATAATGGATACATTGAAAAAATAGACTTTGGAATCAATTTAACAAGAACTATGATTTTAAGAACTGTAACCATAGTAACTATATCCAATGGGAAATATTATTGTAGTGACTCTAAGTGGCAAGAACTTTGATCAATGAATGGATAAGATGATTATAGGTCAATGGTCATAATAGTTCGTTTATCAAAGTTCATGATCGATAAATTCCCTATAAATAAGACTAATAAACATTGGTCATACTTCCTATGAGTTAAGGTTCCTAGGTGATAAAGGAATTATTCCCTAGAATGATGACTTATGAAGAAATGCCATATTTCCATTCAAAGTCAAAGTTACCACATCATTGTTTTTGTGGTCATGGTTCTTACCAAGTAAAGTTCTCATTAGTCAAGGTTCATCATTAACACGGGAAATATGGCCTTTGAATCTATGAAAGAAAAAGGAATTGAAGGTTTGAACCCTTGTAAAAAAACTACCTACAAATGAATTCATAAATAAAGAAAAATATACAATGGCGAGAAAATAAAATACAAACAAAGATTTTTCTCCTAGAACCCAAAAATGGGAAAACCATATTGATTTTTCATTATATTCCTTTCAATGTTAAAATACATTATATACATGTCAAATCATTCATAAACCCGCAATCCATTAACCATGGATTAGAACATAATCATAGTTCCCTTGACCAGATCTACAAATGTCATAGGTAAAACCATTATATCCAAAACCATGCATAAAACCATGGGTGGGTCCACACACCATCCTTGGGTCTGCTCCCATCCTTGGGTCCACTGTCATCCTTGGTCCACCCAACCATCCTGAGGCCTGCATAATTTTTTTTTTTTGGACGAACCCCTCAACAAGGGGGTTTGTTGCCCCCTTGTAATCCCCCGACATGGGGCTCTTCCAAACCCCTTACAACTCCCCCGCTAGACCCTATGCACCATGAAAACACCTGGTGCTAGTCATGCAAAGGATATAACACAATACCCAATAGTCTCCCTCTTATTGTCTTCTTTGCACACAAGGGGTCGCAAGAGTACATAAGTAATTAGTCTGGGGCTGTAATGCCCATTATTTCTCTACACCAAGAAAAATTCTCAGTGCTCACAAAAATTGTCAATGCATCTGCAATATTCTTCAATGTTTCCACCATTAATACCAACACCTTTTTGTCTTCAACCATATCCCTCACAAAGTGATACTGGACACCAATATGCTTTGTCTTTGAATGATAAGCATGGTTCATTTCTAAGAACAATGCACTTTGGCTGTCGCAATATATCCTTATAGCTTGTTGTACCAACCCCATACCTAAACACAATATCTACAACCAAACTATTTCCAGGCTTGCAAGAGTGGTTGCCATGTATTCAACCTCTATAGTTTGAAGTGCCACTACATATTGTCTCTTTCTTATCCAACTGACTACTCCTCCAAATAGGTTAAACACATACTCACTTGTAAATCTTCTCTGATCCAAATCTCCAACCCAGGATGCATAAACAAAGTTGCATATGTCCAACACTCTATCCAATTATAGTCTTACTTGGTAGCATAGACCATAATCACTAGTGCCACACCCTGCTTTACTATTGTCCAATGATCCTTCCCTAGTTTTGACATAAACCTACTCAATACTCCCATTGCATGTGTAATGGCTGGTTTGGTACATACCATTGCATACATCAAACTACCAACTACACTTGCATATGAAACATGGACATGTCCCCTTCCTCTTCATGTGTCTTGGGACACTGTTCTACTAATAGTTTTACACCTACATGAATAGGAACCTTCACTAGTTTGTTATCCTTCATATTAAAATTTTGCAATATTTTCTCGACATAATTCCTATATTTTAACCAGAGCTTCCTCATTTATTGATCTCATTTAATTTCCATGCCCATTGTTAAATTTGCAGCACCGAGATCCTTCATGAAAAATTTAGAGAACAACTAGGTCTTCACATCCTAGATAGTTTATTTATCATTTATAACTAGTAGTATATCATCCACATGTAAGACCAAATAAATAACACTATCACCAACTATTTTGAAATACACAAAGTTATTCTCTTTGCTCCTTGTGAAACCATGTCCTTGCATATATGTATCAAATTTCTAATAACACATCCTTGGTGATTACTTTAACCCATAGAAAGACTTATTTAACCTGCATACCCATTCTTTCTTACCCTTCAATGAAAATCCTTCTGGTTGCTTCATGAAGGTCTCTTCTTCCATATCCCCATGTAGGAATGTTGTATTCACATTCATTTGTTCTACCTCAAAATATAGAGTAGTAGAAATAGATAAACATAATATAATAGAAGCTAACATGGCAACATGAGAGAAAATATCACCAAAATCAATTCATGACACCTATGAATAAAATTTCACTACTAATCGAGCTTTGTACTTCTCAAATGTTCCTTCAACATTCATCTTCTTCTTAAACACCCATTTGTTTCCAATCAATTTTCTTCCAACCAGTATTTCTACTAGATCTCATGCATCATTCTTGTTTAGGGCTACTATTTCTTCCATCATGGCCTTCTTCTAGAGTTTTCCATCCTTTGAATCCACTACCTCCCTAATAGTTCTAGGATCATCATCAGTAAAAAATAAATAAAAATTTGAACTAAAATTAGATGGACTATACCTCTCTAGCTTCCTTCTTTCTTGAACTAATCTCCTCAAAACCAGAGTGTGCGGTTCTTCCTCTTCTAATTCCTACTCCCTTGTAGAGTTTGATTCTTCCTCAAACTCTACTTCTATCATTCATTTTCCTTTGATAAGACTTCATGTTTCATAACATCCTGACCCTCTCTAAGTACCACATCATGATAGTACAAAACCTTCCTTGTTTCTGGGTTCCAAAGCTTGTAACCTTTTAAACCATATTTACACCAAATAAATATGGGATAAATATGCACCTTTCAGATTTACTATTCAACTTGGTTCTTTTCTCGTGTGGAACATGTACATATGCATTGTAGCCAAACACCTTGAGATGTGAAAGAGAGGATTTCTTACGATTCCATACTTCATTTGGAGTCTTATCCTCCAATGCTAATGAAGGTGACTAGTTAAACAAATAACATGTGGTATCCACTTCCTCTACCTAGAACTCCTACCCTAATCCAATGCCACTAAGAATGCTTCTTTCATTTTCAATCAACATCCTATTCATCCTTTCTGTAACTCCATTTTATTGAGGCCTGTATGGAGTAATATTCGACCATGCTATACCACACTTCTTTCAAAACACTTTTTAATTCCTTCTTGCAGAACTCTCCACTATTATCTGTCATCATGATCCAGGGGATCAATAAAATTCTCAAAATTCAGAGTGTTCAAAAGTTCTCAAAATTGGTGCCAAAGCGAATATCTCATTGCCCTGAATCCAACATAACTCGTTTCACTCAAAAACGATATCGTATGCTCCCGATATCGTGTTCTAATCAATTTTTCAAACAAACAAAATGTTTGTAATATTGGTTGCAAGTACACCTACTCAGTAGTATGTACGCTGACTAAGGAGGTGACTCGAAAATTGACTGTGTGTTTGTGGGCCAATGGTTTTTCACCATGCGTCTCAATCTGATTGGTCGAAATTTCCTAGTTTTTGATTGGTTGTGGGGTCCTTGATGTGGTTCAATGATGGAGGTCCACATGGGCCAATGGCTGGCTTCAACATGGCCTCTGAAATGTGTAGTGAAATTTAGTATGGGGTCTAAGCACCCCATGGGAAATGAACTCAAGACATACCACCTACCAACAAGCCATACTACAACACTATTCATTTGTTTCTTACCCATATTGTTCATGGGTTATATTTATAGTGGTAGAAAAAATGTAATGGGGGAAGGGGCTAGGGATAAACCCTATCCCATTTCCACACCCCACACCATAGGATCGTGGTGAAGGGAGCCTAAGGCTAGGGCTTAGCCTCGACCCACAGTGCCAACAACCACACCATGAAACTACACTAGAGCCATAACACAAAACCGCAAGCGGAGAGTGGATGGGGCGAACCCCGGGCCACATGCAGCTAATACAACCACCAACACGGAGTAAAAGGAGGCTTAGCCCTAGGTACTTGTAGCCACGCCAACCCTAGGTCATATAACTCGTCGCATGACCGTAGTCTACAGAGTTTTGGGCGCACACGCCAGGTGGGCACCAGACCCAGGTTTTAATGGTTCATACCACCATGATGCAACGTGTTGGGGGCCTGGCTGGCAGGGGCAGGTGGTTAGCCCCGACCCCTGGGCACGTGGCCCCCATATGACCATAAATTTTGGAATTGGGGGGTTAATGGACAATTTAACTGTGTGAAAATTTCACCCGACGGGCGGGATTGTAGGCGAGGTTTGCACGCTGGTTCCGGGTTTGGGTTGCTCAAGCCAGGTTTGGGCCGAATTGTAGGATGGTTAGCTATGAAAATTGGGAAAAACTTGTAACAAGCATAACTTTCTTAGTTTTTGATGAAATTAGGTGCAGAAAGAACCCAGAGAGAGGTTTTTGACAGTTTTCAAAATAAATAAATACCATAATAATAAATTTTAAGCATCAATATATTTATAGAATAAAAACTCATATTTAATATAAATAATAGTTACATAAAAAAATACCCCATATAATAATAATAATAGTTAATATTTATTTATACTGAATCAACATTAAAAATTTAATTTTATAAACCAAAAATATTATAAGTATAAATTTTAAAATTGCAAATGCACAGTCAATTTATTAGAAAGAATAATTCAATTTATAAAAAACATTAAAACTAGTTTAAATTAAGAACATTTTTAAAATAATAATATAATTATTATATTAAATTTTTAGTTTTTATATTTTTTTTTATCTTTCATGATTTTGATTTTTAGAATAATAATATCTAAAAAGATAAATCATAATATTTATATAACGTTATAAATAAAACAAAATTCTCAACCTTATTAATAAAAATGCAAATTAAAATTTTAAATATATTAAAATTTATATAAATTTTTAAAATTTAAATAATATTTCAAAAATAATGTTCATTTAAATTAAAATATAATCTTAAATGTTTAAATAATTTTGAAATTAATTAAAAATACATTAAAAATTAAAATATTTATAATATAATAAATATACAAAATATGAAATATTTATGCATTATGCATTGAACAAAACATATCTTATTAGTTTATGGAATATTTTAATATAGATTAATGGTGATATATGAAATACTTTTGAGGTGTAGTTTAATTGGTTAGTATGTGATGTAGTCTTGGCTAGTTTAGGTTCAAATCTTATGAGAAGATTGAGGATGAAAGCTATTTTGGGGGAATTAAACTTCCCAAGATACATCCCATTGTGAATGATAATTAACATTTTTCCATAAAAAAAATAAGAAAAACTATTTTTATTTTTAAAATTTCAAAACAAAATGAAATAAAAACACCCAATTTTTTTTAGCATCATTTTCAAAACATTAATATAATTCAAAGTTAGTAAAAAACATTAGAAAGTAACAAAATGTATATGAAAAAATTCACAATTATATTGGCCCTATACACATAGGATAAAAGGTTAATTTAAAAACTTCACATAAAAGACTTAGAATACATATTAAATATTGCATTGCATGCACAATATAGAAGCTCAAATGACCATGATAATGATTAGCAATAAGATAATGGTTATCAAAATCTAGTCATAAATCATAAAAAACATTTTAACCGTAAAAAACTTTAATGGTATCTAATAATATCCGTTCATTACTCAAATAATTTTAAAAGATACATTTATAAGAGACTATTCTTTTTATTTTTATTTGAAGGTAGGTTTTTTTAATAATTTTCATTGGTACTCATGTTTTCAGTTATAATTAAAATTGCTTCTCTACGAGATATTTTGAAATCCACTAGCTACTTCAAAAAAAATTGTTATTGAATATATTGAAAATATGTAGATAGACTAAATGTGACTATTCAAAAGAGTACCTACTACAACGCATCATAACCACACCAACCTTATCTCAAACCACACCAACCTTATCTCAAAATTGGGACATTTAAATGCACCTTCTTGAAATGGTCAAGAAAATTGATGTTTCCACATTTGTTGGTCGTTGCTTCTATGGAATATTTGGTTTAGTGAAATGGTTAGAAAAAAGTGAAATGGTCAAGAAAATTGATGTTTCCACATTTGTTGGCTATTTCTTCCATGGAAAATTGGGTTTAGTGAAATTGTAAAAATGTTGATGTTACCACATTCGTTGGCCATTTCTTTCCTATTAAATTTGGTTGATAGCTGATACTATATGATACAATCAAGAAGTTTAGAGATTCAACCCATAAGTTAAAATCCAAACAATTACTCTATGGGCAATGTTCATCGAGATTGGTAAAATTGTTAAAGTAATATGAGACAAGAAGTTTAGAGATTCAACCCATAAGTTAAAATCCAAACAATTACTCTATGGGCAATGTTCATCGAGATTGGTAAAATTGTTAAAGTAATATGAGAAAAGGTGGAACCATAAGAACCAAGATAATGAACAATAACCTTTCTTGATGAGATCCTATTCCAAAACGCTTGAAGTAGCTTAGTTTCTAAGTAATATGAGAAAAGGTGGAACCATAAGAACCAAGATAATGAACAATAACCTTTCTTGATGAGATCCTATTCCAAAACCCTTGAAGTAGCTTAGTTTCTAACACGTTAAAAGATTACGCTCCATTCTAAACATTTAAATACAATTTTGTACTAGGATAATCACCTACTCTTTGCAGTGACGAAACTTGCATGTAATTTTTTTTTTCCTAAAAAATATAAAATTTTAAAACAAATCGTAAAAAGTAAAATTTTAATTACCCTCGAATACATCCATCCCTTCCAATATGTAAGAGACATTTCAAATAGAAAAATCAATCGATAGCATTTAAATTGAAAAAAATGAACCTTTAAAAATATCCAATGATAATAAAAAGAAAACTCTACAATGAGTCGCTTAGTGGAGGTGCAAAGGTTGGCTCATGCTTATGCTAGATGCAGAGCATTTCAATTTTTTTTAAGGGGAGGAGGCAACTACATTGTGCTCCACAAAACTTTTGAATTTGAAAATGAAACGTTGGTGGATGACCATATCTTATGTTCATGGATGTCCTTGATTTTAATCAACTATCCGACTGACGGAGTCTTAATGACTCTACAGTGGATAGTGCCATATCTGCTACCTTTTCCTCGATCTTGTACCATCCGTACCACCCGAAAATTATTACAGGGTTTCCGGCAGTGAAAGTTTCTCACCACAAACAATTTCCAACGTCCGTCTATGTGAACAGAGGCCGAGAGGTCGGCCGGAGCGCGCCACCTAAGCGGATGCGAAGAACCTGCAATCGGGATAAGGGTTTCCCCTACATTGGCCCTTGTATGGCTCCACGATCAGCACTGAGTTGTTGAATTATTAGTGGGAAGGCGAATGGTCCCTACAACCTTGGCAACTCTATCTCTATTATCTGCTTATTTCTTGACCACCTAGTAGTTGACGGGATTTCATATGCCTTTTGATGCCCCTTACATTTTGCTCCACTGTGATCAAGAGGTTCCTCGGTCTCGGGAAACTTCAACACAACAATTGTGAATGACTTGCATAGGTATTGCGTAATCCATGTGCCCAACCTCCAGAGTGATGACTGTTGTTTACCAATCCTAAAGCTGCTGCAAATGCATCTTTACTCACTGCTCCGAACTACAAAGTTGACACATCAGCACTCCTGAGATCCGAGGAATAGGGCCTACAAAAATTTGCATACAAGCGTATGTCCTCTCGGCCTTCGAGACATGGCACCTGAATGGCCTTCATCTGGTGCTTTCCACTACTTTTCGCGTGACCCTGTTCTAGAGAGAACAAATTGACCCTAGGCTTACAACTAATTGTTTGACCTTCGATCCTCAACACTGCTGAGTTTGGCCACTTGACCTTACAACCTTTGAGGTGACTTCTTGAAAATATTTTAGTGCTTCTTGCTTTCGAAACTAGATTCCGGCTACTTTCACAATCCCTCACGGGATTGTCTTTTAATTTAAATTGGAGGTCGGCATGCGGCCACATATTTTCCATAGAATTATCTAGCTGAAACAAGATGCGTACAGTGAAACCGTCTTTGCTGTGTTTTGGTTGATCGATCCTAAGTTGATAAAGTTGTGTATGGTCGGAAGTAATGCTTCTATGTTGTGTGTAGTTTTCATTGTGAGTCTCTATATGTTAGTCTAGAAGATGTTGATTCCTATGTATGTGTAGAAGTAAGTGTATTATATCTTATATATTGTAACTATTATGAACAATAATAAAACAAAGTGTGAGTGTGATTTGTCTTGTGTAATTGCTCTCTCATCAATTTTTTCTAACATGATATTAGAGCCTATTTTGGCCTCACTCCTTAACAAGAGGTCAATGTTATTGTTTCTGTACATATTAGTATAGGTGTGTCACAGTTTATGTTTAATGTGTGAGAGTTTATTTTTAGTGAGCCTGTGTGTAGATTTGTGTAGATTTGTTTCTTGAATAGATCTGGAGTTTCTGTGTTTGTGTTTGATGTGTAGATCTGGTCACTATGGGTGTGAGCAAGATTGGATCTCAAGTTGTTAAGAGAATACTTGGTGTTGTCTATTATGTGGCTTATAAAGACTTGTCAATAGTCGCGTCTATAACTGCAGCCCAACCAACAAGACGTCTTAGAGCAACAATGTGATGAGTGGATCTGCGGCCAGTTGTAAAGTGCAGGAGCTCTAGAGTGGTGGTAACAGGATTGGATCTTGAGCTTGGCCGAGAATGAAGAAATTATTCATCTTCCAGTATTGCGGAGGCAGTATTTCCGATCTGTCAGGAGATATAATGTCTTCGAAATGTTTGGCAAAAGCATCACCAATACTCAGAGAGGCGTTTCAGAAGTGCGCTTAATAGAGTTCTTACCAACTTTGGAGAGATTGGATGTGGTCGTCGGTTGAACGACCTGTCTCATATTTATTTATGTGTTTTTATATTTGATCTGAGTCGAGATATGAAAATCGTCCTCAACGACAATAGACTTCAGGGGAAGACAAAACATTCTCTTTATAACATTTCTTTGTGGTGTGATGAAATCAGAGCCAATACCACTGAATTTAACTCGCTTACCGATTCCAATGACACCACCGGTGACAGGTGGAAATCAATAAATCCTATATTATTAGGTCATCAATGCTATACAGTACCCCTTCTTATGTAGCACCATCATCGTTCCATGCAATGGTATCGCCATCCCCATCGGTGACAATGAATGCAATTACGGCAATGAACCGTCAACGACAATGAATGGTGATTACCACAAATATGGCTTTCCTCCACATATCAGTGCATTAGTGCGGATAGATACAACTGATAGGTACGATTAGATTAAAGAGCTCCGTTTAACACGAATCGTATCTAATGCATGAATTCCCTGTTTCTCGCGTGTTGGATGCAATGAATTCCCGGTTTCCCACCTACGATTACCGGCCTTTTATTTTACATATTTAGGGCGAATAGGGTATGGGCATTGGGTGAGCACAAAGATATCAGAGTATTGGCACTGTTTTCTACATCTTGAGCTATTCTTAGACCTGCACAAGGGATATTCTGCACTATTTTCTACATCTTGCTATGTTCTCAGACCTGCACAGATAAGTTTATGAAATTCATATATATGTATTTAATGCTCTGACTAATGCTTTGTATTAGAAACCTACACACCCATGCTACCATTATGATGCTTCATGTGTTTCTATATGAGTTTTCTTTTGCTTTGTCTAAGTTTTCTGAGTTTTCTATAGTCATGCAACTCAATATTCTTTCCAATTTTCGTGCATATGGAGATGCTGAGATTGTTTCATCTTCTACAGAACAATGTCATTCAAGCGTACTTCCATGGGATCTAGAAACTATGGTGTCGTCCGATTAGCTGTCTATTGTGAGGTATGTGTGAGATTGTGCTTTAATAACTCGAAGGATAGTTTTCTCATTTTTTTTCCACTATGCATTGCATAGGATCTCATGATCTTAGAAACATATTTCTACATAATATCATTATAGGTGCCTGCAGCTATTAGGAAGCTCTGAGATTATTTAGGAAGCTCTGAGAAACTGTAAGGGGGTCGCTGGTTGAGATTATTCGAGCAGATTTAATGTTTTTTAATTTAAAAATAGCATCGCTTCATATATTTACACTGATAGGCATCCCTCCTATTGAAGTTGGGCACTTTAATCATTTTCTTAATTAATCATTTTGATTGGATGGCCTAAATTGAAAGATGCAAGTATATTCTTGTGGTTGCCACTATATCAATGGATAGAATTGACACCACTAACTTACATGTCTAAATCACATGTTTAAAGCATACTTAAATTAATTTTTTACAAAGAATGATTAAAAATTTACCATACCATTTGTTAATCGCCACCTATTATGATTAAGACGAAGTGGAAAGATTAAAAATGGTTGTGAAACGTATGAATTGCCATCACCATCCGTTTCAATTACCTTAGGAACACCAACAGTTTCAATTCCGCCTAGACATCACTCACTGTTTCAATTCTCCTATACGAAACGTGGCCAGAGGGATGTAAGACATTGATTTAGCGTGGCAATCACTAACAGTTTCAATTTCATATAGCCATCACTTACCGTTTCAATTGGCCTCCTCCATGCAGATGTTTCAATTGGCCTCCTCCATGTAGATAACCACACATTAGATGGAGCGACACATTAGATGAAGCTTCGCTCGAGGGATGTAACATAGTGTATGTCCCGAAAATGTAAGATAGTGTATGTCGGGAACTATGCGTGTAATGCAAATTGATACAGTTGCAGAGATTTGACGGATGAATGCATGATCCTGTCAAAGACATGGGAAGAACTCTTGCTAATGGGATATGCCATGAAGGCTAGCTGTTATGCATGAACTGTGTAACCTGAAACGGAGTCGAGCACTTGCTCTTATATTAATCGTCGTCGGTTTGATAATTATTATTGGAATTGTTGAAGGATTACTGGAATGCTGGAAGGATTACTCTAAATATTTGAAGGGCTTCTCTTAGCTTCTATCTCGTAAAAAAGGTGACAAATCTTTCATAGCCTTAATTTTCTCTACCTACTATTTTTCAGGTTTCAGCATTGGAGAAACCCTTTCTTAGTGATTGTTTTTTTAATTGTTTCGATCCTCTCCCGACTGTCTATGATAATTTGGTGTATTTGGTGTCTGATTGAATTATTTCCTAAATTCTGATGTTAAATTTCATTACATGAAGGAAAGAAGGAATGCAAGGGTTTAGGAAATGAAGTAGTTGTGGAGAAGGTGCAAAGAATCAAGTATGATCGAAGGATTCATAATGGATAGACAATAAGCCACCATCTCATCTTACAGTTATCTACACGTTTTCCTTCCGCTATATTTTTCCACTTTGTATCGGAATTCAAAGGAAAACACGAGAAATCCCGCTCAACACCCAAAAGGCTGGACTTCAAAAATATTACACCCACGATTATAAATATCGGCAGTTCACTTATCAGGACTTTAATCACCCCTTAACCTTCAAATAAGAATTTATTAAAGCCTTTCTTTTAAATCCTTCCTATCAGACTAAAACCCCCTCATTAACCTTTATATATGTTAATATCGAGACTTTCTTTACCCTTCTAAACCTTCGTTACCCCTTAACCACATATATATATAACCATTCCTTCTTTAAACCTTGGTTATATATGTTTAAATGCATAAACCTTTCATCGGCGCTATTTTCCTTTATAAACCTTTTACAAAGGAAATGCCCACAAAACATACCTTTCCACTTTATATGGCCTCTGCACAAATTTCGAGGTTCCACCTTTATCGCTAATTGCAATCGCCATAGTCTGTGGTCACATTAACATGTGGTTCCCATCTCCTCCGATATGCGATTAACCTCGAAACTCAAAACATATTAACTACACCATATAATACCATCGGGTCCACTCCTTTGTATGTCACATTACTTCTTTGTCGTTCATCTTCTCCCAGAAGATCCAATGGTTCACGGTAGATTTCAGGTTGACAAGGCACATGGGGGTCAACCGCCCAATAAAGTGGTTTCCCGACACTCCTCTGTTGCTACGTGTCCTCTAATTTGTAGAATCGGAGCCAGAACTCTCGATATCGCTTACCACTGCTTTGCCACCCGAAATACCACTCGAGGTTATAAACCTGCCTTTTTACTGTGTTAACTCCTGCGCTCTTCCATATGCGATGACCGTCGATCTACTCCATCGGACGGTTCTGATAGTTCCTTTAAGTTACTTTGTTGTTTAATCTGGACCGTTGATCACTGAGATCCAATGGTTACTATGCGCCAACACCTCACTTCTCTGCTCGTCCCTTTTTTACTTAGATTTTACGCTATTTTCATTGTTTCTTCTGTGGGTTTGGGGTTTTCTTCAGGGCATTTATAATATTATTGTTGGGATTTCATGTTCTAGGTGTTTATATCAATATTCTTGAGATTTGTACTATTAATACATTCATGTATTAATATCAATGTATTTATGACTTAAATACTATTTATTGTTTATAATGTAGTGATATAAATGTGTTATTATTAATGTAATGATGATTTATCATGTTTTAGTGGTTTATGGTTTGCAATGTGGTTGTTATATTGGAGAAGCCCTTTCTTAGTGATTGCGTTTTTTAATTGTTTCCATCCTCTCCCGGCTGTCTCTGATAATTTGGTGTAGTTGGTGTCTGATAGAATTATTTCCTAAATTCTAATGTTAAATTTTATTACATGAAGGACAGAAGGAATGCAAGAGTTTGGGAAATGAAGTAGTTGTGGAGAAGGTGCAGAGAATCATGTATGGTTGAAGGATTCATAATGGATAGATAATAAGAGCCACCATCTCATCTTACAGGTATCTACACATTTTCCTTCTGCGATATTTTCCACTTTATATCGGAATTCAAAGGAAAACACGGGAAATCCTGCTCGACACCCAAAATGCTAGACTTAAAAAATATTACACCCGCGATTATAAATATCGGCGGGTTCGCACTCCCGGTCCATCGGCGTACGCTGCTCTCTCCATTCACAGATCACTGATTGGCCCAATCTCAACTATTAATTCCATGTTCTGATCCAACGATTGCCAGCAGATGACACAATTTCCCATCGGCATATCGCAATTCTATCTCTGTAATCCCTTGACCCTTCTCTGTAGTGGTTTGTGATTAGATCTTAGTCGTTGATCTAGCACTCGAACTAACAGTTATCGCTGGCCTGATCAACCAACTTGCACGACAAACATCAGCCGTTGATCTGCTTGCTCTAGATCTGATGACTGTGAGGAATTTCGAGTGGACTAGTAGCACGAGGATTAACCTCCCGAAAAAGTGGTTTCTCTCTCCTCCTCACTGCTATGTGTTGCTTGATGAGTGACATCAGGTTCTTTCTTTTACTATTGCAAAACCATTTTCCCCCGCGAATTAACTTCACGCTCTTGCTCCATTATTCTCCATCAAACCAACAGTTCCCGTTTCTTTCTGTCTACGTCATCGATCTTCTGCTAATCGATGGATTTATGCTTAACCCCCTATTTCTCTACCATACTCTGTCTTTACACAGAACACTCTATATTTTTTGGGTCCGTCCGTAGAATAAACCTACATGCAGATTCTAGCCCAAAATCCATAGGATGATGGAGTTCAGGGCACACTTTAGTCAGGTGCCTGTCATCCTGCCTGCTATTTACCACTTGCTACTTCCCTGTGATTGGTCCACTTTCTTCTGTTCCCATTAGTCGTCTCTCTGCTTATTTCTCATGCTTTGAAAGTACTCCCTGTCATTGGTAGCCTGTCTGTGACAATATTCACGCAATCTCCCTGGGGGAGTCGACATCTAGTCATATCTTCTATTACTTTTAGATCAGAGTACTCCTTTTAGAACAGAGTAAAACAAATATTTTCAATTTTTTTTAGAAAACTTTAAACACATTTTTTTTATTCTTTCATAAATTATAATTACAAATAGAGTAAAAATATGTATAGGAATAAATTAATTCAATAAAACAAATATTTTCATTTTTTTTTTAAAGAAACATTAAACACCTTACTTAATATATGTTTAAATTCATGTGTTTTTAGATTTTCTATTGTTTTTAATTTGGCAAAAATTCTTTGGAATTACAAGTAAATTTGAGTAAAGATTGTTTGGAATCACAAGAAAAATATAGTTAGACAACCCATTAAGATCAAGTTATATATCATTATTCTTTTAAAACAATGGAGACATATAGAATTAATTGTTTTAGGAAAAACATTTTCTTAATGGTTAAGAACATTTAAAATATAACTATTATGATTAGTGTATCGTTAAAAATTACATTATTAAGTAACAAATACTATTTTAATAAATATTAAGAAATTCAAATAATTAAAAAAAGTTATAAATATATATAATTATGTTGAAAAATCTCACAAACATATAACATATTACATTTTTATTATTTAAATTTCCTAATATTTATTAATTTAACCTCCATATACCACATAATCATAATCATGTAGATATTAATGTATTCCATTGGAATGCTTAGGTTGTGATATTAATGCAGTCCATTACAAGGATTATCTTATCATATTAACAATCTATTGTTTTATTAATAAATAAGTAAAATGATTTTAGATTAATTCTAAATATGAAGAAAAATTAATATATACTAATATGTTGTTTTAGAAATTTAGTAATATAATTTTAATTTCATATTTTTGGATTCATTATGATTGAGTCAATTTTTTCTTTGTCAAATTCCAACTGTTACACAGTAATTTGTCACCATTGGTCACCGTCCTTGTTACCCCTGTTTCCATACATTGGAGGACGCATTCCGGGACATGTGAGCAGTGACATAGCCTAAAAACACTTGCATTATGTTCCCCTGAGTATGTACTTCATGTTCCCTGAAGACACCTTCTGCAAAATATCCCTGAAAAGTGCCCTTTTCCCATTAGCGCGGGTCAACAATGTCTTACCCGCGCTAATCACTGAGATCCTCAAAAGGGGGTGCGACCATTGGCGCTCTGTCTCAGAACAACACCCGCGCCAACCAAGTTTGGTAATGATTTTTGACAAACGCGTGCCCAGATGTTTTTTCCCTTCAGATCACGAAGTATTTTGAGGATAAAGTTTATCTGATAGAGGTCGAGAGTCATCATCTATCCTTGACATCTATCTACAGTGGCTTTTAAGAGATAATGCCAATCCACAATGGGTGTCCTGATGCATCGTATCTTCCTCCCTTCTCCATCTATAAAAGTCTGTCCTCATGCATTAGACAAGCTAGTTTTTGAGTAATGCTAGTTGTGATTATGCTTGTCTTGAGTGATAGTAAGAGTCTTGAAGCATAGGGAGGTTATGCTGCTGGAAGTCTGAGAGAGAGAAGGTCTATTGCAAGATACACATAGCTGCTCGCCCACCCAGAGGAGAGGTTCAACGTTAGAACCTTGGTTGTATCTTTCTCTGTTGATTATTCATTAATAAACGACTACTGTTATGGTTCCAATCTCATTGTTCATCATGATAATGTTTGGTTTATTTCCTTTCTGACTGAAATATAGTTGTATTTTAGTGGATTTTATGCTTGTATTCGCTTCGTTCCTTGCATGTGCAGGTATCCATACGCGGGGATCGCAAGGATTGTGACCTGCCGGAGCAAGGGAACGGGAGTATCAACTCTTCTTCGACATTAGCGTTGGACTCCAGGTTGGTTCTCGTAATCCACTTTCAGTATGCAACTAGGAACTTGCATAGTAGCGTGATTTGATTGTTGCTAGACACATTTTGGGCTAGTGGGATCGCCTCTGTCCGCAGAGGGGATTTACCTCTCCAACAATTTGGTGACTCCACTGGGGAGGAGCTATTTGTTGTTTGATTCATAAACCTTGGACGGAGTATGAAGCACGACCAGGCAGCCTTTGAAACGCTATTGCTTTGCATTAGCGGAGTAGATCAACACCACTTCAGTCGATCTCCGGTTTGGTTTATGAACCGAACGGCTTGGAGTTTGTCTTGCATATTAGTTTTCTCTTGCTTGCTTGTGTAAATGAGCTTTCTGGGTCAGCTTTGAAGTTGTTTTCTGCTGTTCGATTTGTCTCAGTACTGTTGACCAGACCCTGGGTTCTTTTATTTATTTTTTGGGCCAACAAACTGTGTTGGCGCGTTTTTATCTCTGACAGTCGCGCCAGTTGGCGCATGTTGCACCATAGCAACTCGTGCCAATTCCTTGATAGCGCAAGTTGCAGGCTGACAGTCGCGCAAGTCCTGTGAATTTTGCCAGTGTGTTTGTTGGAAGCTCTTAAGCTCAGATTTTTTGTCTTTGTATATCTTTTACAGCTGCTGGGAGTGTGTTGGACCTCTATTTGACTGGTTGTTGCTTTTATCCTTCAGTTGTTTGCTTATTTCTATCGATTTTGTATCCTAGCCCTAGAGTACCTAGTGGCTTTGCATGTCGAGCCTTCTGTGGGAAGTTTTGGTTTTTGATTATCCAGTCAACTTGTTGGTTGTTTTCCGCACCCATCTAGTAGTTGTTTAAGCTTGTTATTCTGTGCTTCAGGCAATTCACTTCTAGCTTGTTTGGATTTTGCTTGACTTCATTTGAACTTAGATCACATGGTTCATTGAAGGTGTCGGTTCTTTTCCTTGTTTTAACAGTTCATCTTGGTGTTTCAGATTTGGTTCTCTTTGCATTGAGTGAATTTTGTTTGTTCATGCTTGTTAATATCTCTTGAGATTTGTTTAAATGCATTATGCCATTTTAAAAGAAGAAAAACAAAAGATCTTTTTGCATTATATTAGTTAGCATTTAGTGTTATTTGTTGCTTTTAAAAAGAAAAGAAAAGAAAAAGTTTCATTTCTTGTTATTAGCTGCATTAGGATCTTTGTTGCTTGTTTATTGTTCATTTTGTTTGTTTGAAAATCTCAACCCTTCTGTAGTTAGAATTCATTGAACGAAATGATATAATTTTGGCATATAGTTTGCATTTAGGAAGTTTTGAGAGATCACATACGGTAGGACCAAAAAACTGAAACTTAATTGAAGATCAACTGTAAAATAAACCGAATGAATCTAACAACGCATTGGAACCTAACGCACATATTCTAGAGGTCTAGGCTAGAGACGTGTTCCGGCGTCGTAAAACCTGGTAACTATTGCCTCACTGATGGTTGGGTGATTCCTCCTGAGAGACAACAAGTACCAGTACGGACTGAGCTCCCACGTACCGTCGCATATAAAAGGGAGACCCCACTAGGTTATCATCCTTTATCCACAGGAAGCCGAGTCTGCCGTCTTACAAGCCGTAATGCACTGAACACAACATTCGAGAAGATTGACTGCAGTACGGGAAGTCCTTGGTTTTAATCTGATTGCCAAGGTGTATAAGCCGTTTTACGGATTGTTTGGTAAACCCTTTGCCTAGAGTCTCCAGAGTAGTCACTTTTGATCCTTTTCGGACTCCTTAAAAGAAAAGGTGCCAGTGAGCGTCTTGTCACTTCGTGCTCATTAAACATTCGAAGGAGACTAGAGTCATCTTTTTGTCCTTTTCTCGACTCTTAAAACATGAAAAGGTCAAGTTGTGTCTTTGCATCCTAAAATTTATTCGGCCACGATAACATTTACCCGATTAGATTTTGTTTGCGTTAGTTTGAGTAGGGATTTTGTCTCGGTAGATTCCCTAGGTTTTGTGAAGTTTCATCCTGGCGGAATTACCAATTTCGTCTTCCGAGATACCGGTTGTGAGTGCAACTCTTTCTCTGGTTCCAAGTATACAACCAATTAGTTCTCGTGCCCCCGGCGACGAGACTTACGAGTTTCATTGGAACCCTGTTTGGGAACCTTTTGAGGACAGTGTCCCTTTTTGGGACTATACTTCTCCTCGTGTGTCAGTCCCAACTTCTTCCTCTGACATTGAAGACTTGTACCCTACTACGACTGACGAGTCCGTTGCGACGAGTGGTGAAATTCCCACCGCAACGGGCCCCACACCTATCAGTAGTACTCCTACTACTGGCGACCTACCACCAGGGTATAAAGCATTAAGGGATACTATGCCCTCTGGAACTCCTTTCACAGGTTCTATCTGGTCACCACACACTTTTCCCACCACGGAGCCTTTTACTCCACAAAATCACAGTGTGTTTGTTACCTCAATCACAACCACTCCAACGGTATGTGCAGCCTCTTCGACTCCTATTTTTAGTCATCCTTCGGCTTCTTTATTCGGAGTCTTTGATCCTACGTCAAATGTCCCAACAGAGGGGCCATACGAGCACTATTTGTCGTCTCAACCGATTGTTGAGGTATCAGTTCCATTGTCAATTAACTGGGGTTCCACCTCTTTTCATGGTGGCCAAGTGTCGTCTGCCCAATCTCCCAGACAACCTCCTCAAGACCAACAAGGGCAGTCCTTCCATGGAAACCCTTTTGCTGCTGGTGGTCCGTTTTTCTCTTCTTATGTGCAACCTTCTGGTAACTCAGGTCAATCTTCTATTCAACAAGTCCAACCTGGTATCCAGCAAGGTTACCCTACTGGACAAATTGGTCAATCATCTGTTAACCCAAACCAACCCAATGTCCAGTATGGTCCAATATCTGGACAAGCTGTTCAACCACTTGGTCAGCCCACCGTCCAGTATAGTCAACCTTCTGGGCAAGTCGGTCAGCCTCAAATCCAATCAGGCCAACCAACTGCCCAGCCCACTCAGCCATCTGGTCCGTTGGGACAACCTTCAGTTGGACAACAACAACTCCTTTCCCAGCAGGTACAACCTTCTGGGCAGGGAGGTCAACCTCAATATCAACAAGGTTATCCTTCCGGCCAGATAGCCCAACCAACAGGACATCCTCCTGGCACTGCTCAACCTGGTTTTTTCCCCCAGGCTGGACCCCAGACCCCATCCAGTTTTCAAGTGCAAGCTGGAGTTCAATCTCAATAGACATATCAAACTCAGCCTGTTTCTCAAACTCAGTTTGGAGTCCAGCCACCTTATGGTCACCAGCAACCTCAAGGGCAACCGTTGTTTGCCCCGTATCAAAATTACCAACAACTGCAGACAAATCCTTATCAGACTTACTCGCAACCATATGGTGCTTCTGCAGGACCGTTTGGTAATCCATGGAACGCTGGGGGGCAGAACCCAAGTCCCTATGGACCAAATCCTATGGGGCCAAATCTGTCCGGACCAAGCCCTTGGGGGCAACCGCCACCTAGTTGGAACCCTGGTGCTCCATCTCAACAGCAGCCCCAAATGTCCTTTAATCCTCAATTACCTTTCTTAACAACTTTAGAATTACCGGATGTGTCTAAATTGACTAATGATCCTATTCTTCATAACCCATATTGGCCTTCGGTTCCAACAAAAATTCCCGGTGACTGTCCAAAATTTGATGGTAAAGCTAATGAAGATCCACAAGCCCATGTCATGACTTATCACCTTTGGTGTTCATCCAATTCATGGCTTGACGATTCAATTCGGCTTCGCCTTTTTCAGCGAACTCTCACTGGCTCTGCAGCTAAGTGGTATATTGAGCTCAATCGCGGATCCTTTCAGGATTTTAACTCCTTGGCTATGGCATTTCTCACGCATTTTCAGTTACCCATTCGATATGAAATGCGTACACACCTCCTCACATCCTTAAGACAAACGACGGCTACGCATATCTCTGATCATATCCATGAATTGAGACGGCGTAGATGTATGATTAAATTTTGGATTCTCGACTAGCTTCTTACCGATTGGTTCACGACTTCGTTTGTTCCTCCAATAGCTCGGGACATTGCCATGGGGGCGTGTGTCACTGAAGAGCAAGCTATCGCGCGCGCTCAGTACCTTGACTTGGTTTACTCTCAGTCAGGTACATTGTATGATTATCTGCCTGATGCCCCAAGACCAGGAACATCTAAAGCCCCGCCAACACCAACTGTTGACAGTATTATTGGTTCGGTTAGTTCATCCTCAAAGAAGAATCCCGCGAACCCTGGGAAGCAAAAATCAACTGCTTCGAATGAACAACCTTCCCAGGTAACACCCATTTCCAATGTTACTTCCGAGGTCAATGCCGTCCAATCCACCACGGCAGACAAATCCTCGAAAGCAAAGAAGAAAGGGAAAGCGAAGACTAAATCAGATCCACCTAAACAGGAAGCCCCTAAACCTCCACCCGAGGATGGTGCTAAACGCAAACCCAAGTATCCTTGTCTTATCTGCGATGAGGATCACTATACCAAGGACTGCCCGAGGCGGTCCGAAGTTAGTCGTTTGTTGAAAGGCGCCCTCGGGACTCCTGCGGTGCTTAAAGAACCCTTTCCCTCACAACAAACTCAAAAAACTCAGATGGTGGCTGACCCTTCTCAACCTCCCTCTTCCTTCGGTTCTCAAGTGTTTATGGCTGGAACGATACCTGTTAATATCGGTACTCGAACAAAAGATTATTCGCCATCTTCCGGGAAGGAGCCTGAGATCCCCTCTAGTGCTCCACCGTTCAGTTCGGGTCCGCTCCACATTGAGAGACCTACTACTGAGACGCCTCTTCGACCCCCTCCAAAAGGAGTACTCCGGAAATCTTCTTACAACCCAAATGCTCGTGCTGCACAGCACTACAATATCGTTGAGGACTTAGCACAGACTCCGTCGGCTATGTCCGCTTTAGAAGTTCTCCAGAGCTGCCCTTCTCAGAGGAAGTCCTTGCTATCCGCTATTGGTGGCATAGACCCGGCCGATTCGGATTTAATTACTTTTGACTTAGAACGCCATACGCAGAGACTGCCTCCCCAAATTGCTTTCCTTATATAGGTTATCATTGATTCCAAAACAATTCATCGAACAGTCATTGATGAAGGTGCTTCTACTTGCATCATGTCTGTTGCCTGTTGGAAAGCCATCGGATCCCCGACGCTGAGTCAGTCTCCCACAACCTTGGAAGCTTTTGATGGAAGAGCCTCTCGTCCTTATGGTACACTCCAATGTTTACCCATCACTTTGGAAGGGAAGACGGTCGAAATGGAAGTTGAAGTCGTTGACGCTACTCTTACCTACAACCTCCTTCTCGGACGTAGCTGGATCTACGCGATGAAAGCCGTTGCTTCATCTTTGTTTCGTATCATCCGTTTCCCTCATCAAGGGAAGATTGTTACCATCGACCAGCTATCATTCTTCGCTTCCTCTTCTGAAGGTAACATCCCTTTTGTGGAGCATACCTCGCAATTATCTGAGAGTCTGGGAGCCGGACTTTTCAAAGATCCCGCTCTTATGGGTGTTTTTCCACTCCCACCTCCTAACGTCGCCTCTGTTAATATGATTACTACTGGTTCTGATCCGTGGACCATTCCTCCCACCGACCAAGTAGATTCTTGGGGCGACCAGATGCCATTGAGTCCTGCTGAAATCAACTATGTTGAAATTATTGTTGCATCGGCTTCCTCTTCTGAACTTGCTCCTTCGAGCACGATTCTCCATTCATTTGATCCATCCTCAGGTCTTGTAGATAAAACTTCTTCGGATCCTTTACAAGAAACATTCTCTTCCGATGAAGCTATTATTGAGACTATGTCTCTAGAGGAACCTCCTTGGCATGATTTTCACCATTGTTCCTCGTTTCTACCTGCCCCGCAGAATTTTCTCACTTGTCTCGAGCGGTTTGCCCATTGTCTCCCATCTCAAATCCTACAAACACCTATTTAGATTTATCAGGTGTCTTCTAAAGGGAATATGGCAAACATTACGCAAACCCAGCCCATCGACATCTCTGTGAAACCAGGGATTTTCGAGCATCTTCACATTGGAGTCACTTGTACTCCGGAGGAGATTCAATTGTATTCTAATCTTTTTCGCGAATTTCGTGATGTCTTCGCGTGGTCCTATGAAGAAATGCCCGGCATTGATCCTAGTATAGTGGTGCATGAGATAATCACGTACCCAGGTGCTAAGCCTGTTCGCCAACGTTTACGCCATGTACACCCCCGAAAGGCTGCCGCTATCAAAGCCGAAGTCGAGAAGCTTCTTAAAGCCGGTTTTATTTATCCTATTCCGCTCACAGATTGGGTTTCAAATATCGTCCCTGTCACTAAAAAACAGGGTACAATCCGTGTTTGTGTCGATTAGCGTGATATAAATCGGGCCTGTCCTAAAGATAATTTTCCCACACCATTCATTGATCAAATTATTGACGAGTGTGCCGGAAGTGAAATGTATACTTTTATGGACGGCTTTTCTGGCTATAACCAGATCAATATTGCTCCTGGTGATCAACACAAAACTGCCTTTATCTGTCCATGGGGCACTTTTGCCTATAAGAAGCTCCCTTTCGGTCTTAAAAATGCCGGTGCTACCTTCCAGCATGCCATGTCTTATGTGTTCCATGACGTTCGACACATTGTACAGCCTTACCTCGATGATCTCCCTGCTCATTCAGCCAAACGTCAGGACCACCCTAAGCACCTTCGCGAAATCTTTCTTCGCTGTCAATACTACCGAATTAGGCTTAATCCTCACAAATGTGTCTTCTGTGTTGAATCTGGCCGACTTCTCGGGTTTGTCGTTTCCCGAGAGGGCATCCGTTTGGATCCCCTTAAAGTCGAGGCTATAGTGAATCTTCCTCCCCTTGCTTCGTTACAGCAATTTCAAAGCTTGCAGGGTAAAGCAAATTTTTTACGTCGTTTCGTTTCAAACTATGCCGAGGTGGCCAAAGGTTTTACACGATTACTAAAGCGCGATGTCCCTTTTCATTGGGATACCACTGCTCAGGAATCTTTTGAGCGTCTCAAGGGCCTCCTTGTTTCTGCTCCATTGCTCCGTCCTCCGAATTATTATCGCGACTACACTCTATATTTGGCCGCCGCCGACACCACTATTGGCATGGTTCTCGTTCAAGCTGACGATGATGGCATTGAACATGTTATCTATTATCTCAGCCGCAACCTTTTAGACACGGAAACTCGATATGCCTATGTCGAGAAGTTGGCTTTGGCCGTCGTTTGTGTCGTCCAACGTTTCCGTCATTATATTCTGTTGCGTACCACTACTGTGATTTCTGACTGCAACCCCATGACGTATATATTGTCACGCCAGTTGCTGGGGGGCAAGTACTCAAAGTGGATTTTTATCCTCCAAGAGTTTGACTTGGAATTTACCACTGCCAAGTCCAAGAAATCCCTTGTGTTTGCTGAGTTAATTTGCTCTTTGCCATCTTCTTCCCCGACCTCTCACGTCGAGGATCAAATTCCGGATGAGTCCTTATTCCTCATTAGCACCCTCGATCCATGGTACGGAGATATAATTATATATCTACAAACGTCCTCCTTTCGCCCGGGCGTGTCCAAAGAAGCTCGGCGAAGGATTCGTCATCAATCTCAACCATACCGTATCATTGGGGATACATTATATCGTCTTGGCGCCAACTCTGTTCTCCGCTGTTGTCTTACTCTCGAGGAGGCTGAGCGGGTCTTGAATGACTGCCACTCCGGTGCCTGTGGCGGTCACATGTCCGGATATGCTACTGCCCAAGAAATCCTTCGTGCTGGCTACTTTTGGCCCTCTATCTTCAAGGATTGCATCCTTGTCGTCCGCTCTTGTCATGAGTGCCAGATATACCAGCGGAAGATGTGAGAACCTCCTGCTCCATTGCACCCTGTTGTCTCCGTCGGCCCTTTTGAAAAATGGGGCATTGATTATATGACCTGTAACCCTCGCTCGGCCGGGGGGCATGGGTTTATTGTCGTTGTCGTTGATTACTTTACTAAATGGGCCGAGGCGATGCCTACATTGACAGAATACGGTCACACAGCGGCGCCATTTTTGTTTAATCATGTTATTTCACGATTTGGTGTCCCTCAAGCCATCGTCCCTGATCACGGGAAGCATTTCCGTAATCATATGATGTCGGAATTAACAACCCAGCTAGGCTTGCAGCACGATAGTTCAACTCCATACTACCCTCAGTCCAATGGTCAAGTTGAAGCTATCAATAAGATCTTGGTTACGATGCTTCAACGTACCGTTGGCATGCATAAGTCTAACTGGCATTTGATGTTGTTCCCTGCCTTGTGGGCCTACCGAACCTCAGTGAAGGATGCCACTGGTTTCACTCCATTTCAACTAGTTTATGGACTAGAGGCTACCCTTCCAATTGAATGTGAAATCCCTTCATTAAAATTAGCTGTCGAGCTACTTCCAAACACCGCTCCGCTAGAAGAACGCCTTCTTTACTTAGAGCGGCTAGATGAGACTCATCGCCTGGCCTCTTTGGCCATCGAAACACAAAAGAAGCGAGTCAAGACTCACTTCGATCAGACCGTACGTCCACGTTCTTTTGCTGAGGGAGATTTAGTCCTGCTCTACGATCAGGCAAAAGATAAGCTAGGAGCAGGAAAGCTCGAGTCTATGTGGCTAAGCCCTTACATTGTCAAGAAAGTTCTGCAGAAAGGGGCCTACGAGCTGATTGATTATGAAGGGAACCCTCTTGGGAAGCCCCGAAACGGGCTATATCTGAAAAAGTACTATGTGTGATGCTGGTACATTTTATTTTGTACATACATGTACTCTAGCAAGTGTGTTGTGTGTGTGTGTGTGTCAGTTTTCAAAGGTGTAACTACCACTTATTCTGTTTTTTCGCTTCTTGTGCAGATGACTGATGCACCTTATGTTGGTTTCGCTGATGGTGCCTGCCGCAGTACTCGCAACTTGTCCTCTGCGGCATGGGTGATCTACAATCCTCATGGCGAGCTGATAGATTATCAGGGTGTGTGTTTGGGTCATACTACTAATAATGTCGCCGAATACTGTGCTGTAATCGAGCTACTTGCTGAAGCAATTAATCTCGGCATTCGTGCATTGGTAGTGAACCTGGACTCTCAACTTGTCGTCCACCAGCTCAACAGGCAATATTCCGTCAGAGACCATTACATTCTAAGGTTGTATTTACGTGTGAGATTGTTAGAAAGGAACTTTGATTTTATCACATATCAACATATTCCACGACAATTAAACACATTATCTGATGCATTGGCCAATCATGTATTAGATAGACATTTGCGTAATTTGTAACCAGAACAGTATACAAGTAAGCACATGAAAACACAATAATAAACCATAGGAATATGTATATATATGTGTGTGAGTCATAATGATTGTGCCACGCGCATTACATAATCCAAAAAATAATACATGTCCAAAACTCGTATGGCCGCTGACAACATGTCTCTCAAAAGCATGCAAAAATGAAGCCTAGGCGTCTAATCACGGTGATGCTCATGATAGCATGTCACCGCTCGCACCAAACGTCTCAACGGACAATGGACACGAGTAGATACTCCCACCGTGTGCCTCTGATATGCTCTGGGCACGTCTGCCAATCTGCCATAATCTGGAATCCCTCGAGTAAGTGCCTCCAGGTTCTGTACTAGATCATCGTCCGGATCACCCCCTACCTGGGGGTTGGCTGCAGGTTGTGCCCTCCGTGCAATGTGAGACAAGTCAGCTGGCCGCTCTGCACCAACATCTGCATACATATATATATATATATATATATATATATATATATATATATATATATATATATATATATATATATCTATATATATATATATATATAGATATATATATCTGTTGCCAGAGACTGGCATGTATTACAAAAAAAATATAATACATAAAAACATCAAAAGCACAAAGAGTTCTTACCTAGCTCCTCGTTCCAGTCTTCTCTCGCAGGCAATGGGAGATCTGGATCTCCAGTAAAATCCGTGCCCGCATAGGGCCAGTCCTCAATGACGATCATCTGGTGACGGAGCCAAATGAAGAACTCGGGCCTCCAGGCCATCTGTTGGCCCCCTCCTCCTCTGGGCATGAGTTCTGCCCATCGAGCTAGCCTCGGCTCCCGTGGCACTAGATCTGCCACTATACCGCCCTGAATCCGGAATATCGGCAGTTTCTCCAGGAAGAAAGATACAATGATAGATCCGTATCCGAACTGTTTGTTGCCACGCTTACATTTGGTAAGTTGCCTCTTGATATTTGTCGTCACTGCCGTGGCCCAATCAAATAGTGTAGGTTGGAGACACTCAGTTGCCAGCAGCAAATGATTCTTGCTGGCCTCGTGGGGCACCTGTACCCCAGCCGTCCGTGTGATAGTGAATAATATCACTTGTAGCAACAGGTCGGGAACTATGATAATATCTACTTTGGCACTGTTTGATCCAAACCGTGCCCCAGGACAAACTCGTTCCATCACCTCTCCCATCTTCTCCCCGGAAGGACTACTACCAGTCAAGATGGGACGTGCACCTCGCCGCGATAGACCAGTGATAAAGTAGACATCAGAAACATCTAACTCCAATGTCTGATCCTTCAGGCGGAATACCTGATCCTCCGTATCCCAGGCATCCACGATGAATCGCAGCAACTCAGGTTGTGCACGTAAGTATGAGGTAAGGAAGAATTTCTTCAAGCCACAGTCTCTCAGAGCATCCATGCATGCATCATCCTCTAATGCCATGGCATCTATGGCATCATGTTCTCTTTCTCTCCAGTCTACATCCATTCTGACCAATCCCTGCAACCAAAAAGCCGAAATTTTCATCATTAGATCACTGGTGAAACCGAAATTGAAAGAAATTTGCAAAAACAATGGCCAAATTCATGGCAAATTTAGGTCGCGCCAAGGTCGCGCCCCCTTTGGGCAAAAAATCCCATTGGCGCGATCTCGTGCGGGAAACTCGCGCCAATGGCGCAACCCTATGAATTTGCAAATCCTCTGACAGGGGACTAATCTATGGATGAAAATCTGAAAGAATGGAATGAAAACAAAGCTAAGGATGAGGCCTCTTACCTGCTTTAGACGGCTGCTCGAATGATCTCCTGGATTGATCGCAATCAGCTGTTGAAGTTTGCACCCAAAACCCTCCAATGGTAAGCTCACAAGGTAAAAAGTGAAAAGTAAATTTATTTTTTACCATTTCACTATTTATAACATTTTTTAACCTAAAAATACATTAAAAATTATATTTTTTGAGTATTTTTGGAATATATTTATGTCGAAGTGGGTATTACGCTGTTTTGTATGATGACAGGGGTTGGTGCAACTCAAGCAACGAAATGAGCTCCTTTTTCTATTTTTTCAGGCTCAGTAAAACATGTGAAAATGTTATTTTTAAGGTCTGCTTTCAGCTCTTTTCTGACCGTTTAAAGAGGAAAAGATTGCCGAGTTACTCCTCTTGACTCGTTAAAACGTTAATAAGGGGCGGTCGTTTTAAGTTCTTTTTGTCGACCGTTAAAACATAAAAAGATTCCCGGGTTTTTGTCGCTTTTTTACTTTTTCAGGTCGAAATCACTATTTATGAAAAGTACTCCTCGATCGTAATGGTCGGGCGGTTCTTTCGAGCATTGTTTTATACTTTTTCGGGCTCGAGAGACACAACTTTATGAAAAAGGGCACCCCTGGAGTTTCCTTTTCTGCTGTCTTTTCAAACTCTCTAAACATGAAAAGACGCTGAGTTCAAAATGACGCAATACAAGCATATGCTATCCCAGTCAAGCTTGTTAAAAATAATTGGGGTACTCGCTAGAAATGGCGAGGGAAAAATAGGAACCATAATTACCGTCGTGTCGGCAGTATGTCGCTCTTGAACATGGCACTTCTCTGCTTTCGTGTCTGGGTGGGGATATCTCATCTCATTTTTTCACTTGCCTCCGTGGATTTGGGTAATCCTGTTTGACCTCTCATCTTCTCATTGCCTTGTCACCATGACCTCTGATACGTTGATGTCAAATACTGCAAATTCCACTGTCGTGCCGTCGATATGTTCAAGAGAAGTTGACCTCTGCAAAGAAACAACCTCCCTCTGATAGCTCGCACAATCTTGATTCACAACAATATCTCTCTGTCTCGTGTCGATGATGTGGGAAACATTATGGCCCACCTTCGATCAAGGTCACTTTCTGTCGACTTCAGCTCATTATCCAAGAAGTTGATCTAGAGACTCCCTTCCGGTGCCTTGGAGCCTGCATGCCTCAATGGCAGGTTCTTCGTGTTCGACGTGAGGTTTTCATCATTGGCCTCCGATCGAATGATTCTACGGGTGTTCGACGTCAGATCACTAATTCGCACGCCGTAGATTGTACCTATAGTACCTTGAGGGCCATTGTCATTATTGGTGGTACCTCTCACGTCTGTTAACAGTTTCCAATATTGACTGGTAATCAGACGATGTTCATGCATGTTCGACTTCAGCTCATATATTCGCATGCTTGAACTTGTACTTTTGTTCGGGTCGAGATGGAGCGCAAGACCCTGGATTGTGTCTGTTGTAATCCAGGCGTGATTCTTGATACATGACTCATTCATTGGATGGCTGCGACCATACCTGAGTCAATTCATTGATCCTAACCAGATGGCTGCGTCCATACTATGGATCTAGATTATCATGTACTCTCTTATGGATGGCTGCGACCATACCACGTACATCATGTATTTGAGCTATTAGTTGTATCTCTCAATGCAGATTCTCAGCGGCAGCTACATGTATTCTTGTAAAGCATTTCACCGCTCTCTCTCCCTCGGGACTCATGCTTTAGGGGGCATCTGTTACACAGTGATTTGTCACCATTGGTCACCGTCCCTATTACCCCTATTTCCATACATTGGAGGACGCATTCCGGGACCTGTGAGCAGTGACATATCCTAAAATCACTTGCATTATGTTCCCCTGAGTATGTACTTCATGTTCCCTGAAGACACCTTCTGCAAAATATCCCTGAAAAGTGCCCTTTTCCCATTATTGTAGGTCAACAATGTCTTACCCGCGCCAATCACTGAGATCCTCAAAAGGGGGTGCGACCATTGGCGCTCTGTCTCAGAACAACACCCGCGCCAACCAAGTTTGGTAATGATTTTTGACAAACGCGCGCCCAGATGTTTTTTCCCTTCAGATCACGAAGTCTTTTGAGGATAAAGTTTTTCTGATAGAGGTCGAGAGTCATCATCTATCCTTGACATCTATCTATAGCGGCTTTTCAGAGATAATGCCAATCCACAATGGGTGTCCTGATGCATCGTATCTTCCTCCCTTCTCCATCTATAAAAGTCTGTCCTCATGCATTAGACAAGCTAGTTTTTGAGTAATGCTAGTTGTGATTATGCTTGTCTTGAGTGATAGTAAGAGTCTTGAAGCTTAGGGAGGTTATGCTGTTGGAAGTCTGAGAGAGAGAAGGTCTATTGCAAGATATACATAGCTGCTCACCCAGCCAGAGGAGAGGTTCAACGTCAGAACCTTGGTTGTATCTTTCTCTGTTGATTATTCATTAATAAACGACTACTGTTATGGTTCCAATCTCATTGTTCATCATGATAATGTTTGGTTTATTTCCTTTCTGACTGAAATATAGTTGTATTTTAGTGGATTTTATGCTTGTATTCGCTGAAATCAACTATGTTGAAATTATTGCTACATCGGCTTCCTCTTCTGAACTTGCTCCTTCGAGCACGATTCTCCATTCATTTGATCCATCCTCAGGGCTTGTAGATAAAACTTCTTCGGATCCTTTACAAGAAACATTCTCTTCCGATGAAGCTATTATTGAGACTATGTCTCTAGAGGAACCTCCTTGGTATGATTTTCACCATCGTTCCTCGTTCTACCTGCCCCGCAAAATTTTCTCACTTGTCTCGAGCGGTTTGCTCCTTGTCTCCCATCTCAGATCCTTCAAACACCTATTCAGATTTCTCAGGTGTCTTCTGAAGGCAATATGGCAAACATTATGCAAACCCATCCCATCGACATCTGTGTGAAACCAGGGATTGTCGAGCATCTTCACATTGGAGTCACTTGTACTCCGGAGGAGATTCAACTGTATTCTAATCTTTTTCGCGAATTTCGTGATGTCTTCGCGTGGTCCTATGAAGAAATGCCCGGCATTGATCCTAGTATAGTGGTGCATGAGATAATCACGTACCCAGGTGCTAAGCCTGTTCGCCAACGTTTACGCCTTGTACACCCCCGAAAGGCTACAACTATCAAGGCCGAAGTCGAGAAGCTTCTTAAAGCCGATTTTATTTATCCTATTCTGCTCACAGATTGGGTTTCAAATATCGTCCCTGTGACTAAAAAATAGGGTACAATCCGTGTTTGTGTCGATTATCGTGATATAAATCGGGCCTGTCCTAAAGATAATTTTCCCACACCATTCATTGATCAAATTATTGACGAGTGTGCCGGAAGTGAAATGTATTCTTTTATGGACGGTTTTTCTGGCTATAACCAGATCAATATTGCTCCCGGTGATCAACACAAAACTGCCTTTATCTGTCCATGGGGCACTTTTGACTATAAGAAGCTCCCTTTCAGTCTTAAAAATGCCGGTGCTACCTTCCAGCGGGAAATGTCTTATGCGTTCCATGACATTCGACACATTGTATAGCCTTACCTGGATGATCTCCCTGCTCATTCAGCCAAACGTCAGGACCACCCTAAGCACCTTCGCGAAATTTTTCTTCGCTGTCGATACTACCGAATCAGGCTTAATCCTCACAAATGTGTCTTCTGCGTTGAATCTGGCCGACTTCTCGGGTTTGTCGTTTCTCGAGAGGGCATCTGTTTGGATCCCCTTAAAGTCGAGGCTATAGTGAATCTTCCTCCCCCTGCTTCGTTACAGAAATTGCAAAGCTTGCAGGGTAAAGCAAATTTTTTACGTCGTTTCGTTCCAAACTATGTCGAGGTGGCCAAAGGTTTTACACGATTACTAAAGCGCGATGTCCCTTTTCATTGGGATACCACTACTCAGGAATCTTTTGAGCGTCTCAAGGACCTCCTTGTTTCTGCTCCATTGCTCCGTCCTCCGAATTACTATCACGACTACACTCTATATTTGGCCGCCACCGACACCACTATCGGCATGGTTCTCGTTCAAGCTGACGATGATGGCACTGAACATGTTATCTATTATCTCAGCCGCAACCTTTTAGACACGGAAACTCGATATGCCTATGTCGAGAAGTTGGCTTTGGCCGTCGTTTGTGCCGTCCAACGTTTCCGTCATTATATTCTGTTGCGTACCACTACTGTGATTTCTGACTGCAACCCCATGACGTATATATTGTCACACCAGTTGCTGGGGGGCTAGTACTCAAAGTGGATTGTTATCCTCCAAGAGTTTGACTTGGAATTTACCACTACCAAGTCCAAGAAATCCCTTGTGTTTGCTAAGTTAATTTGCTCTTTTCCATCTTCTTCCCCGACCTCTCACGTCGAGGATCAAATTCCAGATGAGTCCTTATTCCTCATTAGCACCCTCGATCCATGGTACGGAGATATAATTATATATCTTCTTTCACCCGGGCATGTCCAAAGACGCTCGGCGAAGGATTCATCATCAATCTCAACCATACCGTATCATTGGGGATACATTATATCATCTCGGCGCCGACTCTGTTCTCCGGCGTTGTCTTACTCTCGAGGAGGCTGAGCGGGTCTTGAATGACTGCCACTCTGGTGCCTGTGGCGGTCACATGTCTGGATATGCTACTGCCCAAAAAATCCTTCGTGCTGGCTACTTTTGGCCCTCTATCTTCAAGGATTGCATCCTTGCCATCCGCTCTTGTCATGAGTGCCAGATATACCAGCGGAAGATGCGAGCACCTCCTGCTCCATTGCAACCTGTTGTCTCTGTCGGCCCTTTTGCAAAATGGGGCATTGATTATATGACCTGTAACCCTCGCTCGGCCGGGGGGCATGGGTTTATTATCGTTGTCGTCGATTACTTTACTAAATGGGCCGAGGCGATGCCTACATTGACCGAAGACGGTCACACAGCGGCGCAATTTTTGTTTAATCATGTTATTTCGCGATTTGGCGTCCCTCAAGCCATCGTCACTGATCACGGGAAGCATTTCTGTAATCATATGATGTCGGAATTAACAACCCAGCTAGGCTTGCAACACGATAGTTCAACTCCATACTACCCTCAGTCCAATGGTCAAGTTGAAGCTATCAATAAGATCTTGGTTACGATGCTTCAACGTACCATTGGCATGCATAAGTCTAACTGGCATTTGATGTTGTTCCCTACCTTGTGGGCCTACCGAACCTCAGAGAAGGATGCCATTGGTTTCACTGCATTTCAACTAGTTTATGGACTAGAGGCTACCCTTCCAATTGAATGTGAAATCCCTTCATTAAAATTAGCTGTCGAGCTACTTCCCAACACCGCTCCGCTAGAAGAACGCCTTCTTTACTTAGAGCAGCTAGATGAGACTCGTTGCCTGGCCTCTTTGGCCATCGAAACACAAAAGAAGCGAGTCAAGACTCACTTCGATCAGACCGTACGTCCACGTTCTTTTGTTGAGGGAGATTTAGTCCTGCTCTACGATCAGGCAAAAGATAAGCTAGGAGCAGGAAAGCTCGAGTCTATGTGGATAGGCCCTTACATTGTCAAGAAAGTTCTGCAGAAAGGGGCCTACGAGCTGATTGATTATGAAGGGAACCCTCTTGGGAAGCCCCGAAACGGGCTATATCTGAAAAAGTACTATGAGTGATGTTGGTACATTTTATTTTGTACATACATGTACTCTAGCAAGTGTGTTGTGTGTGTGTGTGTGTCAGTTTTCAAAGGCGTAACTGCCACTTATTGTGTTTTTTCGCTTCTTGTGCAGATGTCTGATGCACCTTATGTTGGTTTCGCTGATGGTGCCTGCCGCAGTACTCGCAACTTGTCCTCTGCGGCATGGGTGATCTACGATCCTCATGGCGAGCTGATAGATTATCAGGGTGTGCGTTTGGGTCGTACTACTAATAATGTCGCGGAATACTGTGCTGTAATCGAGCTACTTGCTGAAGCAATTAATCTCGGCATTCGTGCATTGGTAGTGAACCTGGACTCTCAACTTGTCGTCCACCAGCTCAACGGGCAATATTCCGTCAGAGACCATCACATTCTAAGGTTGTATTTACGTGTGAGATTGTTAGAAAGGAACTTTGATTTTATCACATATCAACATATTCAGCGACAATTAAACACATTATCTGATGCATTGGCCAATCATGTATTAGGTAGACATTTGCGTAATTTGTAACCAGAACAGTATACAAGTAAGCACATGAAAACACAATAATAAACCATAGGAATATGTATATATATACGTGTGAGTCATAATGATTGCGCCACGCGCATTACATAATCCAAAAATAATACATGTCCAAAACTCATATGGTCGCTGACAACATGTCTCTCAAAAGCATGCAAAAATGAAGCCTAGGCGTCTAATCACGGTGATGCTCATGATAGCATGTCACCGCTCGCACCAAACGTCTCAACAGAAGATGGACACGAGTAGATACTCCCACCGTGTGCCTCTGATATGCTCTGGGCACGTCTGCCAATCTGACATAATCTGGAATCCCTCGAGTAAGTGCCTCCAGGTTCTGTACTAGATTATCGTTCGCATCACCCCCTACTTGAGGGTCGGCTGCAGGTTGTGCCCTCCGTGCAATGTGAGACAAGTCAGCTAGCCGCTCTGCACCAACATCTACATACATATATATATATCTGTTGTCAGAGACTGGCATGTATTACAAAAAAAAATTAAATACATAAAAACATCAAAAACACAAAGAGTTCTTACCTAGCTCCTCGTTCCAGTCTTCTCCCGCAGGAAATGGGAGATCTGGATCTCCAGTAAAATCTGTGCCCGCATTGGGCCAGTCCTCTATGACGATCATCTGGTGACGGAGCCAAATGAAGAACTCGGGCCTCCAGGCCATCTGCTGGCCCCCTCCTCCTCTGGGCATGAGTTCTGCCCATCGAGCCAACCTTGGCTCCCGTGGCACTGGATCGCCCACTATACCTCCCTGAATCCGAAATATCGGCAGTCGCTCCAGGAAGAAAGATACTATGATAGCTCCGTATCCGAACTGTTTGTTGCCACGCTTACATTTGGTAAGCTGCCTCTTGATATTTGTCGTCACTGCTGTGGCCCAATCAAACAGTGTAGGTTGGAGACACTCAGTTGCCAGCAGCAAATGATTATTGCTGGCCTCGTGGGGCACCTGAACCCTAGCCTTTCGTGTGATAGTGAATAATATCACTCGTAGCACCAGGTCGGGAACTGTGATAATATCTACTTTGGCACTGTTTGATCCAAACCGTGCCCCAGGACAAACTCGTTCCATCACCTCTCCCATCTTCTCCCCGGAAGGCCTACTACCAGTCAAGATGGGCCGTGCACCTCGCCGCGATAGACCAGTGATAAAGTAGACATCGGAAACATCTAACTCCAATGTCTGATCCTTCAGGCGGAATACCTGATCCTCCGTATCCCAGGCATCCACGATGAATCGCAGCAACTCAGGTTGTGCACGTAAGTATGAGGTAAGGAAGAATTTCTTCAAGCCACAGTCTCTCAGAGCATCCATGCATGCATCATCCTCTAATGCCATGGCATCTATGGCATCATGTTCTCTTTCTCTCCATTCTACAGCCATTCTGACCAATCCCTGCAACCAAAAAGCCGAAATTTTCATCATTAGATCACTGGTGAAACCGAAATTGAAAGAAATTTGCAAAAACAACGGCTAAATTCATGGCAAATTTAGGTCGCGCGGTTGGCGCGACTGTTTTTAAAACAGTCGCGCCCCCTTTGGGCAAAAAATCCCATTGGCGCGATCCCGTGCGGGAAACTCGCGCCAATGGCGCAACCCTATGAATTTGCAAATCCTCTGACAGGGGACTAATCTATGGATGAAAAACTGAAAGAATGGAATGAAAACAAAGCTAAGGATGACGCCTTTTACCTGCTTCAGACGGTGGCTCGAATGATCTCCTGGATTGATCGCAATCAGCTGTTGAATTTTGCACCCAAAACCCTCCAATGGTAAGCTCACAAGGTAAAAAGTGAAAAGTAAATTTATTTTTTTACCATTTCACTATTTATAGCATTTTTTTGATCTAAAAATACATTAAAAATGATATTTTTTGAGTATTTTTGGAATATATTTATGTCGAAGTGGGTATTACGCTGTTTTGTATGATGACAGGGGTTGGTGCAACTCAAGCAACGAAATGAGCTCCTTTTTCTACTTTTTCAGGCTCAGTAAAACATGTGAAAAGGTTATTTTTAAGGTCTGCTTTCAGCTCTTTTCTGACCGTTTAAAGAGGAAAAGATTGCCGAGTTACTCCTCTTGACTCGTTAAAACGTTAATAAGGGGCGGTCATTTTAAGTTCTTTTTGTCGACCGTTAAAACATAAAAAGATTACCGGGTTTTTGTCGTTTCAAACTCATTAATGGTTACGAAACGACGTGGTTTTGATCGCTTTTTTACTTTTTCAGGTCGAAATCACTATTTATGAAAAGTACTCCTCGATTGTTATGGTCGGGCGGTTCTTTCGAGCATTGTTTTATACTTTTTCGGGCTCGAGAGACACAACTTTACGAAAAAGGGCACCCCTGGAGTTTCCTTTTCTGTTGTCTTTTCAAACTCTCTAAACATGAAAAGACGCTGAGTTCTTCCTTTGTTAGACTCGTTAAAACCTGATGACATCGGATTTTGTCAAAATGACGCACTACAAGCATATGCTATCCCCGTCAAGCTTGTTAAAAATAATTGGGGTACTCGCTGGAAATGGCGAGGGAAAAATAGGAACCATAATTACCGTCGTGTCGGCAGTATGTCGCTCTTGAACATGGCACTTCTCTGCTTTCGTGTCTGGGTGGGGATATCTCATCTCATTTTTTCACTTGCCTCCCTGGATTTGGGTAATCCTGTTTGACCTCTCATCTTCTCATTGCCTTGTCACCATGACCTCTGATACGTTGATGTCAAATACTGCAAATTCCACTGTCGTGCCGTCGATATGTTCAAGAGAAGTTGACCTCTGCAAAGAAACAACCTCCCTCTGATAGCTCGCACAATCTTGATTCACAACATTATCTCTCTGTCTCGTGTCGATGATGTGGGAAACATTATGGCCCACCTTCGATCAAGGTCACTTTCCGTCGACTTCAGCTCATTATCCAAGAAGTTGATATAGAGACTCCCTTCCGGTGCCTTGGAGCCTGCATGCCTCAATGGCAGGTTCTTCGTGTTCGACGTGAGGTTTTCATCATTGGCCTCCGATCGAATGATTCTACGGGTGTTCGACGTCAGATCACTAATTCGCATGCCGTAGATTGTACCTATAGTACCTTGAGGGCCATTTTCATTATTGGTGGTACCTCTCGCGTCTGTTAACAGTTTCCAATATTGACTGGTAATCAGACGATGTTCATGCATGTTCGACTTCAGCTCATATATTCGCATGCTTGAACTTGTACTTTTGTTCGGGTCGAGATGGAGCGCAAGACCCTGGATTGTGTCTGTTGTAATCCAGGCGTGATTCTTGATACATGACTCATTCATTGGATGGCTGCGACCATACCTGAGTCAATTCATTGATCCTAACCAGATGGCTGCGTCCATACTATGGATCTAGATTATCATGTACTCTCTTATGGATGGCTGCGACCATACCACGTACATCATGTATTTGAGCTATTAGTTGTATCTCTCAATGCAGATTCTCAGCGGCAGCTACATGTATCCTTGTAAAGCATTTCACCCCTCTCTCTCCCTCGGGACTCATGCTTTAGGGGGCATTTGTTACACAGTGATTTGTCACCATTGGTCACCGTCCCTGTTACCCCTATTTCCATACATTGGAGGACGCATTCCGGGACCTGTGAGCAGTGACATAGCCTAAAATCACTTGCATTATGTTCCCCTGAGTATGTACTTCATGTTCCCTGAAGACACCTTCTGCAAAATATCCCTGAAAAGTGCCCTTTTCCCATTATTGTAGGTCAACAATGTCTTACCCGCGCCAATCACTGAGATCCTCAAAAGGGGGTGCGACCATTGGCGCTCTGTCTCAGAACAACACCCGCGCCAACCAAGTTTGGTAATGATTTTTGACAAACGCGAGCCCAGATGTTTTTTCCCTTCAGATCACGAAGTCTTTTGAGGATAAAGTTTTTCTGATAGAGGTCGAGAGTCATCATCTATCCTTGACATCTATCTACAGCGGCTTTTCAGAGATAATGCCAATCCACAATGGGTGTCCTGATGCATCGTATCTTCCTCCCTTCTCCATCTATAAAAGTCTGTCCTCATGCATTAGACAAGCTAGTTTTTGAGTAATGCTAGTTGTGATTATGCTTGTCTTGAGTGATAGTAAGAGTCTTGAAGCATAGGGAGGTTATGTTGTTGGAAGTCTGAGAGAGAGAAGGTCTATTGCAAGATATACATAGCTGCTCGCCCAGCCAGAGGAGAGGTTCAACGTCAGAACCTTGGTTGTATCTTTCTCTGTTGATTATTCATTAATAAACGACTACTGTTATGGTTCCAATCTCATTGTTCATCATGATAATGTTTGGTTTATTTCCTTTCTGACTGAAATATAGTTGTATTTTAGTGGATTTTATGCTTGTATTCGCTGAAATCAACTATGTTGAAATTATTGCTGCATCGGCTTCCTCTTCTGAACTTGCTCCTTCGAGCACGATTCTCCATTCATTTGATCCATCCTCAGGGCTTGTAGATAAAACTTCTTCGGATCCTTTACAAGAAACATTCTCTTCCGATGAAGCTATTATTGAAACTATGTCTCTAGAGGAACCTCCTTGGTATGATTTTCACCATCGTTCCTCGTTTCTACCTGCCCCGCAAAATTTTCTCACTTGTCTCGAGCGGTTTGCTCCTTGTCTCCCATCTCAGATCCTTCAAACACCTATTCAGATTTCTCAGGTGTCTTCTGAAGGCAATATGGCAAACATTATGCAAACCCAGCCCATCGACATCTGTGTGAAACCAGGGATTGTCGAGCATCTTCACATTGGAGTCACTTGTACTCCGGAGGAGATTCAACTGTATTCTAATCTTTTTCGCGAATTTCGTGATGTCTTCGCGTGGTCCTATGAAGAAATGCCCAGCATTGATCCTAGTATAGTGGTGCATGAGATAATCACGTACCCAGGTGCTAAGCCTGTTCGCCAACGTTTACGCCTTGTACACCCCCGAAAGGCTACAACTATCAAGGCCGAAGTCGAGAAGCTTCTTAAAGCCGATTTTATTTATCCTATTCCGCTCACAGATTGGGTTTCAAATATCGTCCCTGTGACTAAAAAATAGGGTACAATCCGTGTTTGTGTCGATTATCATGATATAAATCGGGCCTGTCCTAAAGATAATTTTCCCACACCATTCATTGATCAAATTATTGACGAGTGTGCCGGAAGTGAAATGTATTCTTTTATGGACGGTTTTTCTGGCTATAACCAGATCAATATTGCTCCCGGTGATCAACACAAAACTGCCTTTATCTGTCCATGGGGCACTTTTGACTATAAGAAGCTCCCTTTCAGTCTTAAAAATGCCGGTGCTACCTTCCAGCGGGAAATGTCTTATGCGTTCCATGACATTCGACACATTGTATAGCCTTACCTGGATGATCTCCCTGCTCATTCAGCCAAACGTCAGGACCACCCTAAGCACCTTCGCGAAATTTTTCTTCGCTGTCGATACTACCGAATCAGGCTTAATCCTCACAAATGTGTCTTCTGCGTTGAATCTGGCCGACTTCTCGGGTTTGTCGTTTCTCGAGAGGGCATCTGTTTGGATCCCCTTAAAGTCGAGGCTATAGTGAATCTTCCTCCCCCTGCTTCGTTACAGAAATTGCAAAGCTTGCAGGGTAAAGCAAATTTTTTACGTCGTTTCGTTCCAAACTATGTCGAGGTGGCCAAAGGTTTTACACGATTACTAAAGCGCGATGTCCCTTTTCATTGGGATACCACTACTCAGGAATCTTTTGAGCGTCTCAAGGACCTCCTTGTTTCTGCTCCATTGCTCCGTCCTCCGAATTACTATCACGACTACACTCTATATTTGGCCGCCACCGACACCACTATCGGCATGGTTCTCGTTCAAGCTGACGATGATGGCACTGAACATGTTATCTATTATCTCAGCCGCAACCTTTTAGACACGGAAACTCGATATGCCTATGTCGAGAAGTTGGCTTTGGCCGTCGTTTGTGCCGTCCAACGTTTCCGTCATTATATTCTGTTGCGTACCACTACTGTGATTTCTGACTGCAACCCCATGACGTATATATTGTCACACCAGTTGCTGGGGGGCTAGTACTCAAAGTGGATTGTTATCCTCCAAGAGTTTGACTTGGAATTTACCACTACCAAGTCCAAGAAATCCCTTGTGTTTGCTAAGTTAATTTGCTCTTTTCCATCTTCTTCCCCGACCTCTCACGTCGAGGATCAAATTCCAGATGAGTCCTTATTCCTCATTAGCACCCTCGATCCATGGTACGGAGATATAATTATATATCTTCTTTCACCCGGGCATGTCCAAAGACGCTCGGCGAAGGATTCATCATCAATCTCAACCATACCGTATCATTGGGGATACATTATATCATCTCAGCGCCGACTCTGTTCTCCGGCGTTGTCTTACTCTCGAGGAGGCTGAGCGGGTCTTGAATGACTGCCACTCTGGTGCCTGTGGCGGTCACATGTCCGGATATGCTACTGCCCAAAAAATCCTTCGTGCTGGCTACTTTTGGCCCTCTATCTTCAAGGATTGCATCCTTGCCATCCGCTCTTGTCATGAGTGCCAGATATACCAGCGGAAGATGCGAGCACCTCCTGCTCCATTGCAACCTGTTGTCTCTGTCGGCCCTTTTGCAAAATGGGGCATTGATTATATGACCTGTAACCCTCGCTCGGCCGGGGGGCATGGGTTTATTATCGTTGTCGTCGATTACTTTACTAAATGGGCCGAGGCGATGCCTACATTGACCGAAGACGGTCACACAGCGGCGCAATTTTTGTTTAATCATGTTATTTCGCGATTTGGCGTCCCTCAAGCCATCGTCACTGATCACGGGAAGCATTTCTGTAATCATATGATGTCGGAATTAACAACCCAGCTAGGCTTGCAACACGATAGTTCAACTCCATACTACCCTCAGTCCAATGGTCAAGTTGAAGCTATCAATAAGATCTTGGTTACGATGCTTCAACGTACCATTGGCATGCATAAGTCTAACTGGCATTTGATGTTGTTCCCTACCTTGTGGGCCTACCGAACCTCAGAGAAGGATGCCATTGGTTTCACTGCATTTCAACTAGTTTATGGACTAGAGGCTACCCTTCCAATTGAATGTGAAATCCCTTCATTAAAATTAGCTGTCGAGCTACTTCCCAACACCGCTCCGCTAGAAGAACGCCTTCTTTACTTAGAGCAGCTAGATGAGACTCGTTGCCTGGCCTCTTTGGCCATCGAAACACAAAAGAAGCGAGTCAAGACTCACTTCGATCAGACCGTACGTCCACGTTCTTTTGTTGAGGGAGATTTAGTCCTGCTCTACGATCAGGCAAAAGATAAGCTAGGAGCAGGAAAGCTCGAGTCTATGTGGATAGGCCCTTACATTGTCAAGAAAGTTCTGCAGAAAGGGGCCTACGAGCTGATTGATTATGAAGGGAACCCTCTTGGGAAGCCCCGAAACGGGCTATATCTGAAAAAGTACTATGAGTGATGTTGGTACATTTTATTTTGTACATACATGTACTCTAGCAAGTGTGTTGTGTGTGTGTGTGTGTCAGTTTTCAAAGGCGTAACTGCCACTTATTGTGTTTTTTCACTTCTTGTGCAGATGTCTGATGCACCTTATGTTGGTTTCGCTGATGGTGCCTGCCGCAGTACTCGCAACTTGTCCTCTGCGGCATGGGTGATCTACGATCCTCATGGCGAGCTGATAGATTATCAGGGTGTGCGTTTGGGTCGTACTACTAATAATGTCACGGAATACTGTGCTGTAATCGAGCTACTTGCTGAAGCAATTAATCTCGGCATTCGTGCATTGGTAGTGAACCTGGACTCTCAACTTGTCGTCCACCAGCTCAACGGGCAATATTCCGTCAGAGACCATCACATTCTAAGGTTGTATTTACGTGTGAGATTGTTAGAAAGGAACTTTGATTTTATCACATATCAACATATTCAGCGACAATTAAACACATTATCTGATGCATTGGCCAATCATGTATTAGGTAGACATTTGCGTAATTTGTAACCAGAACAGTATACAAGTAAGCACATGAAAACACAATAATAAACCATAGGAATATGTATATATATACGTGTGAGTCATAATGATTGCGCCACGCGCATTACATAATCCAAAAATAATACATGTCCAAAACTCATATGGTCGCTGACAACATGTCTCTCAAAAGCATGCAAAAATGAAGCCTAGGCGTCTAATCACGGTGATGCTCATGATAGCATGTCACCGCTCGCACCAAACGTCTCAACAGAAGATGGACACGAGTAGATACTCCCACCGTGTGCCTCTGATATGCTCTGGGCACGTCTGCCAATCTGACATAATCTGGAATCCCTCGAGTAAGTGCCTCCAGGTTCTGTACTAGATTATCGTCCGCATCACCCGCTACTTGAGGGTCGGCTGCAGGTTGTGCCCTCCGTGCAATGTGAGACAAGTCAGCTAGCCGCTCTGCACCAACATCTACATACATATATATATATCTGTTGTCAGAGACTGGCATGTATTACAAAAAAAAATTAAATACATAAAAACATCAAAAACACAAAGAGTTCTTACCTAGCTCCTCGTTCCAGTCTTCTCCCGCAGGAAATGGGAGATCTGGATCTCCAGTAAAATCCGTGCCCGCATTGGGCCAGTCCTCTATGACGATCATCTGGTGACGGAGCCAAATGAAGAACTCGGGCCTCCAGGCCATCTGCTGGCCCCCTCCTCCTCTGGGCATGAGTTCTGCCCATCGAGCCAACCTCGGCTCCCGTGGCACTGGATCGCCCACTATACCTCCCTGAATCCGAAATATCGGCAGTCGCTCCAGGAAGAAAGATACTATGATAGCTCCGTATCCGAACTGTTTGTTGCCACGCTTACATTTGGTAAGCTGCCTCTTGATATTTGTCGTCACTGCTGTGGCCCAATCAAACAGTGTAGGTTGGAGACACTCAGTTGCCAGCAGCAAATGATTATTGCTGGCCTCGTGGGGCACCTGAACCCTAGCCTTTCGTGTGATAGTGAATAATATCACTCGTAGCACCAGGTCGGGAACTGTGATAATATCTACTTTGGCACTGTTTGATCCAAACCGTGCCCCAGGACAAACTCGTTCCATCACCTCTCCCATCTTCTCCCCGGAAGGCCTACTACCAGTCAAGATGGGCCGTGCACCTCGCCGCGATAGACCAGTGATAAAGTAGACATCGGAAACATCTAACTCCAATGTCTGATCCTTCAGGCGGAATACCTGATCCTCCGTATCCCAGGCATCCACGATGAATCGCAGCAACTCAGGTTGTGCACGTAAGTATGAGGTAAGGAAGAATTTCTTCAAGCCACAGTCTCTCAGAGCATCCATGCATGCATCATCCTCTAATGCCATGGCATCTATGGCATCATGTTCTCTTTCTCTCCATTCTACAGCCATTCTGACCAATCCCTGCAACCAAAAAGCCGAAATTTTCATCATTAGATCACTGGTGAAACCGAAATTGAAAGAAATTTGTAAAAACAACGACTAAATTCATGGCAAATTTAGGTCGCGCGGTTTGCGCGACTGTTTTTAAAACAGTCGCGCCCCCTTTGGGCAAAAAATCCCATTGGCGCGATCCCGTGCGGGAAACTCGCGCCAATGGCGCAACCCTATGAATTTGAAAATCCTCTGACAGGGGACTAATCTATGGATGAAAAACTGAAAGAATGGAATGAAAACAAAGCTAAGGATGACGCCTTTTACCTGCTTCAGACGGTGGCTCGAATGATCTCCTGGATTGATCGCAATCAGCTGTTGAATTTTGCACCCAAAACCCTCCAATGGTAAGCTCACAAGGTAAAAAGTGAAAAGTAAATTTATTTTTTTACCATTTCACTATTTATAGCATTTTTTTGATCTAAAAATACATTAAAAATGATATTTTTTGAGTATTTTTGGAATATATTTATGTCAAAGTGGGTATTACGCTGTTTTGTATGATGACAGGGGTTGGTGCAACTCAAGCAACGAAATGAGCTCCTTTTTCTACTTTTTCAGGCTCAGTAAAACATGTGAAAAGGTTATTTTTAAGGTCTGCTTTCAGCTCTTTTCTGACCGTTTAAAGAGGAAAAGATTGCCGAGTTACTCCTCTTGACTCGTTAAAACGTTAATAAGGGGCGGTCATTTTAAGTTCTTTTTGTCGACCGTTAAAACATAAAAAGATTACCGGGTTTTTGTCGTTTCAAACTCATTAATGGTTACGAAACGACGTGGTTTTGATCGCTTTTTTACTTTTTCAGGTCGAAATCACTATTTATGAAAAGTACTCCTCGATTGTTATGGTCGGGCGGTTCTTTCGAGCATTGTTTTATACTTTTTCGGGCTCGAGAGACACAACTTTACGAAAAAGGGCACCCCTGGAGTTTCCTTTTCTGTTGTCTTTTCAAACTCTCTAAACATGAAAAGACGCTGAGTTCTTCCTTTGTTAGACTCGTTAAAACCTGATGACATCGGATTTTGTCAAAATGACGCACTACAAGCATATGCTATCCCCGTCAAGCTTGTTAAAAATAATTGGGGTACTCGCTGGAAATGGCGAGGGAAAAATAGGAACCATAATTACCGTCGTGTCGGCAGTATGTCGCTCTTGAACATGGCACTTCTCTGCTTTCGTGTCTGGGTGGGGATATCTCATCTCATTTTTTCACTTGCCTCCCTGGATTTGGGTAATCCTGTTTGACCTCTCATCTTCTCATTGCCTTGTCACCATGACCTCTGATACGTTGATGTCAAATACTGCAAATTCCACTGTCGTGCCGTCGATATGTTCAAGAGAAGTTGACCTCTGCAAAGAAACAACCTCCCTCTGATAGCTCGCACAATCTTGATTCACAACATTATCTCTCTGTCTCGTGTCGATGATGTGGGAAACATTATGGCCCACCTTCGATCAAGGTCACTTTCCGTCGACTTCAGCTCATTATCCAAGAAGTTGATATAGAGACTCCCTTCCGGTGCCTTGGAGCCTGCATGCCTCAATGGCAGGTTCTTCGTGTTCGACGTGAGGTTTTCATCATTGGCCTCCGATCGAATGATTCTACGGGTGTTCGACGTCAGATCACTAATTCGCATGCCGTAGATTGTACCTATAGTACCTTGAGGGCCATTTTCATTATTGGTGGTACCTCTCGCGTCTGTTAACAGTTTCCAATATTGACTGGTAATCAGACGATGTTCATGCATGTTCGACTTCAGCTCATATATTCGCATGCTTGAACTTGTACTTTTGTTCGGGTCGAGATGGAGCGCAAGACCCTGGATTGTGTCTGTTGTAATCCAGGCGTGATTCTTGATACATGACTCATTCATTGGATGGCTGCGACCATACCTGAGTCAATTCATTGATCCTAACCAGATGGCTGCGTCCATACTATGGATCTAGATTATCATGTACTCTCTTATGGATGGCTGCGACCATACCACGTACATCATGTATTTGAGCTATTAGTTGTATCTCTCAATGCAGATTCTCAGCGGCAGCTACATGTATCCTTGTAAAGCATTTCACCCCTCTCTCTCCCTCGGGACTCATGCTTTAGGGGGCATTTGTTACACAGTGATTTGTCACCATTGGTCACCGTCCCTGTTACCCCTATTTCCATACATTGGAGGACGCATTCCGGGACCTGTGAGCAGTGACATAGCCTAAAATCACTTGCATTATGTTCCCCTGAGTATGTACTTCATGTTCCCTGAAGACACCTTCTGCAAAATATCCCTGAAAAGTGCCCTTTTCCCATTATTGTAGGTCAACAATGTCTTACCCGCGCCAATCACTGAGATCCTCAAAAGGGGGTGCGACCATTGGCGCTCTGTCTCAGAACAACACCCGCGCCAACCAAGTTTGGTAATGATTTTTGACAAACGCGAGCCCAGATGTTTTTTCCCTTCAGATCACGAAGTCTTTTGAGGATAAAGTTTTTCTGATAGAGGTCGAGAGTCATCATCTATCCTTGACATCTATCTACAGCGGCTTTTCAGAGATAATGCCAATCCACAATGGGTGTCCTGATGCATCGTATCTTCCTCCCTTCTCCATCTATAAAAGTCTGTCCTCATGCATTAGACAAGCTAGTTTTTGAGTAATGCTAGTTGTGATTATGCTTGTCTTGAGTGATAGTAAGAGTCTTGAAGCATAGGGAGGTTATGTTGTTGGAAGTCTGAGAGAGAGAAGGTCTATTGCAAGATATACATAGCTGCTCGCCCAGCCAGAGGAGAGGTTCAACGTCAGAACCTTGGTTGTATCTTTCTCTGTTGATTATTCATTAATAAACGACTACTGTTATGGTTCCAATCTCATTGTTCATCATGATAATGTTTGGTTTATTTCCTTTCTGACTGAAATATAGTTGTATTTTAGTGGATTTTATGCTTGTATTCGCTGAAATCAACTATGTTGAAATTATTGCTGCATCGGCTTCCTCTTCTGAACTTGCTCCTTCGAGCACGATTCTCCATTCATTTGATCCATCCTCAGGGCTTGTAGATAAAACTTCTTCGGATCCTTTACAAGAAACATTCTCTTCCGATGAAGCTATTATTGAAACTATGTCTCTAGAGGAACCTCCTTGGTATGATTTTCACCATCGTTCCTCGTTTCTACCTGCCCCGCAAAATTTTCTCACTTGTCTCGAGCGGTTTGCTCCTTGTCTCCCATCTCAGATCCTTCAAACACCTATTCAGATTTCTCAGGTGTCTTCTGAAGGCAATATGGCAAACATTATGCAAACCCAGCCCATCGACATCTGTGTGAAACCAGGGATTGTCGAGCATCTTCACATTGGAGTCACTTGTACTCCGGAGGAGATTCAACTGTATTCTAATCTTTTTCGCGAATTTCGTGATGTCTTCGCGTGGTCCTATGAAGAAATGCCCAGCATTGATCCTAGTATAGTGGTGCATGAGATAATCACGTACCCAGGTGCTAAGCCTGTTCGCCAACGTTTACGCCCTGTACACCCCCGAAAGGCTGCAACTATCAAGGCCGAAGTCGAGAAGCTTCTTAAAGCCGATTTTATTTATCCTATTCCGCTCACAGATTGGGTTTCAAATATCGTCCCTGTGACTAAAAAATAGGGTACAATCCGTGTTTGTGTCGATTATCGTGATATAAATCGGGCCTGTCCTAAAGATAATTTTCCCACACCATTCATTGATCAAATTATTGACGAGTGTGCCGGAAGTGAAATGTATTCTTTTATGGACGGTTTTTCTGGCTATAACCAGATCAATATTGCTCCCGGTGATCAACACAAAACTGCCTTTATCTGTCCATGGGGCACTTTTGACTATAAGAAGCTCCCTTTCAGTCTTAAAAATGCCGGTGCTACCTTCCAGCGGGAAATGTCTTATGCGTTCCATGACATTCGACACATTGTATAGCCTTACCTGGATGATCTCCCTGCTCATTCAGCCAAACGTCAGGACCACCCTAAGCACCTTCGCGAAATTTTTCTTCGCTGTCGATACTACCGAATCAGGCTTAATCCTCACAAATGTGTCTTCTGCGTTGAATCTGGCCGACTTCTCGGGTTTGTCGTTTCCCGAGAGGGCATCTGTTTGGATCCCCTTAAAGTCGAGGCTATAGTGAATCTTCCTCCCCCTGCTTCGTTACAGAAATTGCAAAGCTTGCAGGGTAAAGCAAATTTTTTACGTCGTTTCGTTCCAAACTATGTCGAGGTGGCCAAAGGTTTTACACGATTACTAAAGTGCGATGTCCCTTTTCATTGGGATACCACTACTCAGGAATCTTTTGAGCATCTCAAGGGCCTCCTTGTTTCTGCTCCATTGCTCCGTCCTCCCAATTATTATCACGACTACACTCTATATTTGGCCGCCACCGACACCACTATCGGCATGGTTCTCGTTCAAGCTGACGATGATGGCACTGAACATGTTATCTATTATCTCAACCGCAACCTTTTAGACACGGAAACTCGATATGCCTATGTCGAGAAGTTGGCTTTGGCCGTCGTTTGTGCCGTCCAACGTTTCCGTCATTATATTCTGTTACGCACCACTACTGTGATTTTTGACTGCAACCCCATGACGTATATATTGTCACGCCAGTTGCTGGGGGGCAAGTACTCAAAGTGGATTGTTATCCTCCAAGAGTTTGACTTGGAATTTACCACTACGAAGTCCAAGAAATCCCTTGTGTTTGCTAAGTTAATTTGCTCTTTGCCATCTTCTTCCCCGACCTCTCATGTCGAGGATCAAATTCCGGATGAGTCCTTATTCCTCATTAGCACCCTCGATCTATGGTACGGAGATATAATTATATATCTTCTTTCGCCCGGGCATGTCCAAAGACGCTCGGCGAAGGATTCATCATCAATCTCAACCATACCGTATCATTGGGGATACATTATATCGTCTCGGCGCCGACTCTGTTCTCCGTCGTTGTCTTACTCTCGAGGAGGCTGAGCGGGTCTTGAATGACTGCCACTCTGGTGCCTGTGGCGGTCACATGTCCGGATATGCTACTGCCCAAAAAATCCTTCGTGCTAGCTACTTTTGGCCCTCTATCTTCAAGGATTGCATCCTTGCCGTCCGCTCTTGTCATGAGTGCCAGATATACCAGCGGAAGATGCGAGCACCTCCTGCTCCATTGCAACCTGTTGTCTCTGTCGGCCCTTTTGCAAAATGGGGCATTGATTATATGACCTGTAACCCTCGCTCGGCCGGGGGGCATGGGTTTATTATCGTTGTCGTCGATTACTTTACTAAATGGGCCGAGGCGATGCCTACATTGACCGAAGACGGTCACACAGCGGTGCAATTTTTGTTTAATCATGTTATTTCGCGATTTGGCCTCCCTTAAGCCATCGTCACTGATCACGGGAAGCATTTCCGTAATCATATGATGTCGGAATTAATAACCCAGCTAGGCTTGCAGCACGATAGTTCAACTCCATACTACCCTCAGTCCAATGGTCAAGTTGAAGCTATCAATAAGATCTTGGTTACGATGCTTCAACGTACCATTGGCATGCATAAGTCTAACTGGCATTTGATGTTGTTCCCTACCTTGTGGGCCTACCGAACCTCAGAGAAGGATGCCACTGGTTTCACTCCATTTCAACTAGTTTATGGACTAGAGGCTACCCTTCCAATTGAATGTGAAATCCCTTCATTAAAATTAGCTGTCGAGCTACTTCCCAACACCGTTCCTTTAGAAGAACGTCTTCTTTACTTAGAGCAGCTAGATGAGACTCGTCGCCTGGACTCTTTGGCCATCGAAACACAAAAGAAGCGAGTCAAGACTCACTTCGATCAGACCGTACGTCCACGTTCTTTTGTTGAGGGAGATTTAGTCCTGCTCTACGATCAGGCAAAAGATAAGCTAGGAGCAGGAAAGCTCGAGTCTATGTGGATAGGCCCTTACATTGTCAAGAAAGTTCTGCAGAAAGGGGCCTACGAGCTGATTGATTATGAAGGGAACCCTCTTGGGAAGCCCCGAAACGGGCTATATCTGAAAAAGTACTATGAGTGATGTTGGTACATTTTATTTTGTACATACATGTACTCTAGCAAGTGTGTTGTGTGTGTGTGTGTGTCAGTTTTCAAAGGCGTAACTGCCACTTATTGTGTTTTTTCGCTTCTTGTGCAGATGTCTGATGCACCTTATGTTGGTTTCGCTGATGGTGCCTGCCGCAGTACTCGCAACTTGTCCTCTGTGGCATGGGTGATCTACGATCCTCATGGCGAGCTGATAGATTATCAGGGTGTGCATTTGGGTCGTACTACTAATAATGTCGCAGAATACTGTGTTGTAATCGAGCTACTTGCTGAAGCAATTAATCTCGGCATTCGTGCATTGGTAGTGAACCTGGACTCTCAACTTGTCGTCCACCAGCTCAACGGGCAATATTCCGTCAGAGACCATCACATTCTAAGGTTGTATTTACGTGTGAGATTGTTAGAATGGAACTTTGATTTTATCACATATCAACATATTCAGCGACAATTAAACACATTATCTGATGCATTGGCCAATCATGTATTAGATAGACATTTGCGTAATTTGTAACCAGAACAGTATACAAGTAAGCACATGAAAACACAATAATAAACCATAGGAATATGTATATATATACGTGTGAGTCATAATGATTGCGCCACGCGCATTACATAATCCAAAAATAATACATGTCCAAAACTCATATGGTCGCTGACAACATGTCTCTCAAAAGCATGCAAAAATGAAGCCTAGGCGTCTAATCACGGTGATGCTCATGATAGCATGTCACCGCTCGCACCAAACGTCTCAACAGAAGATGGACACAAGTAGATACTCCCACCGTGTGCCTCTGATATGCTCTGGGCACGTCTGCCAATCTGACATAATCTGGAATCCCTCGAGTAAGTGCCTCCAGGTTCTGTACTAGATTATCGTCCGCATCACCCCCTACTTGAGGGTCGGCTGCAGGTTGTGCCCTCCGTGCAATGTGAGACAAGTCAGCTAGCCGCTCTGCACCAATATCTACATACATATATATATATATCTGTTGTCAGAGACTGGCATGTATTACAAAAAAAATTTAAATACATAAAAACATCAAAAACACAAAGAGTTCTTACCTAGCTCCTCGTTCCAGTCTTCTCCCGCAGGCAATGGGAGATCTGGATCTCCAGTAAAATCCGTGCCCGCATAGGGCCAGTCCTCTATGACGATCATCTGGTGACGGAGCCAAATGAAGAACTCGGGCCTCCAGGCCATCTGCTGGCCCCCTCCTCCTCTGGGCATGAGTTCTGCCCATCGAGCCAACCTCGGCTCCCGTGGCACTGGATCGCCCACTATACCTCCCTGAATCCGAAATATCGGCAGTCGCTCCAGGAAGAAAGATACTATGATAGATCCGTATCCGAACTGTTTGTTGCCACGCTTACATTTGGTAAGCTGCCTCTTGATATTTGTCGTCACTGCCGTGGCCCAATCAAACAGTGTAGGTTGGAGACACTCAGTTGCTAGCAGCAAATGATTATTGCTGGCCTCGTGGGGCGCCTGTACCCAAGCCTTTCGTGTGATAGTGAATAATATCACTCGTAGCACCAGGTCGGGAACTGTGATAATATCTACTTTGGCACTGTTTGATCCAAACCGTGCCCCAGGACAAACTCGTTCCATCACCTCTCCCATCTTCTCCCCGGAAGGCCTACTACCAGTCAAGATGGGCCGTGCACCTCGCCGCGATAGACCAGTGATAAAGTAGACATCGGAAACATCTAACTCCAATGTCTGATCCTTCAGGCGGAATACCTGATTCTCCGTATCCCAGGCATCCACGATGAGTCGCAGCAACTCAGGTTGTGCACGTAAGTATGAGGTAAGGAAGAATTTCTTCAAGCCACAGTCTCTCAGAGCATCCATGCATGCATCATCCTCTAATGCCATGGCATCTATGGCATCATGTTCTCTTTCTCTCCATTCTACAGCCATTCTGACCAATCCCTGCAACCAAAAAGCCGAAATTTTCATCATTAGATCACTGGTGAAACCGAAATTGAAAGAAATTTGTAAAAACAACGACTAAATTCATGGCAAATTTAGGTCGCGCGGTTTGCGTGACTGTTTTTAAAACAGTCGCGCCCCCTTTGGGCAAAAAATCCCATTGGCGCGATCCCGTGCAGGAAACTCGCGCCAATGGCGCAACCCTATGAATTTGAAAATCCTCTGACAGGGGACTAATCTATGGATGAAAAACTGAAAGAATGGAATGAAAACAAAGCTAAGGATGACGCCTTTTACCTGCTTCAGACGGTGGCTCGAATGATCTCCTGGATTGATCGCAATCAGCTGTTGAATTTTGCACCCAAAACCCTCCAATGGTAAGCTCACAAGGTAAAAAGTGAAAAGCAAATTTATTTTTTTACCATTTCACTATTTATAGCATTTTTTGATCTAAAAATACATTAAAAATGATATTTTTTGAGTATTTTTGGAATATATTTATGTCGAAGTGGGTATTACGCTGTTTTGTATGATGACAGGGGTTGGTGCAACTCAAGCAACGAAATGAGCTCCTTTTTCTACTTTTTCAGGCTCAGTAAAACATGTGAAAAGGTTATTTTTAAGGTCTGCTTTCAGCTCTTTTCTGACCGTTTAAAGAGGAAAAGATTGCCGAGTTACTCCTCTTGACTCGTTAAAACGTTAATAAGGGGCGGTCATTTTAAGTTCTTTTTGTCGACCGTTAAAACATAAAAAGATTACCGGGTTTTTGTCGTTTCAAACTCGTTAATGGTTACGAAACGACGTGGTTTTGATCACTTTTTTACTTTTTCAGGTCGAAATCACTATTTATGAAAAGTACTCCTCGATTGTAATGGTCGGGCGGTTCTTTCGAGCATTGTTTTATACTTCTTCGGGCTCAAGAGACACAACTTTATGAAAAAGGACACCCCTGGAGTTTCCTTTTCTGCTGTCTTTTCAAACTCTCTAAACATGAAAAGACGCCGAGTTCTTCCTTTGTCAGACTCGTTAAAACCTGATGACATCGGATTTTGTCAAAATGACGCACTACAAGCATATTCTATCCCCGTCAAGCTTGTTAAAAATAATTGGGGTACTCGCCAGAAATGGCGGGGGAAAAATAGGAACCATAATTACCGTCGTGTCGGCAGTATGGCGCTCTTGAACATGGCACTTCTCTGCTTTCGTGTCTGGGTGGGGATATCTCATCTCATTTTTTCACTTGCCTCCGTGGATTTGGGTAATCCTGTTTGACCGCTCATCTACTCATTGCCTTATCACCATGACCTCTGATACGTTGATTTCAAATACTGCCAATTCCTTTGTCGTGCCACCGATATGTTCAAGAGAAGTTGACCTCTGCAAAGAAACAACCTCCCTCTGATAGCTCGCACAATCTTGATTCACAACATTATCTCTCTGTCTCGTGTCGATGATGTGGGAAACATTATGGCCCACCTTCGATCAAGGTCACTTCCTGTCGACTTCAGCTCATTATCCAGGAAGTTGATCTAGAGACTCCCTTCCGGTGCCTTGGAGCCTGCATGCCTCAATGGCAGGTTCTTCGTGTTCGACATGAGGTTTTCATCATTGGCCTCCGATCGAATGATTCTACGGGTGTTCGACGTCAGATCACTAATTCGCACGCCGTAGATTGTACCTATAGTACCTTGAGGGCCATTGTCATTATTGGTGGTACCTCTCGCGTCTGTTAACAGTTTCCAATATTGACTGGTAATCAGACGATGTTCATGCATGTTCGACTTCAGCTCATATATTTGCATGCTTGAACTTGTACTTTTGTTCGGGTCGAGATGGAGCGCAAGACCCTGGATTGTGTCTGTTGTAATCCAGGCGTGATTCTTGATACATGACTCATTCATTGGATGGTTGTGACCATACCTGAGTCAATTCATTGATCCTAACCAGATGGCTGCGTCCATACTATGGATCTAGATTATCATGTACTCTCTTATGGATGGCTGCGACCATACCACGTACATCATGTATTTGAGCTATCAGTTGTATCTCTCAATGCAGATTCTCGGCGGCAGCTACATGTATTCTTGTAAAGCATTTCACCCCTCTCTCTCCCTCGGGACTCATGCTTTAGGGGGCATCTGTTACACAGTGATTTGTCGCCATTGGTCACCGTCCCTGTTACCCCTGTTTCCATACATTAGAGGACGCATTCCGGGACCTGTGAGCAGTGACATAGCCTAAAAACACTTGCATTATGTTCCCCTGAGTATGTACTTCATGTTCCCTGAAGACACCTTCTGCAAAATATCCTTGAAAAGTGCCCTTTTCCCATTAGCACGGGTCAAGAATGTCTTACCCGCGCCAATCACTGAGATCCACAAAAGGGGGTGCGACCATTGGCGCTCTGTCTCAGAACAAAACCCACGCCAACTAAGTTTGGTAATGATTTTTGACAAACGCGCGCCCAGATGTTTTTTCCCTTCAGATCACGAAGTCTTTTGAGGATAAAGTTTATCTGATAGAGGTCGAGAGTCATCATCTATCCTTGACATCTATCTACAGCGGCTTTTCAGAGATAATGCCAATCCACAATGGGTGTCCTGATGCATCGTATCTTCCTCCCTTCTCCATCTATAAAAGTCTGTCCTCGTGCATTAGACAAGCTAGTTTTTGAGTAATGCTAGTTGTGATTATGCTTGTCTTGAGTGATAGTAAGAGCCTTGAAGCATAGGGAGGTTATGCTGCCGGAAGTCTGAGAGAGAGAAGGTCTATTGCAAGATATACATAGCTGCTCGCCCAGCCAGAGGAGAGGTTCAACGTCAGAACCTTGGTTGTATCTTTCTCTGTTGATTATTCATTAATAAACGACTACTGTTATGGTTCCAATCTCATTGTTAATCATGATAATGTTTGGTTTATTTCCTTTCTGACTGAAATATAGTTGTATTTTAGTGTATTTTATGCTTGTATTCGCTTCGTTCTTTGCATGTGCAGGTATCCATACGCGGGGATCGCAAGGATTGTGACCTGCCGGAGCAAGGGAACGGGAGTATCAACTCTTCTTCGACATTAGCGTTGGACTCCAGGTTGGTTCTCGTAATCCACTTTCAGTATGCAACTAGGAACTTGCATAGTAGCGTGATTTGATTGTTGCTAGACCCATTTTGGGCTAGTGGGATCGCCTCTGTCCGCAGAGGGGATTTACCTCTCCAACACCAACCAAAAATTATTTAGGTCATTCACATTACATACATAATTAAAGCATATAACTAAAATCAATTCACTACCATATAAAACAGGTAGCCATGTCATCTTGAATCTAGAAAAAAACCAAGTTGTTCACCAACTATTTCTTATTGGTTCAAATTTCACTCTTACACAACCATTAACATTTCTTGTCCTTAAAAAAATGGAAAATTGGGTATGGTAAATTATGTATTTATGTTATTTTTAGTTTTATTCAACATTAAATTGTTTTGTTGATATCAAATGCCTTTTTTGTTTTTACTGTTAGGTGATTTCACTGTTTCATCATGGATCCATCTATTTGGAGTTGTCTTCCATTCGAAGTTCTTGAACTTGTCTTCTTGTGGCTCCATTTATCGGTTGTGATAAAGTTTGGCACTGTTTGTAAAAAATGGGAGAATTATTTGCAAAACCCGTCTTTCTTTTTATGTTGCAAGAATGTCTCTACGAATGAATTTGGATTTCTCGTTCCTTTCCTCAATAGTGAATACAATTGTTTGGCTGCTCAATACCTTAATCAGAATGGCTACATATATCAATTTCATTTGGGATTCATAGATTCAAGATACAGAGTAGAGTGTATTTTTGGACCAATGGTGGTTTTATCCTTACCAATAGAATGCTCCCAAACACACAACTATTTTGTAATGAATCCATTTACGAAGGCATTTAAAAACATAGGGCCAATACGAATTGGAGACTCAGGATTCTTTTCATTATTGGAAAATGTAAGCAGCAAAAATTATGACTGGGTTGTTCTAAAACATATCTATGACAGAATGTAGTCTGAATTTTATGTTTGTAGTAGTCTTGAGAGGGTATGGAAAAGGGTTGTTGTTCCATTTGGTGGAACTTCACCCCCTAAGAATGTAGTCTTCTATAAAAGTAAATTGTTTTGGCTGTATCTTGACAAGGAGTGTGAAGATTATCCTCGGTACAGGTATACAATCTACTTTTTTGACGTAATAAAAAATGAGTGGGGTTTTTCATTTGTTCCAATCAGTGACATACGTTGTATGTCGTTAGCAATATACATGAATCAGTTGATATGCCTTGTCAATGATGGCTCCACTTCTGTATGGTCAATTGAAGAATTAGATCATTTCCAATTTGGTCAACCATGTGTTGAACGAAGAATTAACTACTTTGAAGATGATTGGGGTTTCAGATGGAAGTTGTTGGAAGAAATTTCTGGAGATATAAATAACAAATGTCATGGCTATCTTCCATTCCGAACTTTCCATGGTCTGGTTCTTATGTGCAATTCCAGTGAAGTTCCTTTCCTATTATATGACATGGTAACTCGCATATGTTTTCCAATATATATTGATAATTCAAGTAATGAGTAGATATCTTGGTTTTGGTACCCAACATTGGAGGATTGCAATGATTTGATTGAGTATGGAGATGTTTTTGCAATTGTTGCCCGTATGGATTCTGTTGATGAGATTCCACCATTGGATATGGTGATGGATTCTTAGGATATTAGTATTCTTAGGAGTTCTTATAAATATTTCCATTTTATATACTCTCTATGGTTGTGGAAAATATTTCCATTTTTGCCTCTATACATACTATGTGTCTTTATGGTAATACTTTAAAATTATGTTTGTATCAATCTTTGTGATGTAAAATATTTAATATTGTTTCCCCTAAAGTTTTCTTATTTACATGTAAATGTTTCTCGATGTTATGCATTTTTCTTTGTTTGTATAATTATAATTTCTATGATTTATGTTATACATATTATTTGTATTGGTTTTTTTCATTGATTCTCAAACAATGTTATATGTTCATGTTCAATTTCGATTAACTCTGTGTTTTTCTATTACGAAGTATGAAAATGAAATAATATATAGATTTATGACATCCATTATTCATATTTAAAAAAAAAATGTGTGTGGAAGTTGCACTTCATCTACTTAAATCAATAGCATAAGATTAGGTAGAGATGGTTTATCAAATGTAATTTTGTATTTTGTTTTGAGTGTTTTTTGCATATCAATATTGTCTTTATATTCATATTACTTTATGAATAAGTTTATATTATTTGTAAATATATTTAAACTACTCATAATTAACCCAATTAATTGTTCACTATAAATTAACTATGTGGCACCATTGTTTTGAGAATGGTTCAAACATTTTTTTAATGGGTTGTTAGACAACCCATTAAGATCAAGTTATATATCATTATTTTTTTTAAACAATGGAGACATATAGAATTAATTGTTTTAGAAAACACATTTTCTTAATGGTTAAGAACATTTAAATTATAACTATTATGATTAGTGTATTTTTTAAAAATACATTATTAAGTAAGAAATACTATTCTAATAAATATTAAGAAATTCAAATAATTAAAAAAAGTCATAAATATATATAATTATGTTAAAAAATCTCACAAACATAAAACATATTACATTTTTTATTATTTAAATTTCCTAATATTTATTAATTTAACCTCCATTTACCACATAATCATAATCATGTAGATATTAACATATACACTATTTATGTTCCATGTTTATGATTCCATAATGAATATTTTATTATTTATTGTAGACATGTCCTCTGAAGCCACAAGCAAGCATACAACAAAAAGAAATTTGTCACCACAATGACGTGAGAGGCCTAATGAAAGCCATCGTTTGCGGTATCAACAAAATAAAGACGCCATAAATGAGTGTAGGAGAGCTACATATAATAGAAAAATGAGTGAAGCCACTCTTCAAAATGATTCTATAATTCCTCGTAAGTATCGCACTATGGACGATATAATGGAAAGAACATCTCCTGTTGATAGTTCATTATCAGGATATGCTCCTCCTCAACATAATGTTGTTGTTCGATGCTCTTTTGAAAATGTTCATAACATTAGGGAAACATCTTGCAATCGGGAAGAACGCCATATTGATATTGTGGATGCAAATGTCCACCCTAACCCTTCCATGTGTCCAATTGCATGTTTTGATGGCCAAAGGTTGCAAAACATCCATGGTGGAGGTAATGACATTTTGTGTGATGATTTGGATGATAGTTTACTTGGCCATTTGTTTGATAGTTTGGATCTAGTTACTCGAAACAAAAGACCTTCAAATCCTACTTCTCAAAGTAATGTGGTCCCACCAAGAGAATCAATCATCCCTGATAGCATTCCGTGCGGCACAATGGAGGTAACACAATTATATTTTGATTTTCGCTGCAATAGTGATTGTTCTACTACATTCCTATATTTACAAAGTTTTGTTTACTAAACTTATGTTATTTTATTCTCTTCGGATAGGATACAACTTGTTTTAATAGAGGTCTAGATATTAACTCCCAAAGTGTTCCATCTACTAATATGAGAAGTGAAGATGAAGCATGTCATAATATTCCCATGCATTCTCCTCGACGATCAAATTGACATACTAATGTAAATTTTCAATGTTTTTGATTTTCTTTTCATTTTTTAAATTTATAATTTCTTAGACATTGAATTTTATGGTGTATTTTATTCTCTTTGAACAGGACACAAGTCATTTCAATAGAGGCATACAAATTAACTTCATAGATGTTCCATCTACTGATGTTAGAAGTGAAGAGGAACCATCTCATAGCGTTCATCCACATCGCCAAACAAATGTAAATGTTGAGTGCATTTGATATTTTTCTTATTTTTTCATTTACAGTTTCCTGGAAATTGTGTTTTGTAACCTTTCATGGAGAAACCATGATCTTATCTCATTAGGTTGGAGAATTGGAATCCAAAACATCAAATTGTAAAACTAATGTAGATGTTCAATGTATTTGATTTATTTTCAATTTTTGAATCTTTCTTTTTTGGACATTTAGTTTTATAACATATTTTATTTTTTTGAAATAGGAAACAACTCATTTGAATAGAGGCAAAGAAACTACATCCAAAAATGTTCCATCCACTAATCTTAGAATCCAAGAGCAACCATGTCATAACCCTCATCCACATGAAGACACAAATGTAAATTTTGAATGCATTTGATTCTTTTTCATTTTCTTCATTTATAATTAGTTGGAAATTAAATTTTAAAGTCTTTTATGACAAAGAGACCTTTACATCCTCTCAGGTTCATGAAATGCACACCATAAATTTGGAAATACATTCTCATAGATCCATTCCACATGCTTCAAATTTGCGAAGGGAATCTCATGTTCTTGAAGATGAAGTAAATGTTAGAAGAGATTTTACTCATCCAAATTGTTTTCAACATGGTTCGGCAAGTAGAGATCATATTCATTTTGTTGAAAACATGATTGCAATGCATAAAAGGTTCCGAGCAAAGATAGATAGCTTGTCAGTTGTCCAAATGCGCCACATTTGCCAAGAATCATATCCCAAAATCCTTGTTGTGAGACATTCTAAAGGACTTGTTTGCAGATGATGTAAGAGTGAAAGAGGAGCCCATCTTTTTTGTTAATATAATAACATGGATCCTAGTGAGAAACCTCATATTTTAAGAGTTCTTACTCAAGTTGAAGAAATGCTAATAGCACGTGTGAATCCTATTTTGCAAGTGACACATGCTCGAGGTGGGAAATATAAGTATAGTGGTCATACAATTAGCTTTCCTCAAGATATTTCTATAATTGTACAAAGCCTTCCCCGACATGTTGAAGATATTGACTTTCTAATTGTGAGGAGACATGGTGCTCAGTCTAAATATTATGAATGTTATGTCAAAAGATCTCGAGTGATGGTTGCATTGCTTTTCAAAATCAAACATGATCAATATTATCGAGATGTTGTAATTGATTATGATTCAGTGAATGCTCTACCCGAAAGATCAACAGATGTCTCCTCCAGGCTTAAATTTGTTGATTGTGATATTGAAGAATCTGAGATCAATGAAACTAATAATGAAGAGTTTCATGCTGAGCATTTTCCCTCTCATCCTTCTTCCTTTGTTGCTCGCCTACCGAATGAACGAAGAGAAGTGGAAGAAATTAGAGCATTTCTTGAGAATGTTGATACTTCATATGTTCAAGACATGGATTGGCCCAACATTGGAACCTCTCCAGTGAATGAATATAATACAAAGGGGTTATTAGATATGGAATTCCCAACATTGTTCCCCATTGGTGATGTTGATTAGTTGCAACCACGTATTTGTAGTGTTGAACTTCATGCGTATGCATTTCATCTTCTTAGGTACTATGATCAGAGATTTTGAAGCCATCCTCACTTTCGACATTACCTATTAAACATGATAATGTGGCATCGGAGCCAAACAACTGCTGCAATTTTTGCAAAGAAACATTTACATGATAACTCACCTACAACAGTTGGGGAGTTGTGTCACCAACTATATGATTTACCACATAATAAGTTGGCTGAGCATCTTACGCGGTTTGGTTCTTCTCTGAGAGGTGCAAGGGAATATTGGACTAAGTGTTGATCTGAATTGACAGACATGATTACTCAATTAGGATGTCCATCTTTATTTTTTACTTTGACTGCAGCTAATACAAAGTGGCCAGAGTTGCATAACCGCATGCCCATACATTCACATTCTCGTTCTTCAAATGAGCATCATATGAAAATTGAGAATGTTATCCAATACCCTCATATTGTTGCAACATTTATGCACCACAGATTCAATATTTTTCGAGAGGAAGTTATCCAAAAATATCTTAAAGCTAAAGACTTTTGGTACAGGTTTGTGTTCAATTTTTTTTCTATACTTTTTCAACTTTTATTATGATTGTATTTATATTGTTTGTAGTAACTATATATTCATTTATTTCAGATATGACTGCAAACATAGGGGTTCAACACATATCCATGGTTTCCTATGGTTAGAAGGTGCTCCTGACATGGAAATACTTGATTGGTCAAATAGTTATGATGTACAACTTGCAAAGATATTCTTTGACAAATATGTAACTGCATGGAATCCACGTGACATACATCGTCGCAACATAATGGTTCCACGAAGCCTCAATGATGACCCTTGCCTATTGAATATTGGTCAGATTTTCTCTTCTAATCCTCATAATGATTACGAAGAATTGTTAAACCGTGTCCAAAGGCACACAAAGTGTATTGTGGATTCTTGTTTGCACAAAAAGGGAACTATTCTAACATGTTGGTACAATGCTCCATGGGATCTTTCTGATGAATCAAGATAGATGATCAAGGAAGAAAAAAATATGAGCCAACAAGAAATGATGAAAGGCTTAATGTACATAACATTGACCTTCTAAGAATGTGGCGTGTAAATGTTGATTGCCAGCTAGTGCTTTCTCACTATGCTATGTTGAAATACATTGCTAAGTATGCATCGAAAGCAGAAAAAGGTCTAAAAGTTATCATCATATGTTAACTAGAATTTCAAATTCTATTGGCTCTGAGGATCATGCTTTATGTGCATATAGAAATTTTCTTGCAGAAACGATTGTTGACCATGACATTGGAGCACAAGAAACATGCCATATGTTGCTTAAGCTACCTCTTGTTGTTTGTAGTCGGAAATTTGTTTCCTTAAATGTTGGAAGAAATTTTTTTAGGAAAATATCAAGGGATGGCTAGAAATGTTCATCTAAGAATACTTTTGTTCAACATTATTAGAAGAGACCTTTTTTCCTTGAACATCTATCTTTGATAAAAACAACAAGATCTTGGACATTTGATAGCAAGCATAAACAAGATCCATGGAAGCCTAGAGATGTTCATGCTATTGTTTGGGTTTGGCCATGGTTTTATTCTATTCCTAGTGAGGCTTCAGAGGAATTTGAAACCTTTTGTTGGACAAAATTGCTATTGTACAAGCCATTTCATGACATTCCTGCAGAAATTGGCCTTTCAGCTGAAATTATTATTGAAAGTTGGAGGAATTTTTTATATCGAGCATGGCATGTTGATCGAAATCCATCAATTATAGAAAATATTGAAGATGAAGAAGATGGTGATTTTTCTAACCAAGAAATGAATCTTGAAGATGATTTTCAAGAATGGCAGATTTTCTCTCATTTGGTTCCACCAAATGATGTGAATGTTTCTGATCTTCACACCCTTGGTCGAAGGGACTTTGATATATCCTTTGACTAGGAAAGTACAACTATTTATGATGATGTTGCATAAGAAGCTATTAATTTTATAAGGAATGCAAAATCAATGGGTGATATTGTTGACCTTTCAAACAAAACATTTGCATCTCCAGATTCTTTGTTGGAAAAACAATGACTTGCTTTTGAAATTGTCTTAAGGCACTTTGCTGAATATGAGATTCGTGAAGCTCTTCTTATGATTATTCAAGGCACTACGGGCACTGGGAAGTCTTTCCTTATCCATTGTATTTTTGAAGCTCTTTCTAATTTGTCAACTAATGGAAGAAGCCCTTTGCTTCTTCTTTCCCCAACAGGAATAGCCACTTTTAATATACATGCAAAAATAATACACTCAGCACTAAAAATTCCAATTAAAGATATGCATGCACTACAGGGGCAGTCACTTGCAGTATTCCAAGAAGAAATGTGACATGTTAGATATATATTGATTGGAATGAGCTTTCTAGGATCAAGGTTGTTTATGCAAATAGATGCTCGATTATGAGAATAATTTCTAGAGAAAAATAATTGTCCTTTTGGTGGAAGATTCATCATCCTTGTGGGTGACCTTGGCCAACTGCCTCCTGTCAGAGATAAGCCTTTGTATACAAGTAATACAGCAGGGAAAGTCTTGCGGAACAAATTCAACATTGTTGTCACTCTTGACACAATCTTTCGCCAACAAGGGAATAATGAGAAACAATCTTGTTTTCGTAGAGTCCTCAATAACATAAGAAACATAGAACCTATTCTTGAATATTGGGAGTTTCTTATGTCACGAGCTGATATGAGGTCAAATCCTAGAGAAATAGATTTATTTAATGCAACAGTTCGCATGTTTCCAACAAATAATTTTACCTCCTTCCATAATAGGCATATGTTAAAATCATTAAATTCTCCAATTGCGCAATGTGTTGTTGAGCATTCAAGGTGTTCAGAAATTAGTGGTGTTGATGATGATCAATTGGACCGTGAAGTTTTGTTGTGTCATGGTCAGCGTGTTATGTTGACATGTAATTTATGGGTTGAAGCTAGCTTGGTGAATGGTGCACTTGGTTTTGTTAAGGATATATTCTATCCACCTACCTCTAAGCCACCTCAACTTCCAATGTTCACAACTGTTGTTTTTTATAAGTATGTTGGTGTTCCATTTGATGCAAGCAATCCAAACATTGTCCCTATCACCCCAGTGATAAGAGGAAATCGAAAACAAATTCCTTTGAAGATGGCATGGGCTCTTACAATCCACAAGTCATAGGGATTGACTTTAGAACGAGCGTCAGTTGATATTGGGAATAAAGAGCAGCAAGGCCTTACCTTCACAACCATATCAAGAGTGAAATCAATAGATGGTTTACGCATTGCACCGCCTTTTTCTTTCCAACATTATACCAAGATGAAAGATAGTGCATATGTTACAATTAAGAAGAAGGAAGAGGAGCAATTGAAGTCCATATCACTATGAAATCCATATTATTGATGGGATTTCATGTTCTAGGTGTTTATATCAATATTCTTGAGATTTATACTATTAATACATTCATGTATTGATATCAATGTATTTATGGCTTAAATTTTATTTATTGTTTATAGTGATATAAATATGTTATTATTAATGTAGTGATGATTTATCATGTTTTAGTGCTTTATGGTTTGCAATGTGGTTCTTATATTAGTTTTGGTTTATGTTTTTTATTATTTTTTTTGCCTTATAGAATTATTTATGTTTATATATTGATGCCATGGATTTAGGGCTTAGGTTCAAATTAATATTTCCTTGGGTTTATAATATTAAATGATTAGGTTTATTTGTTCTTTAAGTTTGTAATATTAATAATTCCTTTGCTTTATAATTTATTCCCTTTGTTAACTAAAGATGGCATGGGCTCTTACAATCCACAAGTCACATGGATTGACTTTAGAACGAGCATCAGTTGATCTCAGGAATAAAGAGAAGCAAGCCCTTGCCTTCACAGCCATATCAAGAGTGAAATCAATAGTTTATAATATCAAATTATTTGTTTTCTTCATTCTTCAACTTTTTAATATTAATAATTCCTTGGGTTCATATTCCTTGAGGTTTTAGTTTTAATCCCTTGGGTTTACTATTCCTCTGGGTTTATTATATCAATCCCTTGGATTCAGTATTCCCTTGGGTTTATATTATTAGTCCCTTTTGTTTAATAATATTGCCTTAGGTTCATAATCCCTTGGGATTTTAGTATTAATCCCTTGGGTTTATAATATCAATCGCTTGGGTTTATTATTCCTGAGTCAAACAAGGTTTATTATGATGTCGACCATGGTATAACATGGAATTGTGATAAGGATTGTCTCAATATGAACATCAATGATGGTCAATCATGTTTATTTCAATTTTATAATATTTGTCTTAGGGTTTATATACGTTGGGTTTATAATATTAGTCCCTTGGGTTTAATATTATTCCCTTGGGTTCATAATCCCTTCGGGTCTTAGTATTAATCCCTTCATTTTATTATTCCTTTGGGTTTCTCATATTAATCCCTTGGGTTTATTATTCCCTTAGGTTTATAATATCGACCATGGTAAACCATTGTCAATCATAACCAACCATGGTCAACTATGTTTGAATGTCACATTGTGAGAAGGATTGTCTCACCATGAAAATAAATAATAATCCCTTGGGTTTATTATTCCTTTGGGCTTATTACATCAATCCCTTTGGTTTTTATTCCCTTGGTTTTATATTATTAGTCCATTTTGTTTAATAGTATTCCCTTTCGTTCATAATCCCTTGGGATTTAGTATTAATCCCTTGGGTTTATAATATCAATCACTTGGGTTTATTATTCCTGAGTCAAACACGATTTATTATGATTTTGACCATGGTCCAACATGGGATTGTGATAAGGATTGTCTCAATATGAAAATCAATGATGGTACATCATGTTTATTTCAATGTTTATAATATTTTTCTTAGGGTTTACATGCGTTGGGTTTATAATATTAGTCCCTTGGGTTTAATATTATTCCCTTGGGTTCATCACCCCTTGGGGTTTTAGTACTAGTCCCTTCGTTTATTATTCCTTTCAGTTTCTCATATTAACCCCTTGGGTTTATTATTCCCTTAGGTTTATAATATTGATCATGGTAAACCATTGTCAATCATAGCCAACCATGGTCAACCATGCTTGAATGTCACATTGTCACAAGGATTTTCTAACTATGAAAATAAATGATGTTTATTTTAGTGTTTGTAATATTTATATCTGGGTTTACGAATGTTGGGTTTATAATATTAGTCCCTTGGGTTTAATATTATTCCCTTGGGTTCATAATCCCTTGGGGTTTTACTATTAATCCCTTGGGTTTATAATATCAATCCCTTGGGTTTATTATTACCCCATGTTTATAATATCAATCATGGTAAACCATGGTTGAATGTCACATTATCACAAGGTGATGCAGGGTTACCCCCGCTTACACCCACAGTATGCATGTGAAATGCATCAGCCCATTTGTCCCAGGTATTTTAACTCTCTAAGGAGTCAAAATCTCTAACCTCCAATGGTTAAGGCCCTATTAATCAACATAGGCTAACCAACATACAATATTCACTTATCAGGACTTTAATCACCCCTTAACCTTCAAATAAGACTTTATTAAATCCTTTCTTTTAAATCGTTCCTATCGAACTAAAACCCCCTCATTAACCTTTATATATGTTAATATCGGGACTTTCTTTACCCTTCTAAACCTTCGTTACCCGTTAACCACACACACACACACACACACATATAACCATTCCTTCTTTAAACCTTGGTTATATATGTTTAAACGCATAAACCTTCCGTCGATGCTATTTTCCTTTATAAACCTTTTACAAAGGAAATGCCCACAAAACATACCTTTCCGCTTTATACGCCCTCTGCATGAATTCTGAGGTTCCACCTTTATCGCTAATCGCAATCGCCATATTCTGCAGTCACATTAGCATGTGGTTCCCATCTCCTACGATATGCGATTAACCTCGGAACTCAAAACATATTAACAACGCCATATAATACCATCAGTTCCGCTCCTTTGTATGTCGCATTACTTCTCTGCCATTGATCTTCTCCCAAAAGATCCAACAATTCACGGTAGATTTCAGGTTAACAAGACACACGGGGGTTAACCACCTGATAAAACAGTTACCCCACACTCCTCCACTGCTACGTGTCCTATGATTTATGGAATCAAAGCCAAAACTCTTAATACCGCTTACCACTACTTTGCCGCCTGAAATACCACTCGAGGTTATAAACCTGCCTTTTTACTGTGTTAACTCTTGCGCTCTTCCATATGCGATGATCGTCGATCTACTCCATCAGATGGTTCCGATAGTTCCTTTAAGTTACTCTGTTGTTTAATCTGGACCGTTGATCACTGAGATCCAACGGTTACTATGCGCCAACGCCTCACTTCTCTGCTCGTCCCTTTTTTACTTAGACTTTACACTATTTTCATTGTTTCCTCTGTGGGTTTGGGGTTTTCTTCAAGGTTTACATTTATAATATTATTGTTGGGATTTCATGTTCTAGTTGTTTATATCAATATTCTTGAGATTTATACTATTAATACATTCATGTATTGATATCAATGTATTTATGACTTAAAATCTATTTATTGTTTATAATGTAGTGATATAAATGTGTTATTATTAATGTAATGATGATTTATCATGTTTTAGTGCTTTATGGTTTGCAATGCGGTTCTTATATTGGTTTTGGTTTATGATTTTTGTTTTTTTTTTTGTTTTTTTGTTTTCGGTTTTGGTTTTTTTTTTTTTGTGTTATAGCATTATTTATGTTTATATATTGATGCCATGGATTTAGGGCTTAGGTTCGGTTTACTATTTCCTTGGGTTTACAATATTAAATGATTAGGTTTATTTGTTCTTTAAGTTTGTAATATTAATAATTCCTTTGGTTTATCATTTATTCCCTTTGTTTTATTAATCCCCAATATTAAGGTTTAAATAATAGTCCTAAGGTTTAATATTAATCCCTTACATTTACAATGTTTATTCCTTCAATTTATTGACGTGCTACTTTCATAATATTAACAATCCCTAGGGTTTATTGATCCATTAGGTTTATAATATTCATAGTCACGTGGGTTGATCAATCCGTTCGGTTTAAAAAATTAATTCCTATTAATCCCTTGCCATTTTTTATCCCTTTGGTTTCTAATATTTTTCCCTTGGGTTTATTAATTCCCAATGGTTTATAATATCAAATTATTGGTTTTCTTCGTTCTTCAACTTTTTAATATTAATAATTCCTTGGGTTCATAATCCCTTGAGGTTTTAGTGTTAATCCCTTGGGTTTATATTATTAGTCTCTTTTGTTTAATAATATTGCCTTAGGTTCATAATCCCTTGGGGTTTTAGTATTAATCCCTTGGGTTTATAATATCAACCGATTGAGTTTATTATTCCCAAGTCAAACATGGTTTATTATAATGTTGACCATGGCCCAACATGGAATTGTGATAGGAATTGTCTCAATATGTAAATCAATGATGGTCGATCATGTTTATTTTAATGTTTATAATATTAGTCCCTTGGATTTAATATTATTCCCTTGGGTTCATAATCCCTTGGGGTCTTAGTATTAATCACTTCGTTTTATTATTCCTTTGGGTTTCTCATATTAATCCCTTGGGTTTATTATTCCCTTAGGTTTATAATATCGATCATGGTAAACCATTGTCAATCATAGCCAACCATGCTTGAATGTCACATTGTGACAAGGATTGTCTCACCATGAAAATAAATAATAATCCCTTGGGTTTATTATTCCTTTGGGTTTATTATATCAATCCCTTGGGTTTATTATTCCCTTGGGTTTATATTATTAGTCCCTTTTGTTTAATAGTATTCCCTTTGGTTCATAATCCCTTGGGGTTTTAGTATTAATCCCTTGGGTTTATAATATCAATCACTTGGGTTTATTATTCCTGAGTCAAACATGGTTTATTATGATGTCGACCATGGTCCAACATGGAATTGTCATAAGGATTGTCTCAATATGAAAATCAATGGTGGTCCGTCATTTTTATTTCAATGTTTATAATATATGTCTTAGGGTTTATATACGTTGGGTTTATAATATTGGTCCCTTGGGTTAAATATTATTCCCTTGGGTTCATAACCCCTTGAGATTTTAGTACTAATCGCTTCGTTCTATTATTCCTTTCAGCGTCTCATATTAATCCCTTGGGTTTATTATTCCCTTAGGTTTATAATATCGACTATGGTAACCATTGTCAATCATAGCCCACCATGGTCAACCATGCTTGAATGTCACATTGTCACAAGGATTTTCTAACCATGAAAATAAATGATGTTTATTTTAGTGTTTGTAATATTTATATTTGGGTTTACGAATGTTGGGTTTATAATATTAGTCCCTTGGTTTTAATATTATTCCCTTGGGTTCATAATCCCTTGGGGTTTTAGTATTAATCCCTTGGGTTTATTATTCATTTGGGTTTACAATATCAATCCCTTGGGTTTATTATTGCCTCATGTTTATAATATCAATCATGGTCAACCATGGTTGAATGTCATATTGTCACAAGGATTGTCTCACCATGAATAAATAATGTTTATTTTAGTCTCTGTAATATTTATATTTGGGTTTACAAATGTTGGGTTTATAGTATTAGTCCCTTAGGCTTAATATTATTCCCTTGGGTTCATAATCCCTTGGGGTTTTAGTATTAATCCCTTGGGTTTATTATTCATTTGGGTTTATAATGTAAATAAGATGGGTTTACTATTCCCTTAGGTTTATAATATCAGTCATGGTCAACCATTGTCAATCATAACCAACCATGGTCAACCATGTTTTTATGTTGCATTGTGACAAGGATTGTCTCACCATCAAAATAAACCATGTTTATTTTAGTGTTCGTAGTATTTATATTTGGGTTTATCAATATTTGGTTTATAATATTAGTCCCATGGGTTTAATATTATTCCCTTCAGTTCATAATCCCTTGGGGTTTTAGTATTAATCCCTTAGTTTTGTTATTCATTTGGGTTTATAATATCAATCCCTTGGGTTTATTATTCCCTTAGGTTTATAATATCAATCATGGTCAACCATGGTTGATTCTCGCGTGGTCACATTATCACAAGGTGATGCAGGGTTACCCCCGCTTAATCCCACAGTGTGCATGTGAAATGCATCAGCCCATTTGTCCCAGGTATTTTAACTCTCTAAGGAGTCAAAATCTCTAACCTCCAATGGTTAAGGCCCTATTAATCAACATAGGCTAGCCAACATACAATATTCACTTATCAGGACTTTAGTCACCCCTTAACCTTCAAATAAGACTTTATTAAATCCTTTCTTTTAAATCGTTCCTATCGAACTAAAACCCCCTCATTAACCTTTATATATGTTAATATCGGGACTTTCTTTACCCTTCTAAACCTTCGTTACCCGTTAACCACACACACACACACACACACATATAACCATTCCTTCTTTAAACCTTGGTTATATATGTTTAAACGCATAAACCTTCCGTCGATGCTATTTTCCTTTATAAACCTTTTACAAAGGAAATGCCCACAAAACATACCTTTCCGCTTTATACGGCCTCTGCATGAATTTTGAGGTTCCACCTTTATCGCTAATCGCAATCGCCATAGTCTGCAGTCACATTAACATGTGGTTCCCATCTCCTTCCATATGCGATTAACCTCGGAACTCAAAACATATTAACAACGCCATATAATACCATCAGTTCCGCTCCTTTGTATGTCGCATTACTTCTCTGCCATTGATCTTCTCCCAAAAGATCCAACAATTCACGGTAGATTTCAGGTTAACAAGACACACGGGGGTTAACCACCTGATAAAACAGTTACCCCACACTCCTCCACTGCTACGTGTCCTATGATTTATGGAATCAAAGCCAAAACTCTTAATACCGCTTACCACTACTTTGCCGCCTGAAATACCACTCGAGGTTATAAACCTGCCTTTTTACTGTGTTAACTGTTGCGCTCTTCCATATGCGATGATCGTCGATCTACTCCATCAGATGGTTCCGATAGTTCCTTTAAGTTACTCTGTTGTTTAATCTGGACCGTTGATCACTGAGATCCAACGGTTACTATGCGCCAACGCCTCACTTCTCTGCTCGTCCCTTTTTTACTTTGACTTTACACTATTTTCATTGTTTCCTCTGTGGGTTTGGGGTTTTCTTCAGGGTTTACATTTATAATATTATTGTTGGGATTTCATGTTCTACGTGTTTATATCAATATTCTTGAGATTTATACTATTAATACATTCATGTATTGATATCAATGTATTTATGGCTTAAATTCTATTTATTGTTTATAATGTAGTGATATAAATGTGTTATTATTAATGTAATGATGATTTATCATGTTTTAGTGCTTTATGGTTTGCAATGTGGTTCTTATATTGGTTTTGGTTTATGTTTTTTTTTTTTTTTTTTGTTTTTTTTGTTTTCGGTTTTGGTTTTTTTTTTTTTGTGTTATAGCATTATTTATGTTTATATATTGATGCCATGGATTTAGGGCTTAGGTTCGGTTTACTATTTCCTTGGGTTTATAATATTAAATGATTAGGTTTATTTGTTCTTTAAGTTTGTAATATTAATAATTCCTTTGGTTTATCATTTATTCCCTTTGTTTTATTAATCCCCAATATTAAGGTTTAAATAATAGTCCTAAGGTTTAATATTAATCCCTTACATTTACAATGTTTATTCCTTCAATTTATTGACGTGCTACTTTCATAATATTAACAATCCCTAGGGTTTATTGATCCATTAGGTTTATAATATTCATAGTCACGTGGGTTGATCAATCCGTTCGGTTTAAAAAATTAATTCCTATTAATCCCTTGCCATTTTTTATCCCTTTGGTTTCTAATATTTTTCCCTTGGGTTTATTAATTCCCAATGGTTTATAATATCAAATTATTGGTTTTCTTCGTTCTTCAACTTTTTAATATTAATAATTCCTTGGGTTCATAATCCCTTGAGGTTTTAGTGTTAATCCCTTGGGTTTATATTATTAGTCCCTTTTGTTTAATAATATTGCCTTAGGTTCATAATCCCTTGGGGTTTTAGTATTAATCCCTTGGGTTTATAATATCAATCGCTTGGGTTTATTATTCCCAAGTCAAACATGGTTTATTATAATGTTGACCATGGCCCAACATGGAATTGTGATAGGAATTGTCTCAATATGTAAATCAATGATGGTCGATCATGTTTATTTTAATGTTTATAATATTAGTCCCTTGGATTTAATATTATTCCCTTGGGTTCATAATCCCTTGGGGTCTTAGTATTAATCCCTTCGTTTTATTATTCCTTTGGGTTTCTCATATTAATCCCTTGGGTTTATTATTCCCTTAGGTTTATAATATCGATCATGGTAAACCATTGTCAATCATAGCCAACCATGCTTGAATGTCACATTGTGACAAGGATTGTCTCACCATGAAAATAAATAATAATCCCTTGGGTTTATTATTCCTTTGGGTTTATTATATCAATCCCTTGGGTTTATTATTCCCTTGGGTTTATATTATTAGTCCCTTTTGTTTAATAGTATTCCCTTTGGTTCATAATCCCTTGGGGTTTTAGTATTAATCCCTTGGGTTTATAATATCAATCACTTGGGTTTATTATTCCTGAGTCAAACATGGTTTATTATGATGTCGACCATGGTCCAACATGGAATTGTCATAAGGATTGTCTCAATATGAAAATCAATGATGGTCCGTCATTTTTATTTCAATGTTTATAATATATGTCTTAGGGTTTATATACGTTGGGTTTATAATATTGGTCCCTTGGGTTAAATATTATTCCCTTGGGTTCATAACCCCTTGAGATTTTAGTACTAATCGCTTCGTTCTATTATTCCTTTCAGCGTCTCATATTAATCCCTTGGGTTTATTATTCCCTTAGGTTTATAATATCGACTATGGTAACCATTGTCAATCATAGCCCACCATGGTCAACCATGCTTGAATGTCACATTGTCACAAGGATTTTCTAACCATGAAAATAAATGATGTTTATTTTAGTGTTTGTAATATTTATATTTGGGTTTACGAATGTTGGGTTTATAATATTAGTCCCTTGGTTTTAATATTATTCCCTTGGGTTCATAATCCCTTGGGGTTTTAGTATTAATCCCTTGGGTTTATTATTCATTTGGGTTTACAATATCAATCCCTTGGGTTTATTATTGCCTCATGTTTATAATATCAATCATGGTCAACCATGGTTGAATGTCATATTGTCACAAGGATTGTCTCACCATGAATAAATAATGTTTATTTTAGTCTCTGTAATATTTATATTTGGGTTTACAAATGTTGGGTTTATAGTATTAGTCCCTTAGGCTTAATATTATTCCCTTGGGTTCATAATCCCTTGGGGTTTTAGTATTAATCCCTTGGGTTTATTATTCATTTGGGTTTATAATGTAAATAAGATGGGTTTACTATTCCCTTAGGTTTATAATATCAGTCATGGTCAACCATTGTCAATCATAACCAACCATGGTCAACCATGTTTTTATGTTGCATTGTGACAAGGATTGTCTCACCATCAAAATAAACCATGTTTATTTTAGTGTTCGTAGTATTTATATTTGGGTTTATCAATATTTGGTTTATAATATTAGTCCCATGGGTTTAATATTATTCCCTTCAGTTCATAATCCCTTGGGGTTTTAGTATTAATCCCTTAGTTTTGTTATTCATTTGGGTTTATAATATCAATCCCTTGGGTTTATTATTCCCTTAGGTTTATAATATCAATCATGGTCAACCATGGTTGATTCTCGCGTTGTGACAAGGATTGTCTCACCGACAAAATAAATCATGTTTATTTTAGTGTTTGTAGTATTTATATATGGGTTTACCAAATTTGGGTTTATAATATTAGTCCCATGGTTGAGTGTCGCATTTTGACAAAGATTGTCTGACCATGAAAATAACACCATGTTTATTTTAGTGTTTTAATATTTATATTTGGGTTTACCATATTAATCCCGTGGTTGAATGTCCCATTTTGACAAATATTGTCTCACCATGAAAATAAATCATGTTTACTTTGGTCTTTGTAATATTTACATTTGAGTTTATGATTGTTGGGTCTATAGTATTAGGCCCTTGGGTTTAATATTATTCCATTAGGTTCATAATACGTCGGGGTTATAGTATTAATCTCTTGGGTTTATTGTTCATTGGGGTTTTAGTATTAATCCCTTGGGTTTATTGTTCATTTGGGTTTATAATATCAATGCCTTGGGTTTATTATTCCCTTTGGTTTATAATATCAATCATTGTAAACCATTGTCAATCATAGCCAAGGGTTGATCCCTTTGGTTTCTAATATTTTCCCCCTGGGTTTATTAATTCCCAATGGTTTATAATATCAAATTATTGGTTTTTTTCATTCTTCAACTTTTTAATATTAATAATTCCTTGTGTTCATAATCCCTTGAGGCTTTAGTGTTAATCCCTTGGGTTTATTATTCCTTTGGGTTTATTATATCAATCCCTTGGGTTTATATTATTAGTCCCTTTTGTTTAATAATATTGCCTTAGGTTCGTAATCCCTTGGGGTTTTTGTATTAATCCCTTGGGTTTATAATATCAATCGCTTGGGTTTATTATTCCCGAGTCAAATATGGTTCATTATAATGTCGACCATGGCCCAACATGGAATTGTGATAGGAATTGTCTCAATATGTAAATCAATGATGGTCGATCATGTTTATTTTAATGTTTATAATATTAGTCCCTTGGATTTAATATTATTCCCTCGGGTTCATAATCCCTTGGGGTGTTAGTATTAATCCCTTCGTTTTATTATTCCTTTGGGTTTCTCATATTAATCCCTTGGGTTTATTATTCCCTTAGGTTTACAATATCGATCATGGTAAACCATTGTCAATCATAGCCAACCATGCTTGAATGTCACATTGTGACAAGGATTGTCTCATAATGAAAATAAATAATAATCCCTTGGGTTTATTATTCCCTTGGGTTTATATTATTAGTCCCTTTTGTTTAATAATATTCCCTTTGGTTCATAATCCCTTGGGGTTTTAGTATTAATCCCTTTGGTTTATAATATCAATCACTTGGGTTTATTATTCCTGAGTCAAACATGGTTTATTATGATGTCGACCATGGTCCAACATCGAATTGTCATAAGGATTGTCTCAATATGAAATTCAATGATGGTCCATAATGTTTATTTCAATGTTTATAATATTTGTCTTAGGGTTTATATACGTTGGGTTTATAATATTAGTCCCTTGGGTTTAATATTATTCCCTTGGGTTCATAACCCCTTGGGGTTTTAGTACTAATCCCTTTGTTTTATTATTCCTTTCGGTTTCTCATATTAATCCCTTGGGTTTATTATTCCCTTAGGTTTATAATATCGATCATGGTAAACCATTGTCAATCATAGCCAACCATGGTTAACCATGCTTGAATGTCACATTGTCATAAGGATTTTCTAACCATGAAAATAAATGATGTTTATTTTGGTGTTTGTAATATTTATATTTGGGTTTACGAATGTTGGGTTTATAATATTAGTCCCTTGGGTTTAATATTATTCCCTTGGTTTCATAATACCTTGGGGTTTTAGTATTAATCCCTTGGGTTTATTATTCATTTGGGTTTATAATATCAATCCCTTGGGTTTATTATTACCTCATGTTTATAATTTCAATCCCTTGGGTTTATTATTTCCTTAGGTTTATAATATCAATCATGGTCAACCATGGTTGATTCTCGCATTGTGACAAGGATTGTCTCACCGTCAAAATAAATCATGTTTATTTTGGTGTTTGTAGTATTTATGACACAGGGTTACCCCTGCTTTACCCACAGTCTGCATATAGACCTATGTGTAAACCACTTCTGCCCAGGAATTTATACGACCTTCCGGTCAAATATTCATTATAAATGAACAATGGTTAAGGCCCCCTTAATTAGAACTCATGCAGAAACATATTAATAGACTAACCCAAAGTCTAAACCCTTCCAATCCTTTCTATTGGCGCTTTAATACACCCTCATAAACCTTTGTAAATCCTATGGCCGCACATATATCTCTTCCCACTCTTTAACATTGGTTATATATGATTAACTCCTAAAACCTTCTCATCGCGCCTTATTTCTATTATAATGCTTTATAATAGAAATACACTAATAAACATATGTAGCATACCTTTTCCGCCAATCCTCGGTCTCTGCACATTTACCGAGATTACCTTTATCGCAATCGCTCATCGTCATTTACCATGGTCATACCACATATATGCTTTTATCACCCCTCCAACTTCGATATGCAACTATCGAAATCGTTTAACACCACTTTTGCATTAAAAGACTCGGCACAACACTTTCATAGAATACAAAGGAAATACATTGAAATTCTGCTCCGAAACACATAAGCGGATCTCAAAAACTATATACCCGCATTCATATATATTGTCGGGTCTGCCTCCATATTAAACCTTCCACTACGTTGCTCCTCTTCTAATCTCTGATCTCTGAAACACCCGACCTCCGATCGTCGATCTTCCCGATCTCCGATCAATGCTTATCTCTATAAGCTATCGCATTGTCTTTTAGCTCCAACCTTTTGCAATATGTGATTACATCTCAACTATCGATCAACCTCGTGATTTGACAGTTGACGATTAATCGCATGATCGCAATCGCTTATTCCCTTTGGCCATCTGACAATACTTGAAGGGTTTCCGTCGATGCAATATTCCTCTATCTCCTTTGTGATTTAATCCTAGCCGTTGATCTATGAGATCTAACGGTTGTTGTGTACTAACACTTTACTCCTCTGCTATTCTGTTTACTTGTGATTTTATGCTATTTCTTCAGCGTTTCTATGGTTCTAGGTTTCTTCAAGGTTTTGGCCTTTTTGTTGTTTTATTGCACGATTCCTCCTGAGCTTTGGCTTTCATCACTCTAATGGATTCAACTATCCATTATGATCCTCCTCATCATGTTCCTCTTTGTGTAATTGTCCAACTCCACCTGCAATTCTCTATTACACAGGATATGCTAATTCATTCATTCATCATTCAATATTTGATAACGAACTTATATAAATTGGAATTTGGATCTTTGTGCATATATACATCAACAAACAATTACATAATGAGACTCTCTGTCTCTCCTTGGCATGATCTAATAGCTATTAATAATGCTAAATACCTGTAATAATTATCAATGTGGTTGATATAAGCCTATCGGTGTATATCAACCACATTGGAAAATGTGGTTGTATATATGTTTCATATACACCTATTAGTGTTTATCATTCACATTGGTAAATGTGGTTGTGCTAGTTTATCTTATTTATGAATTTTCATTCAATGTATATCCATCCTCGTATCAAGCACCATTGAGATTTGCTAGTTTATAATGATCATTAAAAGAAGGAAGTTCATCGCCCATACTAACCAAGGCCCTGTTGGCAACCTTCTTCACCAACTAAGTCGCCTCCGCCATCAGTGAGAATACTTATCAAAGAATATTGATCCGGTCGAATCCCCACCCTGGTTTTCATAAAACAACCATCACAATGTAGACTACCTTAACAACCATTGACCTTAAAAAATTAAATATAAGTAATTAAGAAATGATATAACACATCTAATTATTTGTTCATTTATTAAAAGCACATATGTTAAAATTAAGTAATAATAGTAAGTAATAATAGGTTTAATGTAAAACCGTTTTCTTAAATCTCTTTTTTTTTAAATTAATAGGATAGTATCAGTGTGTTTGCTAGTTTGTAATGATCAAACTTAAATATAAGTAATCCAAAAATGTTATAACAAATCTAATTATTTGTTCATTTATTAAAAGACCAGATGTTAAAATTAAGTAATATTAGGTTTAACATAAAACCGTTTTCTTAAATCTATCCTTTTTTTTTTAATTAATGGGATAGTATTAGTGTGTTTGTTGGTTTATAATGATCATTGAAAGAGTGGTCATCACTATCTACGACTTAAGAGCGGTCATCTTAAACTTTGAAACATATACTATATATATATATATATATATATAGATATATATACATTTCAAGTTAAAAAATATTCCATTTCATGCCTTAAATCAAGCATTCCAGGTTTAAGTGCATATTAATAGAGCTTGATTAACTTAACTAAGGCTCATTAATGTAAGGATAAGTTTTCATTAGGTTTTTTTTTTGTTAATAAGAATTTAGTGTTTTTGGTTGATTTACTTTTCTTAACATATAAATTTAGTATATTTGGATTAGTTCGAGTTTTTTAACATATAATTAAGTTTTATGGAATATAAATTATTTTTTTATAAAAAACTAATTACATTTACTTTTGAGTTAAATAATATTTGTTTATATAATTTGGTTCATTTGTATTAGTTATGCTTTATTAGTCTGCAATGTTAAAAGAAACTGGTTACCAAAACCATATTGGGTTGCATGATTTTTCAATTTAATTTAATTTAATTTGGCCTAATTTTACATGTGAATTTGTTATGATTTTTGTTCCAAAGATGCATATCTTCTCATATTTATCTACATACATTCAATTTATAATACACATTTAAGAAAATAACTGTGAGAATAGATATAATTTTGTTTATTTAATATATTTGTGAATGAAAGCTTATAGCTACCCTCTTAAGAGAAATGAAGTGACATCATTTTCAATTTGTTTTTCTATTTTTCACAAGTAACATAATTAATAAAGGAGTAAGTGGTCCATAATCCACACATATTTTTTTACTAACCAAAGCATTTTTACTTCATTAGAAGTGGGACTGGGAACCGAGTGGGAGTAGCCCCTGCTTCCCTTGCGTCTTTTAGACGATCCTGGGCTTGCATCTGAAAGCTTTCTCAAAGCACTTGGTTTTCCATCTCCCTTTTTAGGCTCACATAGTGTAATAAGAATGTAGTAAGTGGCCCATCAACCACACATTATTTTATTTGCAGGTAAGGAACAAGCATAACTTAGTGTAAGTAGAGGATTTTGTAAAGGATCATCGTATATCCACATCATTTCACACTTTTTACGTTCACTTTGTCACTTACACACACTACGCTACTCTATACTTTGAACAAAGGGAATCAAGTTTCAAGAGCTTTTGTACATAGTTTATTTGAGCTTAATTTTTCACACCATAAGTGAAGGAAGACACCTAAAAGAAATCATAACTTGAAAAAACTAAATTTCCCCACAGGGGCCATAAAATAATTTATAGTTTAGGTTAGGACTGTTGGGGGTAGGCATCCAATAAGCCACCATGGTCATGTTACATTTTGAAACATAGAAGTTGTCTTTTAGGGTGCTTCAAATCCTTCAATCATCCCACGAAAAAGACTACCCGAGTAGCACAGAGACTTGATTCAGAGGGGGTTCAGCTTAGGCTCAATGCGTGTGGTACTATATAGGGTTACCTGACTTGTATAGTGCTGGTACTGATCACCAATTACCAAGAAGCTAAAGACTCGACTGCCCCTATGAGATGAAGGTATCTTATTGGCCAAATTTTAGGGCATCTTTCCCTATAGGTGGAGGTGCGGGAAGCACTAAAGCCTCATTCATTACCTTGGTTGATTCTTTTGGCTACTGGAAGCGTCACCAGTTCTTTTGAGACGTAGCCCCAACACCCGTCATAAAAGATATCTCCGCAAGGCCCAGCTACTTTGAGAGTGGAAAGGACGAATAAGTCTTCATAGGATCTTTTATCATACGCAAAAAAAAACTAAAACAATTTTTATTGTTTGATTGATCACATAGCTTAACTTAAAGGGAAAGTAACAATTTATTTTTCACTTTGTTTTATGTATGTAATTTTTTTTGTACATATCCCTCACCTCACCACAGAAGTGAAAAACAATCCATTTAAAAATATATAAATATCTTACTTTTTCATATTAAGAATAATAAGACAATGATACACAAAACATTCCAATTCCCGTTTCACGTAAATATGCATTAAAATTAATTCTACAAATAAAAATTGAAACAAAATATTTAAGTTTACGAACAAAATATTTTTAAATAATAAAATAATTAATCAAATTATAATTAATTAAGAAAATTGAAACCATTAACTATATTTCATTCACTATAATTATAAATTCTAATTACTTATAAATAATGTTTCTTTTTGTCCATTAACTATTGTAGAAATGTAATTACGATTGTAAAATATACTATTATTATTACCAAAATTTAATAATTTAATCAAATTCAAATGATCCATTAAAAAAATGAAAAGAAGTGTAAACTTACTTCATAATATATTTTGTACGAATTGAAATATGTTCCCAAAATACTCTTGTTAATATCTAAATGGAAATAATAAACGTATTTGTCATTGAGATTTTGAAATTTGTTACCAAATGATATAGAACCGGTTATGGTTTATTAAGTTTTATGTCTTAGGAGCCAAATCAATGTTCTTAACATTTATTTATAAGTGGAGAAAGAAATACAACTAACACATTTTAATAAAAGCACACGCATATTGAATAAATTATAACCTATTGAATTGAGGCTTCTGTGATCCATATCGTTTATGAGAGATTTTTCGGCGTAAATCACATGATATTTCATTTGTCAGTGCGTTTTCAACTTGTCCTGGTGATGAACCACACTAGTTGGTTCGAAAATGCATCGACAAATGAAATATCATATGATTTACGCTGAAAAATCTCTCATAAATAAATAACCTACCAAGTTCATCAAATGAACTGACAAAAGTAGGATTCTAATTCTTAGAACTAGCTGCAAAGTTTATGTTTGGTTAGAAAAATTCAAAATAATAAAACTAGTGCGGTCATAAATATGAGATGGCTAATAAATATTGGTAGATATAAATTTTCAAGGAGACATGCCTTTCTCAATATATATCGAAGTAAAAAAAATTACTTCTAGGGCTTGTGTTTTTGAAAAACAATATGTTGGATTACAAAAGTTCAATGAAACTAGTGCAACCATATAAATTAGATGACTAATAGATATCAATTCATAATCAATAACAATAGACACTACTTTAGTATATCTCATTTTATTAAGATTTAAAAAAAAAAACATAAAACTTAACTAATTTATAATTTTATTTTTATTATTAATTATAAAAACAAGTAATACATAAATTAAACATCTATACATTTATAAAAACATGTATCTAGATTTTTAATCATGAGGATTTGCACTCACTTTACCATGGAGATTTGCTAATGTAAATAAGCTTTCATATAATATGAAGGCTTATCAATACCACATGAGCAAACACCATAACTTGTTTTATATGACACTTGGTTGTATGGAATTTTTTTTTTTAATTAATCAATTTAACTAAAAAGACCAAAAAAACATAAATATTCTATAACATTCCATGAAAATTAAATTCCTACCACTAATAATTATTGATGATTCAATTGAAATTCTAAAAACTTTACTAATTTTCTTAACTTACTAAAAAGCATGTTAATGTGTCTCATTATATGGCAAAACCAAAAAAGTACTCAAATGAAAGAAGATTAAAAAAAAATGAATATCAATTAAATGAGTTGAGTTTCATACTTGTTAATTATAAAAAATAAATGCTAAATTTATAACAAAGCTAACTCAAAATAAATTTTGATAAAAGCTATAGTGAACCTATTTAATGGGTTCAGAAAATATAAATAATGTTATAAAAAGTAAATACTAAATTTGTAAATAAGTCAACTGATAGTAAATATTGGTAAAAACTATGGTTAATCACTCACAAAATATAAATAACTTTTTTAAATATGCATGTTTAAATATGTAAAGTTAAATGAAATGCTAAAACTCTTTAATAATATATATAAAAATAGAATTAGAATTTCTAAACCAATAATTTTATATATTATATTTCGAATAATATAAAATATGTTATTATAATCATAATTAAAAAATTTATTATAAAAATTTTAAAATATATTTTATAACTTTTCAAAAAATAATTTTAACATTTTGTTATATGTTATTTTCAAATTTCTATTAAAAAAAATTGAATTTATAAACTTGAAAGGGTAGTTTCTTGGGTCGCGGTTTTATATATACAAAACGATTATCATTTTTACTAGTATTTTAATAATAATTAAAAAAAATATGCTTACTTTTTATTTTTAAATTTGTTTAGCAATCTTTAAAATGTTTACAACACATCTCTTAAAGAAATTGGAATTAAAAAACATAAATCAATAGAGAAATGGGAAGTCGCAGTTTTGTCACTACTTAAAAATTTATGTAAAATATTAATGAATATCTTTTAAAGAAAATGAATAAATTAGATAAAAAAATATATATTAAATTTTAGAAAAAAATATGACATGAAATTGAATTTAAATTGACATGTTTTGTCTTCTCTTACCACCACCTAATTCTTGATGATTTTGTGAATTTAAGAGTAAACATTTCAACTCCATTTATTTTTATAAAACTTCTTTACATATCCTATATGATCCTATATGATTAATTGAAAGTGCATTTGTTTGGGTTCTTGATATTTCAATAAATAATCATGCTAAATCTTATACACTATGGAAAGGTTTGAAGGCTTCCATCAACTTTGATTTTCAAATTTTGAAGGTGGTGATGGATTTTTAGAATGTAACAAGGTGTATGGTTCACATTACTCCATTGAGCACTTATTTGGCTTTAATACTAAGGTGGGTGAAGAAGGTATCTAAGACCTCTCTAGGGTTAACTTCTTGCATGATTTAATAGAGCATAATACTTTGATCGAGATATATGAAAATCAATCCGCACGTTGCTTACGTGAGCAACTATTTGGTTCCACACAATTTCGATCCAGCGAGAGGTTCCACCCTTTATTCTTCAGGGATTATGGTTATAGGCTTTGGGATTTAGCTAGAGGAACTAGATTGCAAAATAAAGTTTGATTTGGTGAGTCTTAACTTTCGGAGCTACTTGATTTGCATGATCCTTATCCTATTCTATAACATTAGTAAGTCACCACCATTGTGTCTTGTTTTCTGAAAGAAGATTTAATAGAGGGGATTGCCTCTTGTCTTAATTCACAACATTTTTTAGTGGTTTTACTCTCAATATTGGGGGGTTTGTTGGAAGATGTGTTATGTCTCTCCCTTTCATCCCTCTTCAAAGGGCCCCTATTAGCACACTGATTCCCACTATTGTACAATTAGTGGGGGTGTATCATAGCCCACACCCACTACCTTTTTTCCTATTTCATTTCCACCATGCCTTTATCCATCAAGCCTAAACCATGCCTATATCCATCACAAAGTGGTCCGGCATCTACCTAGGATGGGTAATCTTCTCCATTCTCCTAGATCTTGATAGTGAGAATGAGTAAATCAAAATATCTTCATGAATTAATAAAATTGATTCTATGCATTATATTTTTTACAACTAATTGATTAATGTAATTTTTGCAGAAATATCAATTTGGAAATTCACTTGGGAGTACCATACATAAATAATCATTCTTTGTTTTAAACGAAAAATATTAGAAAATTCCTTAAAAAAAAACTTAAAACACAAGTATATGATAAACAAAGAACAATATATCATCCCATGAGAAATGCAACTTATCGTATAAATAAAAATAATTTCATGTGCATTGTAAAGAAATCCTTGTAGGAAACAATCGTAGACTCTAGCTAATAGGTTATAGCAAAGAAAACTTGGGTCCCCACTAGGACCTTCCAATTTAGAATTTTAAAAAGTGGTATACGATAAATAATAAATATTAAAAATTCACGCACACCGTATTTACAGAAAGTAACTAATTAGTATTTACTTACTATGGTTTTTTTTAATATGAATGAAATTTATTAATGGATCTATGACATTCATCAAGGTATAAACCTTCTTCAACAATGTTTTGTTTTGTTCAATCATGTCTATAACAAGAATAACACATAAATATATTAAATATATTTTTAAATTTCTATAGAGTGAAGGACCTTACAAGACTACATAGTGAAATGTAAAGTAGTAGTTCTTCATATGTTGATTAACGGTAAAAGAAACAAAATCGTTGGTTTTTGAAGCTTCTTCCAAGATTTTACTGAATGTTTGTGTTGTTGGCCATTATTTCAACAACCCAACCACTAGATAATTAGTTGATTAATGAATGTTCATATTTATACTTTTAAAAAACTTAATAAAATATGACACGAATGTTCATATTTATACTTTTAATAAAATTAATAAAATACACCATTAGAAGAACAAGGGCCAAGTGAGTAGGATGTTGATTAATCTTGTATAAAACTTTACTATTCTTTTATCATGAATAAATTAGTTCTTATCCCATCTTGTCTTATACACTTTCTTCTTCTTCTACTGGTGAAAGTCCTGATGCTGGTAACTAGGAGGCTAAGAAGAATAAGAGAAGGAAGAAGAAGAAGAAGCAACATAAGAAAGGGTTTAACAAACCAACCATGGTCGTGAGTGTTGGTAATGTTGAGGAACCCTCCAACATGCAACGCATGCCCAAATACCTTTGTAAGCTTTGTAAGGGTGCTCACCTTCTTAAGGATTGTTCTGGTATACCTAGAGTCTTAGAAGTGTGGTATAAATATTCCCGTCAACTTATGGTTGATCCATTGACTAGTGATTCTTAAGTTCTTGGGCAAATGGGTAAAGTTAGGTTTCCTTGTAGATTATTTGAGGGGAGGCATCAAAATCACCTTTTCCCTCATATGGGCGTAGCCTCTAAATTGTCTAAATCAACTTTGTTCAGAGTGCCCATTTTTCTATGGAGAATGCATCGAGTCTTGCTCCCTTTAGTAAATTTAGTTCTTTCTTGATCAAACTCAAAGTGGTGTGACATTCCTACATTAGTTTTGACCCAAATCGTCAATCCAGGAGTTTACAAAATCTTCCTCCTTTAAGAGAGGTGTTATGTCTCTCCCTTCAATCCGTCTTTGAAGGGCCTCTTTTAGCACACCATCTCATGCCTCGGTGTTGGGCACATCCTTTCTTTTATGAGATTTTCATGTTAGGTATTGCCCTTCGACCCCTTCCACCTCAACCACTCATCACAAGTTGTACCATGAGACCAACAGGGTGACACCACCTCCATAAAGACATCATATGCCATACATGGTTAGTCTAAATTTGTATGAAATCTCTAAGTTGATTAATGACCCAAATATTACCTTTACCAAAGTGGTTTACCTGAAAAGTATAAAATAGTTACCTAAAAATGTGATTTCTATTCTTAGTGATATGCATTAATCAAGACCATAATATCTACTCAAACCAAATTATTTTCGACACAATTTTTATAAGTATTTGAAGAATGAAGAAGTGGGATAGGATTAATGGGTTAGAAGTTGAAGACCCAGAGGATATGATTGAATTTTCATCAGAAGATTTAACATGGACAGAGATTGATGGGGACCAAGTTGCAATTATTCCATATTTTCGACTTGATGATTTTATAAGAGGAGAGGAATCGAGTGAATGTGCACCCACTCAATTTCTTCTTACTTCTCAACGAAGTAAAAAAGTAGAGGATATCAGACAAACATATTTTTCAACATATATGGAGTACATTATGTGAGGCTTTATATATTTTTTCAATATACATATAATTTTTTTCAATATGCATAAATGTTATGTCTAATTTGTTGTAAATGTTTTATATATAGTTATTGGTGTGCATATGGTCCGAAGTGCAACAACAGAATTATGAGTGCATCCTAAGATCAAAATGAAAAACACAATCGACGTGAAAGTATTAAAGTTGGTTGCCAATGTCACTTCATTGTGCGACGACTTCAACTTGGACTAGATGATGTTGTAATAATATATACTGCATGTAGGCATATTGATAAATCTAATGTTGTTTGTCATGGAAAAGATGCAATCGGTAGGCCTATGAGATTCATTTATGCACCACATTTAACAAGGGATATGCGGTCTATTGTCCAAAATTTAATCCAAAGAGGTTTTAATGTTACAATGATATGGGACAAGTTCATCTCTGATGTGAAGGACGGACTCAGTAAGTTATACACAGGGACATCTCGAGATACATACACGACAAGAAAATATATATTAAACATTTACAATGATACCATAAGGCTAGAGTATGTTAAATATCAAAGTGATCCAATCAATGTAGAATGTTGGTATAAGGAACACACTGAGAGCTTTTTCTTCTACCAGAAACAAGATCTTGCTGAAAACATCCCTTTTATAATGGGCATACAGACAAAGTGGATGCATTCAATGATGCTAAAATATTCTCACAACAATATAATCTCAATGGATTCAACATTTAGTACAAATAAGTATGGGGTGAGTACAAACTTATCCTAAATCTAATTCATTTATTCAACCCCATTTTAATGCTTGTATCTTATATAAATATAATTATGTACTTTGTTTGTAATGTAGTATCAACTTTACACTTTAATGGTTTTCAACAAACATCACAATGGGGTTCCAGTAGCTTGGGTGATATCATCACGCAATACTATAGTTGATATTTGTAAATGGATGTCAACTCTCTTTGCCATTGGGAAGAAAGAGAAACCATATTGGCATGTTAAAGCCTTCATTACAAATGATGCTACTGCTGAAATTGAAGCATTAAGGTGATGTGTTTATTCTTTTTATAAGAGACATAAAAATATTATTAATGTATATTCTCTCTACTTCAATCAACTTTATAATATTATTATGTGTGTGGCATGTTCGTCGTGCATGGTTGAAGAATGTTGGAAACAAATTCCAAGGAAGGAAAACCAAATCCACATTTTCCATGCTATAGGAGAAATCATGCACACATGTGAAGATGACGAATCTGTAAAAAAGGCAGTTGAAAATTTATTTGAAGGATTCAGTGACCATACAAAGTTTTTGGAATATTTTAAAACAACTTGGTTAGCCAACAAAAAAATATGTAAGTTTCTTATAAGTGGCTTTAATGACTCTATTTTGCATGTCATATGTATAGTTATTAATTCATAACCAATAAATTTTTTTCTACAAATATGTGGGCAAAAGCGTACATAAATTTTCCACATTACAATCAAAATACAAATAATGCAATTGAGTCTTACCATTGGTATATCAAGCAAAGGTACCTAAGTGAGAAAAACAATACATGCCATAGGTGGGTTGATTGGTTGATTTATGTGTTGTTGACAAAGGTTGTATTATATTACAATCATATGCAACGTTTAAAATAAGCTGGTTTTGTACGACCCAGAAAAATTGAGGAACAGTTGAATTCATCCAAGTGTAGAGCTAACCAAATCCCACATGAATATTGTGTGCCTGATGAAAAGAGTAACAACAATTATTGGGTTCGTAGCCAAAATAATAATACTCGTGATATTTGGTACAATGTCATATATAAATATTTCGATCTACACTTCTGTAATTGCAAGTGGGCATTAAATGGAAACGTCTATAGACATGTATTGAAAGTTGAGATGTTGGCGAGTAACATTAGGTTGGGTGAAAATGTATTGCCTAATGTCACTAATCCTACTATAGAAATTCCTAGAATTTTATTTGATTTGAATGAATCACCTATATTGGGCCCAAAAATCCAAACAGAGCTTCTACCATGCTTTGATTCTCCTCCCAATCTAAATTATCATAATGAAACAAGCATTGATGATTTAGATAATTTCTCATATAATGTTGAATCGACCAATGTACGACCAGATAGTGCATTATTTGAAGATGATGAGATGAAACATGTTAACTCATCAACTCATGAGAAATTGAGATCCATAATACCTACAGATTTGGAACAGGCATATGCATTAAACAACTTGGTAGACAAAGCATGTCAAGAATACAATAGAATGCTTTTCAATACTATAACTCCATCCAAGATCACTACTAAGAGAAAACATAGTTTCTTGAGCCTAGTCAATAAGAAAAGGCGTTGTCGTCGCAAATCAAAAGCAGGGAAAGATAAACTACAATTTGAAAGGGTTGGATGAGTTCGTGCAAGAAAAAAGAGCATGAATGAATAACTAGAGTTGTCTTCTCAACAACAAAGAACTGTGGACCACATTCTTGAGTTAGTACAACATTATATTATACACAAAAATGGTAAATCTAATGTTATGCATTTTTTCATGTGAAATATGATATACTATCATTTGCAATGCATAGGCATAACTATATGAACTTTTTTTGTTGTTACAGTTGACAAGCCAACTTGTCGACTCCAATTATTTGATGAGCATGTCAGTGAAAGAAACTATAGCATTGGGAACACTTCTCCAATCAGTACCATCCCAATTTCCTCCCCGAGGGTGCTTCCCCCTATTGTACAACTAATGGGGATGTATTGTCGGCCACACCCACCACCTTTTTCCTTCATAAATTCTCCCATTCCTATAACCGCCTCCCAAAACCCTTCCCAATTCCCACCCCTACCCTTTAACCATCCACCCTTAACATTCCAATTCCCCCCCCCCCTAGGGTGATCCCTCGCCCTAGGGTTATTCCCACTATCGTACAATCAATGGGGATGTATCATCGCCCAAACCCACTACATTTTTCCAATTTTTCTCCCACCATGCCTTTATCCATCACCCCTGAACCATTCCTATATCCATCATCAAGTGCTCCATCATCTACCCAGGAATGGCAACCTTCTCCATTGCCTTAGATCTTCATGGTGAGAATGAGTAGTTGATCAAAAACTTATCATTAATTAACGAAATTGATTATATGCATTTTGGATTTTACAACTAATTGGTTATTGAATTTTTGGAGAAAAATCAATTTGGAAATGCACTTGGGAGTGCCAAGGGTGGCAATGGTGACTTATACACCCAATTTCTAGATCAGTCGTGAGGCCGCTTTACCATAATGTCATTCATGGGCATGAACTTCCATTATCTATGTTGGGAATGAAGTTCCATTTTGTAGAAAAGAAAAATGTATAGCTAGACAAATTTGGAATACAAATACATGAATTTGAAATTGTGTGTATGACAATGTCTTCATTGAATTTTAAATTCATGATGTGGACTTGATGTTATATTCTATCAATGTTACATTAGTATTGAGGAATGTAGTTAGAATGGATTTATTTGTTTCAATTACAAGTTATCAAGTTTACAAGTTAAGTTACTTTTATATTTATATCTTACTCAATGTTCCACACATTAAAAAACATATCATTACCAAGGAACTTTGCTTAGTTATAATAATAGATGTATCGTGTACATAAAGAGAGAATATATATGGATTTAGATTTATTTTAATTTTTAATTTATGAAAAAGAAAACTAAAGTTGATTTTTTTAAGTTGAATTTATGAAAAAGAAAACTAAAGTTGAATTTATGAAAAAGAGAAGTACACTATACATGCCTTATAATAAAATCTGCAAAAATAGATAAAGATTTGAGCCTTTACCACTTCAATACTAACATTTAAAGATGAAAACTTTATTGATAAGTGGTGTAGTATTATTTAAGTTTTTTTTTTATTCTATATATATTTTAACAATTCCTTTATTTATCTTTGGAGCCCTGTAATAGATTGGATCCCTATAGGTTGTGTGTTAGGATGTAATCTCTATAGCCCTATAATAGCTTGGGTCCCCTAAAGGTTGTGGGTTGAGATAGCCGGCTCTAGAGCCCTAGATAGCTTGCGCAGTACATAACTTGGCACTGTTACGTTGGCGAGACACATCAAGCGGAGGTTGTTGAGCTAAAGTTTCCCCAAACACAAGCATGATATGTTTTGTCCTATTAGGTTGTCTAGTTGTCTCTACCCAATTTTGTCCTATATGGGTATGAGTAAATTGTAATATTCTTTTGTAAATAATTTGTAAGTGAAATTGTCAATTGTGGAATGTAAAGAGTCATGATGTAATTGAATAGTCCATAGTTGTGATTAATTAAAAATATTCATTGTTGTGCTTTTTTAAATTGAAAAACAATTATATTCTTTAAATTACAAAGCAATTATTTGACTATGTATTATAAAGACCTTATCTTATCTTAATTTAATCCGTTTAAAAAAATTCTTATTTTTTAAAAGAAAATATTATTATTGTGTTTTTCTAATCGCACCGTAATTGTTTGAATTTATAATATAAAGATGTGAAGTTGTTTAATTTTACAATAAATTTTATTTCATTGTTAAAATTTGATAATATTAAAAGTTAGAATTTTGTTGATGGAATGAAGAGACAATATCTCATTGGAGTTATGAAACATGTACATGGGGATTGTATCTGCGATTTCAAAGTTCATCATCATACTTTCACAAGGTTTACAGGTCATTTCATATACTAATGATGTTAGCAAATTTTGGGTCACAACTAGAAGATTGTACCTTTTGGTGGAATAGGGAGTAGCTTGAAGGAGTCTTATTGGTCCAAGCATGGTTTTCAAAGACAAAACATTTGAAGAATGTCTAGTCGTGTCAATGTTTGTTTTATTTTAATGGTGTAAGCCTTAAGATATTTTCTTAGATTTATGGCTTAAATAAGAGGTAGTGCAGGGGGCATTTCCATACTCTGGAACCCTAGCGTGATCCTTTTTTACCATTGGATCAGTATGCCCCATATTTTATCTAGAAAATTCAAACATATTGGAGCTAAAGAGTGGGTATTATTATCGGTTATATATGGTCCTCATATTCCAGTACGATTTAGGGACGCAATGTAAGAGAATCTATACTAGCAGAGAAATGGCATTCTGATGATTGGAAATTCAACCCCCAAGAAGCGTGAATATTGTCTACTCTCAACTTATCCCTACAAATGCTTGCACCTTCATATTGGAACTTAAAGTTGCCTCTCATCCAATCTCCTTATCACTTCCCTGAGGGTTTTCTCAAGCTAAAATTCGATGGGGCATCCAAAGGTAACCCTGGGGATGCGGCTTCTAGAGGTGTCATCAGGGATTCGTGCAGTCGGGATGTCCAAAAACCTAAGCCTAGGAGATGAAGCGCTAAACTATGGGCCCCTTTTGGGTAAATTGGTACATCAACTTCCCAGAGTCGTAACTTTGGCATGCGATCTCTGTTTTACGCACACAATACCTTGTTATAAATATCTATCCGAGGACTACAACTTTTGAATGAACAACATCAATGAATTATCTATGTTGGTCTCGAATTTCCCAAAAAACTTCGTTTAGAGTCTCAAAACGGCTCCGAAAGTTCAGGATTGGAGAAACTAGAAAAAATAGTAAATTGTGCTACAAATAAGGAAACTAAAAAAATAAAAGAAACAATGGTGGGGTTCCGAGTGGAATAGGCAGGCAGCCACCAATATCCATCTGGAACAGTCAATCACCCTTCTCATCTAATAAAATCCATAAAATCATAAAATAATTCCTTTATCTCTTACAAACCATAGAGATAAGGAAATGATAAGTAAACTATCCATGATATAAGAGTGGGTAGGTATATAGATCCCCATTTATGCCTTGAAAATGAGGTAAATGTTCTCATAAGACAATATGTCCATCATAAAATGTATTCTCCATCTCACAGAAGTAGCATCATAAAGTGGACAACTCACTCAATAATGAAGTGTAGGGGCTCTAAAGGTGTAATGTTTCCACCAAAATGTTCAACCTTTCATCATCCAAGTGTCATATCACATCCATATGTGCCACATCCTCTCCAACTAGGGTATATAATCTCTTCATGTGTGCCACATCCTCAAAGGCCTAATGGCCTCCAAAGTAATGGAACAACCACCAAAAGAAGTGGGATGTACTTTGAAAAAAGATGCGTAGGTGGTGTTCAAAATGTGTAAGTAACCCTCCCACATCCTCCAAAAATTCAAATCTCATGCCCACATCATATCTATGCAAAGTACATCATCAAAGTAGAGGCTCTAAATTTCTAAGTGTGACCATCAATTGGGGGAATGTACACAACTCAATGCAACATAATGTCATACGTAAATTCCATTAGGTAGATCAAATTAAGTATCCTATTGAACTTTACAATATCTTATAGAATATGTGCCACATGTCAAGTTTAGGTATGGGATGATCATCATCAACCCTTGTTAGGTGTGCTAGTACCCAAGAAGAGTGGTGTGTCCTAGGAAAGCCATCAAAGGGTATCTGTAATGACAGATAGAATGGTATGGGGTTTGACTTCAAGAGTGGTCGTACATAGTTATGTAAGGTTATATAAGATTTTCATCCACTTGAGCACCTTTGCAGAAGGAATGCTTATGCATTGAGTTACCTTTTCCTTAGCATTATGCCTTACTACCCCTTTCTTTCACTTGATTTCATATATTCCCCTTTTTTAACTTATACATTTTATTGCATGGGGGCTTGGGATACTCTTATTTAGTCAGTTTTAGGTATGTGTTCCATTGCATAGGACTTGGCATAATGGTCTCATAGTGACAAGGTAGAGATCAATATTTACTTTGGATTTTGCTTTATCATTCATATCCCTTTGTTTTCCTTTCAATTTTGAACTTACATCTTGTTCATTCCTTGTTATTTTTTTAAATATGCATTAACCTTGAGAATTTAAGCCCCTTATTCTCATGGGAATATGAAGCATGAACCTATATGTGTGGCATGTAAAAACCAACCCAAAAGGAGGGAGGAAGGAGTCAAATTTGACCCCTAGTTGGTTATTGGGTTGTGTTATGATCATACTACTAGGATGAAAAGGGGTTCCATTATTTTTTCTTGCATTTTGTTCCACAATAGAGCAGAGTAGCTTAGAGTGGATAGAGACAAAGAGAGCACAATTGAGAGGGTTTACATTTTGTAATAGCCCATGGACCACAGGTCTCAGGTAACTACATAGATAATGTCTTCTCCTTTGCACTTGCATTATTTCAATTCTAGATAAAAGAGAACATAGTAGATTCACCTTTCGAATGAATTTTCTTTTGAAAGGGTTTTCTAGAAAATAATTGGCATTCATTGTGGTTTGTGAGTGATTGTGATTACTTTTATTTAATTTTCACTTTTAATTTATTGCATACATAAACAACAAAATTGGTAATAAGGAATCTCAAATCTAAAGGAATTAAACCTTCATAGTATAGATTTATATTTAAGTAACATATATTTTTTGATGGACTATCTAGTGGAATATCCATGATAGTTTATAGATCAACCATGGTTAAGGACCTAATGTACATGTACAAGATAAACAACATGGATGATAAGAGACTCCCCAAAATTGTTTTCAAACCTATCCATTAAAATTACCATCAACACCTCAAGCAAAGATGGCATCAAGATGAAGTGTTGGTTAAATCATTAGGGAATATAGGCGGATGTCATCCTACGCACACGGACAATATTAAAAATATAATTATATCTAAAATTAAAGAGGATTTGTGGTGCATACGGACAATATTAAAAATATAATTATATCTAAATTTAAAGAGGATTTGTGGTGCAACGAAGAGTTAGACATTAAAAGGAAGCCAAGATATTATGAGGGAGTAACCCAGATTCTAAAAGATCAAAAATATCTTTTAGTTCTAACTAGTATTAAAAAGAAATCAACATTACTAAAACAAGAACCAACTCCCATGAACTACATAACTACAGTGGTCATTGGGAAAATTCCAAAAACCGTGGGATGTAAAAATTTGTCATCTTTGTGATGGTTGAAGATGAAAATCACTTTCTCAAATTAAAACTCATTTACCTTTCTAACCTCCCAAGTCTACAAAACTATGATAATCTTGGAATGCTTCTCTTACAACTTTTAAAGCATAAAAACAAGAGTTCAATGAATTTAAATAAACTTTCCCTTTTAAAAACAAAATTTTAAAGAAATTTAAATAATCTTTACCTTTTAAAAATGAGATAAACTAATTTTGATCTCAATAAACATGAATTATCATTATTATAATCACATTAACATAAACATTATTATTTGATATTAATATAGATACCATTATTTCAATGATTAAAATCTATTCTTTATATTCAATGTATTTCTTCTTTATAAAAAATGATAATAATAAATGAGATTTAGATAACAAGTTTGATGTTTATATTGCAATTTTGTCAATTTTTTTATGAACTAATATGATATTTTTTTATAAAATTATATTATATCCATATGTCAATAATTATTTCTTATAAAAAATAAAAATTTAAATTATTATAACATTTTAATTAATTAATTATATTTAATTCATAAATATGTATTTTAAAATATGTCAATAATTATTTTTTATAAAAATTAAAAATTTAAATTATTATAACATATTAATTAACTTATTATCTTTAATTCATAAATATATATTTTAAAATATTTCAAGTAAATGTACAAATAATTATTTTTTATTAAATCTAAATTATATTTTATAACATATTATTTTTAATAAATTAATAATTAATAATAAATTTTATATAATTTATTTTAAATTATTTAAAAAGTATTATAATATGAATAAAATATTCCAAATGAACATAGTAATCGAGATAAATATTCTTAAAAAACAAACCTCTTATATATATATATAAAGGTTTAACATTACTCATTTTAAACCTTCATCATAAATAAAATAAAATAAAAGTTTAACAAATATGATATAAACAAAAAGCAGCATCGTAATCTCCTATTTATCTAATACTATTTTATTTTTAATTTGAAATATGTTTATTTGTGAAGGTGTTTATTTATATTTTATAATCATGATTCCAAATTCCAATTGAATTGACCATGCCATTTTATTTTTAATTTGAAATATGTTTATTTGTGAAGGTGTTTATTTATATTTTATAATCATGATTCCAAATTCCAATTGAATTGACCATGCTTTTATGTTTGTTTTTTGCCTAATTCGGAATGTAATATTCAATGTTTCCATCCAATGTAATATTTAAGGTTTGCATCCAAAAGAGTGTCCGTGTGATGTTGTTTTGGTTTTGGTTGATGCATTATATACTATTCGTGTTAAACGGATGTCTTTAATCTGATCGTACCTATCAGTTGTATCTATCCGCACGAATGCATTGATCTGTGGAGGAAAGTCATATTTGTCGTAATCATCATTCATATGAATAATCACATTCATTGCAGTCGATGGGGATGGTGATACCATCACATAGGATGGCTATGGTGCTGCATAAAAAAGAGTATTGTATAGCATTGATGACCCAATAGCATAAAATTTATGGCTTTCCATGATAAGTTATCATGTTAGATTCTTCCTATGGCTTTAGGCAAGAGCTAACGGGCATATTATAGGGTATTAAATGCCTGGCTACATGCGCTCCTGTTAGCTCTTTAACACGCGCTCGTGTGGTGATAGATAAATAAAAAATACACACGCGCGTGTTAAAGAGCTAACAAGAACGCATGTAACTAGACATTTAATGCCTTATAGTATGCCCATTAGCTCTTTCCATGGCTTTGCAGTTGGCAGGTTCCTATGACAGATATTGTCCCCACGATGTTGTCCCCACGATGTTGTCCCCACGATGGTTCTCTGACCTTCCACATCTAGGAAATTCTTAAAAACAAGTCACTAAGCCAAATCATTAGTAGATTGGCTTAGTGCATCTCATTAGGTATCCATACATAGAGCATAAACATGTGTCGCATGCCATCTTCAGCATGAGCTCACGCCATTTACGTTTGGAAAGCTCTCTGTTATCGGTTATGTTTGGCCCATCATTTCCGTATTAATTACCTTCACACGCTGATGTGACAACATATGTTTGAAATTTGAATTTGATTTTTGAATTTAAGCGGGAGTAGATTCCAGTTCACTGATTGGGGAAGAATTTAAATATTCAATTTGAATTTGATTTTTGAATTTAACCAGGGGTAAATACCATTTCGCCGATTGGGGAAGACACATTTTTTTTAAGCCGGTGATGCTGCCTGCCGAAGCCTCCGAACATTGTATTGCATTTTGCTGAGACATTCACCCTCTCCATTGTTCACAGACCGCCATTGCAGCTGCTCCCTTCAATGGGAAGATACGCTCGGCTTCGCGACAACAAGGTGCACACTGACCACGGGGAAAGGATTCTGGCTCAACGATTAAGCAACAGAGCGTCATGTGACACTGCAGATCAGGTGAAGGAGGTGAAGTACCGCCATGTGGGCGACGGCAGTGGGAGGTTGGGCGCCACTGTGTAGACACTGATGGCGATGAGAGAGCGATAGATGACTCCAGCGAGTGACGTAAAAGGTATAGGCGCAATGAGACACCTCTGCAATACTCACAATGTAATGCCTACATCAACAGAGTGTAAGAGCACCACAGAAGAAAAGGGAATGAGGGTAATAAAGTCCTCTCGCCTTCGGCAGGGCTTCAAAGTGAGTCCATGAGATATCAGCACCTCTACTGTCCTGCATCCATTGCAGATGAAGATCAGTACTATAACAGCTTAAACAAAACCCCTTAGAGATCAGCAAAAGTTATAAACGATCAGAGGCACACAACATATCAACCCAACACAGAAACACAAGAATTAGAACTGAACAACTTGCTTCATTCACAGATTAAACAAGTATATATACAAGCTGTAGAGGTTTCTGGAGATGGGTTCAGTCGGTGGCTTCCTGGAGAAGCTTCCTCCATTGTCAACCTATCCGCCGACTTCTAGAACTTTATTAAATACAACTGTTGATTTCTAGATCCAGTATTAAATCGCTGTTGAATATTTGTGGCGGGTAGTTGGAATTATTTAGTTTCTTCCAACACTCCCCCTTAATTCCAACTACATACAATAAACAAGACATTATACTCTTAATTTTCATGCCTGCTGGTCTAAGTCTCAGCTAGGCTTACAAAACATTTCATTTAACATTTCATTTTTGTCTTCTTGTGAAAGGGTCCATGCTTGTTCATTTGTTGATGCAACTTCATCTTCACTTTTCTTGCCATAAAATAGTGATGGAGCTTCTCCTTTCTTGATTGCAGGTTAACATTCTTCAACATTGCTTCACGTTCTTGGGACCCATATTTGTCCTTAATTCTTGCAATTTCTTCGAGTTTTGATGCTTCTTCCTTATTGTAAATATCTGCACACTCAAAAACAATGTTAGATTCATAAACAAAACCATATTGATTTTTGTCATTATGCACTTTGGAAAGACCTTTGCTTCCTTCATCTTTCTTTGCTAACATAGTTGGTTGATTCATGTCTTCAACCTCTTTCGTCAATTCTTTTGCTGCAAACATGTTGTCCTGCATTTGATTTGTGTATGGAGGTAGGCAACTCTTCTCACCAAACAACAACTCATCAATAAGATGCTTTTCATGCATCATGTTTAACCACTCATCATGGGATACATAATTGTCATCAAATTTGACTTCATAAGTTTCTGCATCATAGGGAATTTCCTCAATATCACATGTTATTCTATTGTCAACCACAGATATACTTTCAGCCTTAATCTCAGCGACACAATCACTTTTAGCAACAACTCCTTTATCAACTTCAGCTTCCTCACTACCCTCCATATTGTATTTCATTTCAAGAACATCCCAAAATATTTTTGCATCACGTATTTCACCAAATTCATACAAAATATTAGACAAAATGCTTTCATCTAAAGCTGATATGATGAGAAACAATGTTATTGCTCTTCTACACTTATCATCCAAATTCATAGAAGTTTCTTGGACAAATTTCCATAAATCTACTGAACCAAGCAATCCTTCCATTTTAATTGCCCAAAGCTTAAAATTTTTACCTGAGAAAATTGGCAGAACTGGCATTAATCGTTTCAGTATTGCATCAGTATCTTCAAATTCTTCTCTCTGATTCAGATTTTCATTAGGCTTAAATTCTGGAAACATTTCTAATTTTTCTGCAATTTCTGCCATTTCATTCTTTTTCTTCAAGTATTTCAGTTTTCTCCGTGATTGTTTGAGTCTCTTTTGCTTACCCATCACTCTAATCATAGAGTCAAATTCAAAAATAATTTGCAGTAAATTCAAACATCACAGAGACCATTCTTATATTTCGAAGCTCATTACATCAAAGCGAAAATCATAATGCATACATAATATGAACTTTATATCAAAGCAGAACCCCATAAAAGTAGCAATTCTACTGAACAAATTTTACGACAAAATAAATCAATTTCGCTTAGGCTGCTGACCTCACCTAAAGGATCCAGATCACCACAACTCGTGCAGTAGAAAGAATATTTTCTGCGTATTAATCCTTTCTTCCCAACAAAAATGGATAAGATAATTCCCAGCTCATTAAATCTAAGTGAGCCTTGCAGCCTCCACCAATCTTGCTACTGTCAAATCCAAATTCACAAATTGGCTAAAGGCACAAATACCATACCTGGGAAAATGACGCTTTGTATCATGAGTATACATTCACTGCCATTTTTTTGCATAACCGCAGAAGTCAAGAATCATATACATCTTTCTCTACAAAACCCAAGTTTGCTCAACACAGCAAGAAACTTTCACGGCTACCCACAGCTTTTACAGTGGGCTCTCCACAGCTACCCGAGGGACGCCCTTGGCAGCCTCACAACGGCTCACAACTCCACAGCACCTTCGAGCCTCACTCTACTTCGAGCTCCACAACGCCTTCAACAGCAATCGATCTCAGAATTCGTAGCAGACTCGTCCACACTTCGCCAGGCTCGGCCTGACCAACGGTCCAAGGCTCCCACCTCCGCGCTTTCCAGCAACAAGTTCACCTTCAAAATGTGTTTCTGTCTCTACACTTTTTCGGCTCTTGAATCAATGCATTCTACACATAGAACTCACACACAAATCAGCTTATTTCTTCACATTGAACAGGCTTATACACACATGCACAGGCTTTAGCATGCACACACTGGTTCTACCATACTCATATCTCCCCTTTCACTCAGATCTCCACAGGCATCACGCTGCTTTATGCTCTCTTGCAAAAACTGACTTTTGCAGGCAGCACACCAATGCTCCTCAGGCCAATGCCTTACGGCCCTCAACTCTCAAAACTCTGGCTCCGATACCATATTAAGAGCAGAGGAGCACATCATATTAACACAACAACACTCAAACAGCGACACTCCCAGCGGCACTCAGCAGCACCCTAGCGGGACTCAGGGCTCTCGGCATCTCCAGCAGCAACAGACAAAACACTCGGTTCCACAGCTTCGCAGGTGGCACAAACAGGTTCGCTCTTCAACGGCAGATCCAGCCTCACGCAAACACCACTCGGCCTTCCTCACCTGCGGTCTCACCCAAGCTCAAACCCTGAGCTCTGATACCATATAAACGATCAGAGGCACACAACATATCAACACAACACAGAAACACAAGAATTAGAACTGAACAACTTGCTTCATTCACAGATTAAACAAGTATATATACAAGCTGTAGAGGTTTCTGGAGATGGGTTCAGTCGATGGCTTCTTGGAGAAGCTTCCTCCATTGTCAACCTATCCGCCGACTTCTAGAACTTTATTAAATACAACTGTTCATTTCTAGATCCAGTATTAAATCGCTGTTGAATATTTGTGGCGGGTAGTTGGAATTATTTAGTTTCTTCCAACAAAAGTAATGTCAAAGAAGAAGGGATTTTTAAGGAAACTGTTTTGGCTTCATAAGAAACCTACCTCTACCATTTCCCCATTATTCAGCTAATCATGTTGTGTATAGGTTATATGAATCAAGTTTCAACAATGCAAACGAATCCAGAATCAATGAAAATTTAATGCCATGGTTGTGCCCCCAACAAAAATGTATATTTGTTTGTAAGAACCATTGACCATTTGTTCTTCCCTCCTTTTTCATTCATTTTGTTTTGCTTCTGAGGACAAAACTCAATCCTTGGTTGAAAAAAATGAGTCAAGTTTCAAGATCATTCCACAACGATTGTTTTTTTAGGGGGTAAGATTTGAAACTTTTCTTTAAGCATTGAATCAGTTTCTCCAAAATTTTGTTATTTATTATTCAAATTCCCTTGCAACTAACCAGGATGGGTAAGGAAGTAGGGTTCAGAGTTTGGCAATCCAATCCATTATAGTTCATCAGAAGAACGGAATTGTAGCAATTCAATGTCTCGGAAACAATTAATTGCATTTAAAAGGTTCGAACAAAGTTTTGACCAGGGTATGTCCACAACGTACTCATGGGTATCATTACAAGTAACTTAGATATATCTTGTGGATTTTGGGGATTAAATTTGAGTTTCACTTTTATTTATTTATGCAATAAATTAATATTAAATATTTAATTATGAGCTTTGTTTTAAATTGATTTTATGCGGTATTGGATTATTGGATTATTAAGTATTAAATGTAATTTTGTTAATTTTTTATTTTAATTATAAAGGTATTTGTTTATTGAAAATTTCAATGGTGTTGTTTACGGAGGTCATGATTTAGTTCATTTAAATTTTTATGCAATAAAATGACAAAAAATTAAGAAATCTAAATTGATAGCCTTTGAATAGTTTTTAGGTGTAGTTTAATTTATAGATGAAATGGCTTTTTTCACGACCATTTTTCTAGTTAATTTTAATCAAAATTTGAAAGAGATTTTTTTTAAAACTTGAGTTTAAATTGTTTAATCTGCATACCTCAACTCCCTAGGGGTTTTTGAGGGTGTTGTTATTTCGTCTATAAGTTACACTAAGTAGTTTTTTATGGTGGAAATGGATTCAACACCATAGATAACTTTGGGGCACCCAAAATCCTAAAACTTGACATCTATAACTTAGATTTCCAAAAAATTATGTAGGTTTTTTTTTCAAAATCCTTCAAAATTTCTATTGTTTTCTGAGTAAAATTGTGGCCCTATTTAATTAAAGGCATAGTCTAACTTATAGACTAAATAGCCATTTTCATTGGAATTCACCAAATTCCAAAATTCGGCAATACAATTTCAAGTGTTTTGTTATTTTAAATACATTTTTGAATGCATAAATGGATTCAACACTTGGAAAAACCTCTAGAGCACTCGAATTATATCGTTTAAACATTTTAAACTAAAATTAAAAATAAAAATAAAAATTGTGAAAAAAGTCATTTCGTCTTAATTTGAAATTTGTTTATTCAAATCAAATATCAAGTTTACATTAATTTGGCAAATTTGTGTGTATTTTGAAATTTTAAATTGAAATTAGAATTCATTCATAGGATTCACTTTTATCACCTTAACCAAAACTCAATTAAAATGTTAATGTGTTACATTAACAATTTTATAAATTACTTTGATAGGAGTGTTTATTTTAGATATATATTTAAGAAATTTAATTTAATTATCAATAATTGTTATGTGGATATTCACAGAATATACTTTTAGTAGTGGTTTGAGATAGAGAGTTGAGATTTATCTTAAACCTCATTCCCGTTAGTTATGCCCTATTTCCTTTTCGATTTAATTAAAAAAACATCATGTTGATAAGATATCAAATTTGGTTTTCATTAGATTTCTATTTTGTTGAGAGAATTGTTTCAAGCGCATATGTAAAACACTTTGCCCATGCTCATAAAAGTATTTGAATCCAAGTTAATCATTATTTAATTTCATATTTCCATTTGTAGGTGATCTCTATAGATAGTCATTTGGCAAGTTGACTAGATAGAAATATGCTTGCTCATCTTCAGAGAAAGTTAATGCCAAAAGCAATTTTGACAAGCCCAAATTGAAATACCTAGTTTGCAAGTTCAAGGCAGGAAGCAAAACCATTTACAATTCAAGGCCTCCAGACTCCAGTACAACCCTTCGTGTAACAAACTCAATTTCGATAGTAAGCTTCAAAAAGATGAGGGCTACAAGGCCCTAGGTTTGTCTTTGTTTGTCGTGAACCATGGGAAGACTACGGGCTCAAACCCTAGAAAAGCACTAAAAGGCATAGAAATACAAGAAGTTATTGTTGGAGTTTGTCTTTTCCAACGCTTCATTTCCCTATGAGCTAAGTATGGTGAGTTGTAAGCTCACATAGGGAGTTGCATATGTCTAGTTGTCATAGTTATCCTTAACCGACACTGGGTCTCCTCCACTGCTATATCATGGAGGTCTTTTATGTATTTTTACACAATGTTGTCGGTAATAGAATACTTAACATGGTATCAGAGTGAGCGATTCCTGCGTTACTGAATTATCTTTGAGTTTTGTAATTTTCTTTTATTATCTTAATGGAGTTTGTGGAGTTTTTGTTTTTAGTGAGATCTCTCAATATTTTCCAGATCAAAAAATCTGATTGAGTTATACGATCTGGATTTGTTTTTTATGCTTACGATGTCTTATAGCTTATGATTGACCGCACTTTTTGGCCATAGTTTAGATATGGTTGGATCGTTGGTCCCAGATCTAAAAATTGATGAAGTTGTTTGTTGGATCTTTTGTAGATATGTAGCAACCTAAGCGTTGAGGTTGTGGGTTCAACACTTCATTCAACCATCTATCGGTTATAGCATTCTAATTTGACCATTATTTTAATTTGCTTGCGATTCTTTTTAGGATGAAGATGGATCATTTCATGTTGGGCACCAGATATTTTATTCAGGTATGGATTTAGGAGGAGAAGCAGAAGGTGATGAGCTACCCATATTTTCATTGGGTTTGAGATTGAATGATTTCTTCTCCAAGCCATTACATTCTTCTTGGGAAAGGTTCGATTCAACTTCTGACTTTGGCTCAGAGGCATCCTCAGAAAACTTGCGTCCTCTATTTGATGATTACAATCCACATTCGACAAGAGATGGAGAAAACCCAAATAAGGATAAGAATGGCCCACTTGTAGATTTCCATTTCCATGGTAGGGACGAGAGTCAATTTGAGTTGTTCCATCGGAACTCTTCATATTCAACCTACGAAGATGAGAATTTAATATAAATTGCCATTTCAGAGCAGCAAGTTCCGAATAAACATAGTCGAGGGATGCATGGACTGTACCCAAATGTCACATAGGAACCCATTCTCTAGCACAAGGCTCATCATACATCAAGTCAAAAAGGAAACATCTGCCAGTTGGGGATATACAAGATCCTCAAAATCCTTTGATGGAATCCTCATCGTAAGGTTCACTAATCTAGAAAGGAAGCAAGTGTTTCAACAAGAACTCCAACTTATGGAATCCATGAGATGATGATGTGATGACATGAAGTAGATCAAGGGATTGAAGATATTTTCAATCAAGGAAGCTGCTAGAAGAAGCCTCAATGACCTGAAGGTAAAATAAGGTATGTATGCTTGTGTTTAATATTATAATGTCATGTCATATGGTTGCAGGTAACATGGATCATTACTTCTATCTTAAGAAGCATGATCAAGAGAAAAAGGATCTCCTCCTCTGAAAGGATGCAAGAAGGCGCAAGTCACACTAGATGAAATCAACATAATATAGCCTCATATGAAGTATGAGGTGGTTGACTACAATGAAGAAACTTTGATTGAAATCTACTTGGAATGGAATGTGTGAGGAAGGAAGAGATCGTGAGATATGCAACCATGATGAAGGAAATCAACATCCAAAACACCAAGAAGATTTGACTAGGAAATCTCTCGGATTCTGATGAAAGTCTAAAAAAGATGAAGACCCTTGACAATGGATGTCTTTGGGAGATGTTTCAATATGTGTGCAGGAGGATTGATACCTACAAGAAGATGTCATGGTGAAGAGTCATCTCGTAAGGTATGATTTGATTTAATATGATGTTTTTATTTCTTGAATAATATCTCAATAATGCAGGGCTACTCAAACAAGATTTGTAAATACAAGTACAACTAGCATTCATGTGGTGGATGCAAGAAGCATGATGAGAAAGAAGTAGTCATATAATGAAGGTTCCAAATATGAAGAAGGCCAATTTCCATGAAGAAAGGAATGACATGATGAACTAAGGAGGAAAGTGATCGATGGTGTTTGCCCTACAAGGAAAAATCTCAACCAATTTTCATGACATCAAGGAGAGAAGTTGATCAAGTAGCTGAAGAACCCACGAAGAAGAAGTTTCTGATGTATAGAAGAGTCCCTAACTAAGAGGGAGTTCTCACAGGTCCCTGATCAAGAGGGGGCTTGGATTGAATCACCCCTAATTAAAAAGGAGTGACAATTATGTTTTTTCCATTTCATGTGTCATGCACTACACCGGGACTAACATCCGTAAGTCTAGGTGAAGGCCATGAAGAGAAATGTAAACACATGATATCCTCCCTAGTTGAGAGGGAGAGATAGACACAAAATTCTTGTCTTCACTTTGGAAGAAAGAATGGAGGATTGGGTAATCATTTAGCATCCGATGCTCTTTGAGGATGTGTAGGGCATCCAAGACAAGAGTATGCAAGAGGACCGATATTCTTTGAGGTTGGGAACCCAAGATAAGAATATTCCTAGAAGTTCATACTTAGTGAACACCCAGGTGGGTATGTACCTTGAGAGACAATGATGAAGGTGTATATATTCATTGGTCTCACCAACATTGTGCTCTGATCTAATGAGAGATAGAGCTGTCAGTCAAGGCCTTGTTGTGGAAACAATGTTGGTTACTATGAAGCTATACATATGGGTTACCAATCCGATTGTTCTTATGAGAAATTCTTCATATTGAGAATGACCAAGTACCATCATGAATACCTCCCTAGTTAAGAGGGAGTTGATCCAGATTTAAATAGGAATGCAACACATTACAGATATAACCATAAATACATAGATGCAACAAAAATAATACCTCATTTCATTAATGTAAAATACTGAAATATGCTTACAAACAGAAATGGAAATAAACTAGCTCGGGCGATTGTAACTTATCTCTGAGAAGAGATGTGGCAGCTACATGCCTCTAAACTACGTTACAATGGGCCTTTTTATTATTGAACAATAAGAGAAAACCCTAAACAACCAAAACCCTAACCCGAGGAGATGTAAGACCAAGAGTTTATGGGCCCCTTTAGGGTTAGTTGGATAGCCAACTTCTGAATATGCGCAACTTTCGTATATGCCCTCCTTATGAAAACCTACAAAATTTTCAAGCGATTGAACTCCTGCAAACCAAATCTTATTGCGACCAGCTCAAAGAAGCTAAAAGCGCTATAAATAATCTTGAAACTCAACTGGAGACAATACTGGTAAGAAATTGCACGAAAAAATTTAGATACGTTAAAATTCATAGGGCGTTCCACTCTCTTAAAAGAGGAATTTCAAATTGTCTGCAAAATAAATAAATACAATCCGCAAACTTTGGAGTGCACCAGACCCTTAGCATGCACATAAACTGCTTCGCTCAATTTTGATTGCAACAAATTATCACAAATATGCATCCAAATGTGTAGATTCTCCTCATGTAAGCATTCACATAACCTTCCAAGTGATTGGAAGAGCAAATTCCAATGCACACAAAGTCATTCAACACATAGAATAAGCATACACATAGCCAGGTTTCAATCTTCAACTACCATAACCGGTCCACCTCAATCCTTTGACCAACGTACACACATGAAGCATTCAATGCACAAATGTTTCAATCTTCAATCTTCAACTCAAATACCACCTTCAACCGAAGTTATGAAATCTTCAACAAACAATGCACAAGAGTCATAGAGAATATGAATCGACACACAAAGAAGAAACCATGCAACTCAGCCATCGAATACGTGCATAATTTAGCATTCAAGAATAATGAAGGCAGACACAATCCAGCATTCAAGTAGTGTACAAGCTGCTCATGGATTCATGTCGAGTTCACCTGGACTTTTCTTTGTGCAATGTCATAGGCATATATTCACTCTACGAAAATCCTCTATCAATGGCTTTAGAGGACTCACTTCTTCTGTCTCATGTGGGCATTAAATCAGATAAGGGTTAGAAGAGATAGCAGTAAGAAAGAGTCTATTCAAAATACGGTTGAAGTTACCATCATAGGAGCTTTATGCATATATTGGGAGTATTCAACACACATTACACTGGTACGCAGAGATTAAACATACACAGTCAGTGGTCACTAACAACACAAATTGTCCATCGCAAAGAATAATACAGTGACTAAATTACACCAGAGAAAACTTCAACATTTTGGATTCACTACTCGAACTAGGAGGGTCTGCACACTAACAGTGTCATGGTCTATAGGTATCACGATCCACAACACCAGGCACAAAACACAAAGTGTAGCGTTACCCTAGTAACATACAACATTCTAATTTCACAAGGAAGGATCTGAGAAGCAGAGGAGATGGCAGACACTGAGCTAATAGGCTTTGGGAAGGAGGCAGAGCTAGCAAGCTCTAAGAACACCCAGGTTTGGGTTTCTCTGATACCATGTTAAACACAACCATGGCAAAGACAAGAGTGTGAAAGATAAGCATTGAATGCATATATTATTTACATGATATATATTTATAATACATTGGAGTCACTCTTGGATTCATATTCCAAGGTCTCTTGGACTCCCTGTGACTTCTCAACTTCCTCACCATAACCCTTAGTGCATTAGGTGTCCAACACATTGAAATCACAAGTTTGATAGGTGACATGCCCAAAAAACCATAGCTCATTTAATATGACACTTGTTCATAAGATATATTTTTAAATTAATCAATTTAATTGAAAGAGAAAAAAATATATATCTACTTTAGAGATGAATAACAACCTTTAATTTGAGAATAATACTAAAATTATTCTAAAATATTTAGTGGAGGTTAAATCCCCACCAATCACATAATAATTATTGATAATTAAATTAAAATTTTGGAAGCCTTATTCCAAAATAGACATGCCTATCAACATAATAATCTATTTCAATATCCATGTTAATTAATATGATTCAATATCAACTTCTTATATATAAGTGTTTTGATGTTTGTCCATATTTACTAGTCATTTAATTTATATGGTTGTGCTAGTATATTTCAATATCAACTTCGTATATGCCCCGGATCGAGGTGTTGTTTGATGGGAAGTTGGAGGTTGGGGGGGACCCCCTATCCCACCCTTCCCATAACAATTAAGGTTGGGGGGTGGGGGCTGGGGGGAGGGGTTGGCATGGTTAACCATCACTAGGAAACACACATGAGAACTGCACACATTTTACCATTTCAATATCAAGACTTCCTTCATTCGACTATTCTGTGAGGGGATCTCTCACTCCCTAGCTTTCCTAGTATTCTTGGACCTTTCGCCTGCCACAGGTGGACAAATCCCTCAAATGTCTAACAGAGGAAGGTTTGTGTACAGTGTAAAATTCTCAAAGTCAAGACACAATTTGTGGGCTATTAACTAGGCATGGACGTTGGCTTTCTGTGATGGGCTAGAATTAACCTACACATGCATGCATGATATACTAGTCTATAGATCTTGAGGTCTATGGCGTAGACTTTAGAAACTGAGTAATGGTTAGGAATAAGGCCTTAGGAAGATAAACATTTTAAATTATGAGAATTCACTAGTTGCAACGGAGCTGGCAGCTGTAAGAGTTTATGATGTTCATCTTCCCTTATATCACATAAATTTGTCGGTCCGGGTTTGGTGGCAAGGAAAATTTAGGGTATTGTCTTCTCCCTTTGGTTCATTAATCTTATTCTATGATTCTTTTTCTCACTGATGGATTCTTATTTACTTGGTTTTGAATTCAACTATGTCAATTCATGGCTGAAATTTTAGTATTTCTCTACGCATTTTATGCCTTACCAAAAGAATTTCATTTATTAGTTTCTTTTATTTTTTCTTATTTGTATATTGGCCTTGCCTTCACTAATTTCATAAAATAGCTTGGTGTTTGCATCTTATGGGTTTTCTTAGCCTTATTCCCCAAGTGTTGGATTGTTGTGGTTACATTATCTAGCCTGGATATTTATTTTCTGGTGCATTATTTCCTAACAATAAATGTTCCATCATCGAAGGGATGGGTGTAGAAGACCTCAAGACAAGCCTCATGCCCAAGCCCATGCCAAGGAAGTGACATTTGTCTTCCATTTTGCTACACTCCATGAAATTCATGAAGAAACCTATCAACTTGAAGTGCTCACAACCAATGATTGACAAGTCTATTTAGATTCAAAAATATAAGAGGTAGCTAATTGGGTTCCTGACCTTGGTCATACCAGAGGAAGATGAAGCCAATACTTGAACTCCATTACCCTCCATTAATAGATGGAAACTCTTCTAGGTAGGGTCTTGAAGGAAAAGCATGATGACCGTAATGGTACCATCTTCTCCTTGAACAAAATCAAGTGAGTGCAATGATATCAATGCTCCTATCTTGCTAGTTTGGATGCCCAACTAGCTCATCTAGAAAGCCACTTTCAGTGTGACATAAAACCTCTTGCTCCAGCCAATACCAGTGCACATAACCTATTTCTAGTTACCTCTTTAGACTTTTGATATCATGTTATGCCTTCTAGCAACTCTTTTATTTCTTCTTGTAGTCCAACATATGGTTATTTTAGTAGTTTCTAAGTATTAGATATTTTTAATTGACATTACTTGAACTTCTATCAATGGTAAACATATCGGGTTACCCCAATGGAAAATTGAGACTGGATTTTTCAAGAACAATGATATTTTTATCTTATAATGTATGCTAAAATTTTGAGGTAATACAATCTTAATTCACAAAAAATGAAAAATATCAACTTCTCCATTTGTGGAATTTGACCCCTCAAACTTTCCCTAACATAAGAATGCATCACCCGAAGCAATTTGGAAGGTACAAATGGATAGTTTGATGGAAATACAAAATGGATAGTAAAAGTAAAGTAGGATAGATAGACATAAGATACACCCAAGGAGCACATAAAGGAAAGAGAGGCAACATAAGTTTGTGTCAATAGAAGAGAGACACTAGAAGAATACACCAAGATAAGTGACAATATAATAGGCGAAGATGATGTCAAATTATAATCGAAGGTTACATCTTAGAATGATTTGGAAAAACATGCAAGTATCCATAAAGTGAAATTAAGGATGATTTCACTGAATGTGAAGATACTTTAACCATTGCAAAAATATTGACATAAATTAGAATTGAAGAGTTCTTTGGATTGGAGAAAAAACAGAGAAATGAATTAGAAAAATGGGCCATATTTAATAAATAAAGTGATTAACTTGCATTACACAAGGGACCATGAGTAGTTAGGGTTTTGGGTCTCCTTCCTTGTATGAACTAGGGTTTCTTCTTTCAACAGAAACATCAGATCTAAGGTTTTATCTACAAGCCCTAGGTTTTCACATCCAAGACTTCAAGTATTCTAGAATTTACAAATCCTATTTTTATAATACTCATTTTACACCTTTTTCAAGTCCAAAAGGTATATGTGCAACTTTTGTATATACGCATAACCTCCATGTATGTGCAACTTTAGTATATGTAACTTCCATATATGTGCATCTACCGTATATGCGCAACTTCTGTATATGCACATATCTTCCATATATGTGTAACTTTCTTATATCTGCATATCTTCTGTATATGCATGTCTTTTATATATGTGCATCTACCGTATATGCACAACTTCCATATATGGAAATTGTGCATATACAGAAATTGTACATATACGGAAGATATGCGCATATCTTTCGTATATGCGAAACTTTTCTATATGCACATATCTTCCAAGTATATGTGCAACTTCCGTATATATGCATAACCTCTATGTATGTGCAACTTTAGTATATGTAACTTCCATATATGTGCATCTTTTGTATATGTGCATCAACCGTATATGCACAACTTCCATATATGCGCATATCTTCCGTATATGCATAACTTTCTTATATGTGTATATCTTTCGTATATGCATGTCTTTATATATGTGCATCTACCGTATATGTGCAACTTCCATATATGGAAATTGTGCATATACAGAAGATATGCACATATCTTCTGTATATGCACATATACGAATGTTGTGTATATACAGAAAAATTACTTGAACATCATGTATGAAATTAGTTGAATCACATATCCTTCTGTACTCTTTGAGCAATAACTCGCTTTCAGTGCTACTTTGAGCATTAAGTCACTTTCAGTGCTAGGGGAATTACTAAGAACATATGGTAAGAGAGGCCTATCTGAACTTACCATGGTAAGGATAATATTAAAAGGGCATTATCCGAACATATGGTAAGGATAATATTAAAAGGGCATTATTCGAACATATGGTAAGAATAATATTAAAAACACTATTACTTCCAAATTTAAGGATAAGTTGTGGGATGATAAGGTGTTAGAGGGAAAAATGAAGCTAAGGTATTATAAGGAGGTGATTAACCCCACTCTTACTAACAAGAATTATGTTTTTGTCTTCACTAATTAGGTGAGACCAAGAAACAAAGACAACATATCAATGATGATTCTTTATATGTGCATCTACCGTATATGCGCAACTTCTGTATATGCGCATATCTTCCGTATATGTGTAACTTTATTATATGTGCATATCTTCCGTATATGCACGTCTTTTATGTATGTGTATCTACCACATATGTGCAACTTCCATATATGGAAATTTCGCATATACGAAAATTGTGCATATACAAAAGATATGCGCATATCTTCCTTATATGTGAAACTTTTCTATATACACATATCTTCCACGTATATGTGCAACTTCTATATATATGCATAACCTCCATGTATGTGCAACTTTAGTATATGTAACTTCTGCATATGTGCATCTACCATATATGCGCAGATTTCGTATATGTGCAACTTTCTTATATGTGCATATCTTCTATATTTTAGCGTCTTTTATATATGTGCATCTACCATATATGCGCAAATTCCATATATGGAAATTGTGCATATACGGAAATTGTACATATACAGAAGATATGCACATGTATTCCGTATATGTGCATCTACCGTATATGCACAACTTCCGTATATGTGCATATCTTCCGTATATGTGTAACTTTATTATATCTACATATCTTCTATATATGCGCATCTTTTATATATGTACATCTATTGTATATGCGCAACTTCCATATATGGAAATTGCACATATACGGAAATTGTACATATACGGAAGATATGCGCATATCTTCCATATATGCGAAACTTTTCTATATGCACATATCTTCCAGGTATATGTGCAACTTCTATATATATGCATAACCTCTATGTATGTGCAACTTTAGTCTATGTAACTTCCATATATGTGCATCTTTCGTATATGTGCATCAACCGTATATGCGCAACTTCCATATATATGTAACTTTCTTATATGTGTATATCTTTCATATATGCACATCTTTTATATATGTGCATCTACCATATATGTGCAACTTCCATATATGAAAATTGCGCATATACGGAAATTGTGCATATACAAAAGATATGCACATATCTTCTGTATATGCACATATATGAATGTTGTGTATATACAGAAAAATTACTTGAACATCGTGTAAGAAATTAGTTGAATCACATATCCTTCTGTACTCTTTTAGAAATGACTCGCTTTCAGTGCTACTTTGAGCATTAAGTTGCTTTCAGTGCTAGGGGCATTACTAAGAACATATGGTAAGAGAGGCCTATCTCAACATACCATGGTTATGGTTTTTTATGTTATGATTTCTCATTGTTTCTTCATGGTTAAAAGGCCTTTGAGCTCATTATAGCACAATTTAGGAAATCGCATAGTTGCCACATCTCTTCTCAAAGATAAGCTACCGCCATTTAAGCTAGCTTGTTTCTTTCTGCATGCATATAGTTTCAACATTTTCCATTTATTAATTGAAGCTTAATTTCATTGTATCTCTATGTTTTGGATTTAAATATGTATTTTCATTTTGTTCCCTTCATAAATTTGTATCATTCATGGTGGTGGAAGGGACTATTTTGTTTTTATATAGGGGCAAACGATGGTGGTGTTTTTGGGAATACATGCAATTACGCTCATCAATGTCAGTTTGCTCTGTGAAAATGGTTTAAATGTTGGCTATCTATCTAAATTATTATTTTTAAACACTTATGTTGATATTGTGAGAGTGTTAAATTTTTCTTTGAGAACTACTTAGTAATTTGTGTGCTAAGAAGCTATTTTAACGAAGCATTTTCTATGATTTTGATTGGTAATTCTAGTCTGGGAATTCTTCCTGAGGTTAAATAAGGGAGGTGTTAGTGAACTATTTTCATTTTATTTTCGTTGGGAGTTATTAGTTGGTTTCTATGGAGTTCGATTCTCAAAAATCAATTGTAAGATAAAAACATTCAAACATACTGAGAGACATCATTCCAACATTATAATTGGAATATATAAACAAAACAATTTCCCTCTATCATGTTACAGGCACTACTGAGTATTGCCATGCTCCGCAGTTATTAATACACATGTTGAATTCACAAGCAATGAGATGTTTTGTGATATTTTGAGGATGTAAAGTCATAGTCGGTATGGATTAGTAAATTTCATGTAAACAAGACACAAAATCAATGTACCAACACGAAGCCTTTATTCATTTGAAAAATGTTCCTCTTGTTTTAATCAAAGCCATATTCATATTTACATTTCATGTGAGTCTAGAGTGAAGTTGTAGGTTCAAATTATGAAATTAGTCTCTTTTTTTTTTAATTACGGTCTCTTAGAAAACAAGCTATAAACATATGTATTGAGGACTATGGGTAGCTATTTATTGAAATGGAGGTGTTGTATGCAAACACAAATGTCCCAAATCCCAATTAATAAATAAATCCCCAGTTATATTGTTTAACAATTAAATAATGGTGTAGTTAATGCATGTTGGGGATTTACTTATCATTTGGGAGTTGGTACATATTGGTTTTGGTTCTTGTTCATGGTGTCCCTTATTGCATTAGTGGATTTCACACCAAATTAGACATCTCATCCTTAAAACTTTCCATGTCTTGATTTATATCTCTCCTCTAATAGCCCTTTTTTTCTCCTTTGCAGATCATATAGGGTGATGTAAAAATAACTCCCTTTATTCTAATTTTGTTGTGTTTTATTATGGATATATTTTATGCCTAATTTAGGAGCTCTTAACCTATATATGTTTCCTCACTATTTCTTATTTTGTGCACTTCCACAAGTTACATAATTTTTTGAGGCATATTTTTCTCTTTAACAATTAATCCAGTTGTTATTGTTATAAATATTCAATATCTTAGTTTACATAATAGAAGGTTTGGGTTGGTGAAGCATTAATTGGGAAGGTATATTCTTGATTCTTATTTTATCTTACCAACCCACAAATTCTGTGTTTTTTAACACATTCTATCCTGCTCGGAATTGCATTCTAGGTGTTATGACTATGTACCTTTTGATTTTGTGGATGTAAATTTCAGTTATGGCTATGATTTTATGTATTATGTAAATTGATGTATTTCTTGAATGACGATATTAGTTGAAATATTTATAGTCTATTTTGATTTAAAAGTTTTGTGTACTCCCAAATTCATGAAATATTTCCTATGAATTGAATGTCATCCATCCAACCTCATCATGGAACCAGATGCATAGTGGAGAGCAGTGGGGTTCACATCCATGAGTGCATATAATGATTGACATGTATCACCCTCCTCCTATATCTACCCAAGTAATAGGCCAACCAGGGTAAACATGTGATGAGAGACAACTATAATATGATTCAACCTCCTAGGTGTCCTTAAGGAAGTGGAATCGATGAAAACACATCAAACACACCTTCCACATCAGCAGAAACACTCCCAAGAGCCATCCAAACCACACAAGTATCATGCCCGTGGGTCCCATTGAGTTTTTAGACTACTTGACCTCTAGATTCTCCCATCCTATGGGAATGCTAGTGTCCAGAGGGCTCTAGACGCTCCCAGAAGCTTGCATGTCTGTGTCCAGAGAGTATTTCTAGCAGACTTGTGCCAGAGTCTGCACAATTTAAGGCCCTTTCAAGCCCAGAATTCTGGTCACTGCTCAAAACTTGTTGTAACTTATGGAATCCATTAAACACATGATGACACGACTAATAAACCAAAAACTAACTCCAGGACTAGGTCTGACCATCCCCAACTAGGACTGACATTTTGTCAAACACTTGTCATCAACGAAATCTATAGGAAATGAATACAAGAAAGTGCGTCAATGACTAATATAGCATACAAGTCTTGACAAGAAGGATTACCACCCTCTTCCCTTAACTGTTTTGACATGAATTAGGTCTTGCATCCATTATCCTTTCAGTTACAAGTAGATACATGAAATAACCATGACATAACCATGCTTATAAACAAAATTAAACCATGAAAATAATAGTGATTTAACAACCATTAAATCCACATATTAATAAGTACAAAATCAAGAGAACTTAGCTTTTATTAAACATAGATAAATCCAACCAGGTTTGGGACTTCCACTTACAACTCGACTGTAGACATGGCTGAACCAAATATTTCTTTCAGCTAGTCATCCCCATGCCATATTCCAAGCATGAATGTGGTACCCCATCGAAAAAATAATCCAAAAACAACCAAGGGAATCAAGAGGTTAAACCACCTCCACCCTCACCATACTGTGATCACACCAAAAATAGTGCTTTGATCACAAAATTGAACCAAACTTGGAATTCCATCTAGAATCTATCACTATCAGTGAGAAATATTTTGTCTCCTTGCCTCTCAGGCTTTACTGCAATCCAATCTCGTATCACTAGGCCCTAAACCAAGACACCTCCCTCACGCTTTATTGTGTATCCCACCAAAACCGGTCAAGGGGTTCCTAGGCCTTTCGGAATGAACCTTGAGACCACCTCCGCCTCAGATTCCGAAATCCATCCAATAATTCCAAAGCTCAAAACCGAGATCAACATTCCAACACACCATGGAATTTTTAAAAAATCAAGGCTAGGCTAAAAAACACTATCATAACACGGAAAAACCATGCCATCGGCAGCAATAGAACCATACACCAACATGCAAAGCCATGGATGTCAAAACCATCGAGGAAGTCACACATGCCATATGTTACCTACAAGTATTCCTGCTAAAGCTGCTTGATCCTGCTCTTCCTTTCTTGATCCTTTCTTTCCTTCCTTTCCCTTTTCTTTCTTTCCCTTCCTTGCTCCAAAGCTCGAGTGGTCCAAGAAAACTCTAAGCGTGTAAGAGTGAGCGAGAGAGAATAATGAGAGAGCTCCAAAAAAGAACTCACCAAGCTTAACACTGAGCAACTTCTATATGGAAGCGTGCATATACGGAAGATGGATTCCGTATATGTGCAACTTCTATATGCATATATCTATACAGAAGCGTGCATATATAGAAGATGGCTTCCGTATATGCACAAATTTTCTATATGCACATATATGGAAGCTATCTTCCATAAATGCACACTTCCATATCTATGTACATTGATAGAATTTTTGCATATACAAAGGTTGCAAATATACAAAATTCATTCTTCATATATGTACACTTCCATATATGTGTGTGTGTGTGTGTGCACGCATATACAAAAGTCATCGCTTATATATATATGAATGATATGTGGAGCTTCTATATATTCAAGTAGATATGGAAACGTGCATATATGGACGATGGATTATGTATATTTGCAACTTTTGTATATGTGCAACTTCTATATGGGAGCATGCATATGCAAAAGATGTATTTTGTATATGCGCAACCTCTATATATGCACATAGATATGAAAGTGTGAATATACAATAATGACACATGCATATATGAAAGTGTGCATATATAGAAGTTCCACGTATAATATATATATAAGAGCTGACTTATGTATATGTGTAACTTTTGTATATGCACATATATATGGAAGCTTACATATATGGAAAATGGCTTATGTATATTTGCAACTTTTCTATATGCAAAACCTCTATCCATGCACATAGATATGGAAGCATGCACATACGAAAGATAGCTTCCATATATATGTACATATAAAAAAGTTGTACATATACAGAAGTCATCTTCTGTGTATGCACGCTTCTGTATAAATGTGCATATATAGCAACCACACATATACATATGACATCTTTTGTATATGTGCAGATTTTGTATAAGCAGATATGTATATTAACTATATTCCATGTACGGAAGATAGCTTCTGTATATGCGCAGCTTTAGTATATGGCTTCTATATATGCACATCTCTTGTATGTGTGATTTATGTATATGCACGCTTCCATATCTATAGACATATATAAAAGCTAAATGTATATGAAATCCCTATTCCGTATATGTATGCTTTCATATCTATGTGCATTTATAGAAGTTATCCCTACATGAAATCCATCTTCCATATATGCGTACATATACAAAATTTGTCTTATGTATATGTGCATCTTCTGTATATGCACAAATATATGGAATCGTATACGAAAGATGAATTATGTATATTCCCAACTTTTTTATATGCATAGCCTCTATACATGTATATAGATATGCTAAAGTTGTGCATATACGGAAGGTATCTACTATATATGGAAGATGGCTAATATATATATATGTGCTTATCAGAAATCTACACATATACAAAAGATGGCTTATGTATATGTGTTGCTTTTATATATGCACATCTATATGGAAGCATGCATATATGAAAGATGGTCTCTGTATATGCACTACTTCAATATATGTATATATATATGGAAGTCATCTTTTGTATATCCACGCTTCCATATATATGTGCATATATAGAAACTATACATGTACAAAAGGTGACTCTCGTATGTGTATATTATGTATATGCATATATATGGAAGTGTGCATATATAGAAGATAGTTTTTGTATATGTGTAAGTTTTGTATATGAACATATATATATATATGGAAGTCATATTTTATATCTATGTGTATGGATAGATGTTTTTCCTAAACAAAAGTCAAGAATATACAAAAGTCATTTTCCATATATGCACACTTCCATATATATATATATATATATATATATATATATATATACAAAAATTGTACATATACAAAAGCGAACATTTCTATATATATGATATGTGGATATATGCACGTATATATGGAAACGTGCATATATGGAAGATGGATTATGTATATTCACAGCTTTTGTATATGTGCAACTTCTATATGGAAGAGTGCATATACGGAAGATGGCTTCCGTATATGAAACTTCTATATATGAACATAGATAGGAAAGTGTGCATATACAGAAAATGGCTTCTGTATATATGCAACTTCTATATATGCACACAGATATGAAAGTGTGCATATATGGAAATGACACTGCAAAAATGCAAGTTCATTTATGAAAGTCGACTTCTATATATGTAATTACATATCTATATGCATATACAGAGCTCCATAGATGGAATATGGTTTCTATATATGTGCAAGTTTTGATATATGCACATAGATATGCAAGAACATTAATAGAAGTCAAATTCACTTGAATTTCAGCATATATGAAATCGTGCAGATATGGAAGATGGCTTCCATATATGTACAACTTCTATATATACACATATATATGAAAGACATCTTTTGTATATGCACGTTTTCATATCTATGTACATGTATATAAGTTGTGCATATACAAAAGTTGTAACTATACATAATCTATCTACTATATTTGAACGCTTCCATATATATGTGCATATACAAAAACTGTGCATATATATGGAAGCATGCATATACAAAAGATGTTTTCTATGTGCATATATTGAAGTTCCACATATATGGAAGACATTTTTCATATATGCACACTTCCATATATATGTGTGCACATATACATAAGTCATTTTTAGTATATGCACAGTTATGTATATGTATATAGATATAAAAGCATGCATATTCGAAAGATGCTTCCATATCTATGTGCATATATAGAAGTTTTACATATATGGAGGTCATCTTTCGTATATTCACACTTCCATAGATATATATATATATATATAATAAATCTTTTGTATATATGTAGATTTTTTATATGCATACATACACACACACACATATATATATATGGAAACATGCATATACGGTGCAACTTCAATATGTGCAAATATATATATATATATATATATATATATATATATATATAATTCATCTTTCGTACATGGAATTGTAAGGTTTCTGACAAAATGTTATGTACTCGAATAGTGTAAAATTATCCTGTCAAACATGCCATGTTCCAAAAGGTTTCCTTCATTATGAAGTAATTCTTATAGTTTTCCTTTAAATCAATGCAAACTCCAACATAGATTTCAAATCAAATTAGGATTCCTCAAATAGAGAAAAACCCATCTCCACTCCTAAAAATACTATACCTCCATTTTATCAAAGTTATGAGAATGTGACCAAGATATTAATGTCCATGAAACAAACTAGGATATGTTATTATAGAGATGGTTTGGCTAATACCCATCCATATTTTATGTTTTAAAATATAATTAAATTTTTTTATAAAATAAAATGTTAATATAAAAACATATTTTTACAAAAATATTTTATAATATCAATACTTTTAAAATTTTATATTTTTTTGGTTAGGGAATTTAAAGGGAAGAGAGCACTCATTCAAGCGTATTTCTCTCTTAATATTTTCAATAAATTGTTTTTGAATTGTATTTTTTAGAGTATTTTTTTATTTTCTCAATCAATATCATTTATCATTATCATCTCTTATTTATTAGAATATTTAAATTTCTTATAACTCTCGTTATTATTGGCCACAATTTTTTTATTATTTTTATATAAAGAAATATGTTAAATATTTAATAATGTTTATATGTTAAATTTGTTAGAAAAAGGTTAAAATTTTAAAATTGATATGAGAAAAGATAACAGAGATTCTAATTCCTTAATTATAATTCACAATAAAACTATTAAATTAATTCTATAAAATTTAAAATACAATGTAATGGTTGTAACGATTTATTTTTAATTTCTACATCAACATTTAATATAATATTACAATGTTAAATTTTTTAATATCATAACAAAATATTTAAAATAATTAATATATTTATAGAAAAGTAAAAAAATACTATACTTTATTATAAGTTCTATGTTAATAAATAAATTAAAAAAAAAACTTTAAGTCATTCTAATATTTATATATTTAGTTAACCATTTTTATAACTAATTTTTAATTTATAATTTATTTTAATATATATTTATAATTAAAAGTTTATAAAATAGTTAAAACTTCTATATTCATATGTCCCTTTAACTTTTAATTTAATAAGAATATAACTAACTATCAATTTAATAATCAAATTAAATAAAGGTTATGCCCCTAGTCTAGTCCAACTAACCATTTCCCAGTCAAATTTAGCCGTTAGTCAATATAGTCGTTACCTGGTCAAGAATTTTAGCCGTTGGATGTTCTGCTCTAACTATTTAACATGCAAAGCTAGATCTGATTCTTCAACTTGTCCTGACGATGAACCACACTGGTTGGTTCGAAACGCGTCGACAAATGAAATATCATGTGATTTATTCCGAAAATCTCTCATAAACTTGATATGGATCACAAAAGCCTCAATTCAACAAAACCTTTTTTTATTTAATAAAAGATTATTATTTTTTTAAATAAAATAAAAATGTTATAAAATTACTTTAAAAAATATTAATAATTAATAATTGAATTAGTTTTATATATTTAAAAATATTTCATTCTTAATACCATAAATTTAAAAAATGATTTTAATTAAATTCTATATTATTTTTTCCTATGGGACATAGAATATCTTGTGATGAGGTGTATTATTAAGTCATTCTGTGATGTAAAGGGCAGTCATATTAAGAGGCGTGAGTCATGTTACTCTTCATTATAATATTACATGGTTTCTCAAGCGACAAATCAAACATACTTTAATTTCTAATGAGCACAAACCAGTTAACAAATACAAAATGAGCACAAACCACTTAACAAATACAAAATATTATTTATTTTTACTCTTCATTATAATATCACATATATTTTATGATTAAAAATTTAAATAATTATATTACTATTTATAATAAAATTAAAAAATATAAATATTTTATTAACAATATAATGTAAATCAAAATATTATAATTTTTAAAATATTATTAATGAATTGAAAACCCATACTTTTAACAAATAGCTTAAATTAGAAATGAATTATAACTTAATAGGTTCTCTAAATTAGAAATTAATCTAAAAACTAATGTTTATAAATTAAACCTATAAATATATATTATTTTATAAGCAGTGTCTACTAAACTATATCATCTAATTCATAATATTTTAAAAATAATGTTTTGTGTTTTTTTATTAACTTATTATTATTTGAAATTTATGATTTAATTTTAATTTTATGCATAGCTAGTCTATATATAATGGAAATATATTAAAATATTATTATAAATGTCATTCAAATAAATAAATGAATAAATTTAGCAATATAAAAGAAAATATTATGTTAAATCTTATAGATGAAGTAAATACATTTAGATATGTATCCCTGTTGATTAGATAACTAGCTCTTGTTAAATGTTTGTTTTAAGCATTTCTATTATATAAGATGCAAATATCAGTTGTTTGTTCTTTTTGTACCTTTGGTGTGACACTAATAATGTTTTTGGAAATTGTATATTGTGGATTTCTAAATGCTATGTTAATAGTTATAAGGGATTTGCAAAATTATAGGTGAAGTGATATGTTTTTATATGTATATAATTGTTAATTAGCTAAAATTAATGCTTCTCAACTCGTTATTCCATGTTTTTTTTATATCCATTTTTTTAACCAAGTGTATAATTTGGTAGAGTGTTGAGAGCTATTTTTACAAGGCTTTTGAATCTGGTTGGTATTATTGAAAGAAATGGTCTCAAGTCTTAGTAGGATGCTTGACTTTATTAATAGTGAAAAATGTCTATTTGGTTAAGTAAGAATTAGTAATTATAAGTAATTTTTTTTCTTATTGCAAGATAATAGATGACTATCATTTTCAATCAGTAATGAAGAGTGTTCAATTTCATTCATCTATTTTTCTTTTTCAATTTTTCTTATGTTATTTAAAAATATATATGAAATAGATAATAACATAGCATATGATGACAAACATGTTATTGTGATAGAAATGTATTTTTCACTTATCTTTGGAAGTGGTGAATATATAAATTAAATATCGTTTATAAGATAGGTATGGAGCTTTAGATGATGATGAAAACATAATGTTATTTCTAAAAACAATGGACATAGTTATCGAGAATTTGTAGTATTATTTATCTTGGTGTTTGTAGGTGCTACTTATGGATTTTATTTTTAATCCTTTGAATATGGTTATGAAATGGTTTAATGTTTTTTGGTATTTTATGTGATATTTAATAGTTTTATAAATTATAATTTATGGATATGAAATATTTGATTAGCCAAACCATGAATCTTTTCTATTGTCAATTGAAATTGATTACAATGGATATGACTCCCTTCAAATAATTGCACACATCTAGACAAGAAAGTAGACAAGAAATTAAATGTAAGATGCAATAACTATTAAGAATATTTTTTAACTAAATTAAGAGGTGGGACAGCTTAATTAAGAACTAGACAAAGGATAATTGCCCACAATTTTGTTAAATTCTTGGAAATCATTTTTTTAAATACAACAAAAAACAACATGCACATATACTTAATTTCATTAAATTGTGTTCATAGTTATAAAAAACAATTAATCTAGTTTTAACAATAATTATGAAAAAAAACCTTCTTATCAACTTGCTATTCCAAAAATACAAAATTAATACTTCATTTGCAATTCTTGTTATAATTACCCAAACAGAAAAATTAGAAAAAAAAATCATGTTATATTCCACATGATTATATTCAAACATAATTATATTCCACATGATTTCATAAAAAAATATATGATTAACTTTCACCTCCAATTTCATTTTTTAATACTCATGTCAAGTTGATATTTTTTTTTCTTGGTAAAAACTGATTTTATTAAGAGGAAATATGGTACAATATGAAGTTATAACCAAGAGAAGCAAGAAAACGGGAAGCCAGAAAGGATTGACTATCCACCTCGGCCCCTAAAAGAAACCAAGAAGAGAGTAGTGCTAAGCAAGAAGTAACCAGAAGAACAGAGAAACAAGAGCGGAGCAGAGGATTCTACCCATGTAACTATTTGGAATTTTTTTCCTTTCTTTTTACCAACTTTGACCCAATCAAGATGACTCTGTTGAGCTGGCATGATTTGCAAACTGAGCTGGGCTGACGGAGAGGTCTCCTTGTCTGAATCCGAGGGAGAGGACTCATGAGTTCTTTTCTGTGAGTTTGGTGGGACAGGAGATTCCTCAGGACCAGTCGAAGGCGGATCCTGTGCCGGCTTTGTTTCCATTCCTTCCGCATCCCCTTCCTCTTCATCTGAGCTGGAATCAGAATCATCCATGGGAGGAGGATCATGAGGTTTCCAGCTTTTGGATTTCGGCTTAGGATTGGCTTTCTTCTTTTGGGCATGCATCGAAGGACAAGAGCTCTGAAGGTGCCCTGTGTGATGGCAATTTCAGCAGCGAAAGGCTGTGTTCTCGTAATCAAGGGTCTGAGTCCAATGGAAGTCTCCAATTTTGAGATTAATCTGATCCGGTAGACCTTTGCTCATGTCTATTTCTGCACAAATTCTGGCGAAGGTGTATATGCCTTTTTCCCCTCTAGAGGTGTCTGTGGCTAGAAAGCGGCCTAGAGTGTCGTTGATTCCTTGGAATACAGCAAAGTGCCATAGATGCGCTGGGAGATTAAGAAGTCTGACCCGGATGGGGAGCTTGGTGATGATTGCTGAAGAAGGATCGAAATCTGGGAACCAAGGGGTGAGGAATAAACCTACTGAGCCCAAAAATCATGGTCCTTCGGTTAATGCTTTTTGGTAGTCTTTACTGAAAGAAAATACTACAATGAAGAAACCCTTTGAGCATAGAAGAACCTTGCAGTTGTTGGTCCAGTTAGAGTGAATCCATTGGTAGAGATCTGCTGTGCGAGGCCATAGCCCATTGAACCTGCAAATAATGGCATGCTCTACATACTTTTGGATTTGCTCATCCAACGAAGGATGCATTATTTCAATGGAGGGGGTTTCCTCCAGTTTGTCCACCAAAAAAGGTTTGGGAGCCTGAGCTGGTGGAGCTATTTTCTTGGGCTTCTGAGCATGGACAGCATCTTTGTATGAAAAAGCCACAGCTGAAGATGACTGTCCAACAGCTCCCCCTCTCAAACGAAGGGTAAAAATGATGGAGGCATTTCTCTTTATGCTGTAAAAAGAAAGGGGATAAAGATCCTCAAGTTGTTTACCTTCGTGGAGGAGTCGTTGAGAAGCAGAGGGAATCCCCAGCCTAAATTCCAGGATTTGCTTGAGGTCCTGCACTAGATCCGAAGAGCTTACCCATTGTAGCAGAGTTTTTCCAGAAAGGAGCACGATCTGGATCTGGAACGAGGCAGAGTGATCAGACTGTTGCTTTCCACTGCATATCTTCTCCACAGAAAAGCGGGTTGTCGCATTTCCCTGCTCCGGAGCTGCTAAGTTGGCACATGCCGGGAGAATACTGGGGAATGTCTTCGAGATTGGCTTCACGCCAGCTGCCCGCATTTGGTTAAAGAGCTTCATTGCCTCCTCGGCATGCCCATTCTGTGCAAATCCTGAAATCATTGCATTCCACGAGACCACATTCGGCCGAGGCATTTCCTTAAGCAGCTTCAAGGCTCTGTCAACAAGCCCATTCTGTGCAAATCCTGCAATCATCGCAGTCCACGAGAACACATCCCTGCGAGGCATTTTTTCAAAGAAACCGACGGCTTTGTCCACAAGCCCATTCTGTGCAGACCCTGCGGTCATAGAATTCCATGAGAATGCATCGTGCTGCGGTATTTCCCAAAAAAGTCTCAGAGCCTCGTCAACAAGCCCGACCTGTGTAAACCCCTCAATCATTGCATTCCATGAGGCTATGTCCCTCTGGGGCATTTCCTCAAATGGTTTCCGGGCCTCGTCAACGTGTCCATTCTGCATGAACCCCGTAAACATTGCATTCCACGAGACCACGTCCTTCTCAGGCATTTCATTAAAGAGCTTCAGAGCTTCATCTATAAACCCATTCTACGCATATCCAAACCGCATAACCGTCCAGGATATGATATCTCGTTCAGGCATTTCGTCAAACAATTCGCGTGCAATCTTTACCCTCCCACATTTTGTATACATATCCAGAAGGGCATTCGCCACAACAACATGAAGCTTATATCCTCTCCTTCTGATTCGGCCATGGATCTCCATACCATCTTGCAGAGATGGCAAGGCAGTACATGCCGGAAGAACACTGGCGAAGGTGAAGTGATTACGCCTGTTCCCATCATCTGGTGGGAAAGATACAAGGCCTCCTGGGGAGGGCCATTCTTTGCATAAGATCCATTCATCACAGTCCATGAACACACATCGCGCTCGGGCATTTGATCGAAAACCCTGCGAGCGACCACCATGCTTCCGCGCTCCATCTCCCTCCAGGCTTTGTGCTTCTATGTGAATCAACATTAACACATACATTCCATGTCAACTTGATATTAAATTGTTTATAAAAAATTAATACTAAAATCATATAAATATTTACAACTATGTTAGTCTATTAAAATATATATAAGAATTAAATTCGGTAGATCATATAAATATTAACAACTATTTACAAAATTGAAAGCTTCAATTACTAATTCAAACAGATAAATATTTACATTGGATTAATTAACTTATTCACAAAATTGGGAACATGAGTGAGAGTATGTAATAATTTAATATTGTATATCAAATAATAATTTACAGGAATATTTACGAGATGAACTAGCCAATTCACAAATTTGCGAAAAATATGCTAGTCTAAAATGCATGTAAGATTTTAATGTTGTAGATCAGATAAATAGTTACATTGGATCCATTAGCTTGATCATAAAATTGAGAAAGAACATCAATCACTAGTGGACTCAGAATCCGTAAGAGGAGATTCCTGCATTGTCAATTCTTCGAGTTAAGTAGTATATTCCACTGCCTTTGTCCCATTACCTCATCTAAGATTTTAACTACATCCTTCATCGTTGGCCTCATATTTAGACTTTAGTGTGTACAATAAATTCTTATTCTCACAACTCTTTGGATTTCATTATGAAATTCTTGATCTTTTTCAAGCAACTGTCCATAAGCTCGATGCAATTATTTTCTGACATTGTTTTTGTAACTCACTGAGAAATTGTAACATCCATTTCAAGTAAAGTAGAGTTGGTTAGCCCAGGATTCTTTGGATTGACAGTGAATGGGTGCGTTGTTAAGGTACTCCATGCGATAGGTCACCAGTTCAAATCCCTATGGGTACTTAGGTAGTCTTAACTAGAAAAAAAAAAAGGTAGAGTTGGTTGGATTTAACCAGGTTAAAAGCTCCAGTAGCAATATCCAACTGTATGTATTAGCCTTTGGATAAGACTTCTCTGGTTGCCAAAATACCCAATGTTTAGACTATAAAACGTGCTACAAAGTATTGTAGGCATATAACACAGGCAAAAAAATAGTGTTTATGTTCAGACAGTGGTATTTTGAATAGATTTATCTAAATAATTTTGAATAAATTTAGAGAATCCCTATCCTCCACAAAGAAATTGAAGAACCAATTGTAAAGTGGTTGTAAATCTCTTAACCAAAGGCCATCCCCACCGCTATCTTCAGTCTTTGTCTCCAATTCAATCGGCAATTCTGTGGACCGTGCAGTAGAATTTGCAAGCTAAGGTTGGGCATAATTTCCACAGAAGTATCATCTCTTGGCCATTATGGATATAGCCCAAACTTTTCGCTGCAACCAAGTCCTCTTGCAAAGACGAAATGGCTAAAAACCCCACCATATCTGTTAACAACAACAGTCCTGATCTAGCCATTGCTCCGTGAAATACTTCTACTTGGATCATTGAAAAAGGGGATAGAAAGAATTCATTGCGCCCACTGCTCCCTGAAATACTTCTACCTGGATCGTTGAAAAAGGGGATAGAAAGAATTCATTGTGCATGTTCCATTAACAACACTCACCACGATTGAGGTTGCTTGATACCCAGAAAGTTAATATTTCCCCTCACAAACCTGAAGGTCCCTGGATGAAACTCATTCAGCCATTCAAGAATTTGAAATTCAAATTTCTAATTATTGTTTAGGCGGGTTTTCTAATTAAAATTTACAATTCAAATCGACCCGTCATTGTATGTACTATGCTTACATTTCATATCTTAACTGTGCTCTGATAGGTGGCGGGTGGTCGTGGAAATCAATATCAGATGCAAAGTTTGGGCTAGTTTTCTAATTCAAATTTACAATTCAAATCGACCAGGTGGCCGTGGAAATCAATATCAGACACAAAGTTTGGGCGAGTTTTCTAATTCAAATTTACAATTCAAATCGACCCGACATTATGCGTACTATGCTTACATTTCATATCTTAACTGTGATCTGATAGGTGGCAGTGGAAATCAATATCAAACGCAAAATTTGGGTGAGTTTTCTAATTCAAATTTACAATTCAAATCGACCCGTCATTGTGCATACTATGCTTACATTTCATATCTTAACTGTGATCTGATAGGTGGCAGTGGAAATCAATATCAGATGCAAGGCGACGTAATGGATAAACATGGATATCCTCACACAATATATTACCATCTCACACCATCTATGACCATATCATGTGAATGGCAATGCACTAAGCCCCCATCATTGGCTTAATGACTTTTTTTTAAGATTTTCCTCCACATCCATGGTTTATGGTTGCACCCAGGCCTGGAATTTGACGTCCTGTAGGACGTATTTTGTGTTTTAGGACGTATTTGACGGTGGCTGAAAATTTTTCCACGTCAGGTTTGACGTGTCCTATAAAACTGCAACCCGTCGTTTTGACGTCTAGTTTCAGAGTTAAACCGTCAAAAACTATAATACCACTCTGGGCTTGGTACCGATACACAAGACAATTTAATGCTATTTAAATTCTACAGCATTTGACTGCCTAGTAGCCAGTACCTAATAGTAGTAACTCTCTCATCTACCATAGGCTAGTACCTAAAAGGAGTAACTCTCTCATCTACCATCTGCATCTTTGTCCATACGAATGATATGTGCAAATTTAATCTACAACTACCGTTACCATTAGCTACTGGTTTGTACTCAGTGTAGAATTGGAGACAAATGCGGTTTTAAAGTTTGCTTGGATGCCACGCTAAACCTAATCTGATGAAGCGTGCAAATTGCAATATTTAACTATTCATCACCCAGGTTCCAAGGACTACGTGCAATCTCACTATCGTTTTCACGAAAATGTTCACTGTCCAGGTCATTCTCACTGTTGTTTTCACGAAAATGTTCACTCTCCAGGCCATTGACAGCTGAATTAGTGGCAACCGTCTATCAACAATCTACATGAATTTGAAGTTATCTACCTGATTTCCCAAGAAAATGGAATGGTGGCTTTGTTCCATGATTCATCCATTAGAATGGAGGAAGTACAATTACAGGCAAGGAAGAAATAGACAATGGGCATGTTCATGTGTCATCACTGAGGTAATACACTTTCTTCTTTGCCCTGACCATTACCCCAAGGCTTATTCTTGCAAGTTGTTGCAGTAATCCTTGTCGTTTGATTGGCTTGGACGTTTCTTTCTGGACATGCGGCTCTGGTGCTCCCTGGCAGATTGAAGATCTCCAGTTGAAATTTGAGGAGGCCTGGATGCTCAACAAGGTTAACTTATTAGCAAGAAACCCAACTCGCCATTTCAACTAGCTCTGTAAAAAAAAATTCGACAAGTTTTTCAGGTCAGATCATAACACTAAATTATTTTCTGAGTAGAGTTTAATTCGAGTGTTTTCTTATTACATGAAACAACTTTATAATGGTGTATAGATTTTATTACCTCACCATAATCCTGCTTGAGGAGAAATATATAACATAGCAATGCAATCACATCTCTACAACAACCCAGAACCTTGGAAAATGCTTCAGTACTATGAGACAATGTAATACTTTGAGGTAGTGCTGAGTGAAAGATTTATGTCCCAACCCTTAACCCTAGTGAACTCTTCAACAAAATCATGCTCATTTTCTATGAATAGCAAGGATGTATAGGAACACCGCTTAAAACATTTGGGTGGTTTTGAGAGAATAGGTTTCTCTCATCCAATGCTTCTCAGGCCTCGTCTATAAAACCGTGGGTGATTTTTTTAAGTCTAGAGTTTGTTAAAAGGTCCACTTTGTTAATTACTTTGTTGTCAACTAATTGAAAGGATCCCTACAATATTGTTGCTTGCCACAAAGTGATTCACACCTCTTTAGGTTGCAGTAATTGTATTTAGTATAGTTTTATCTTTTTATATAATGTAATGTTGTGAGCATGAAATCAATATAAAAACAATATAAAAATTAGAGAAACTTGTATTGAGCAAAGGAATGTAAACCATGTAAATTAATAACTTTCTTTAATTACAATCACAAAAGTGGATTCTACCTAGTTTTCTTGATATTATATAAGGTAAAATAATAATAGTTTATGTTTATTTTTTATTTGTTGTAGCCTTTCTAAGAGAGTATCTTAAACGTAAGAACAACCTGCATCATGAACTCTTTTGACGGATTTCCATGTTCATAATAGTTATTGCATTTATTATTTTGCTTTTCTAGTTGACGCACTCCCAGCCATGAAAAATCTGCCAACTCTTTCATAGGAGGGGATTATAATTGGTTTTTTTTTATACTGTATTAGCTTTTCTCACATAACAACAACCATTGAATACACAGGTTAGCTACTTTAGCCAGGATCTAGTTTCAGTAAACAATTTTTTGTTTTCCATTCAACTACATATTTTTTTCAAATCTAAAAAACCTTTGTAAAATCGTTCAATATAAAATGACTTGGAAGGAATTTTTCATCAACTTTCGAGCCAAAGAAAATTCTGCCAACCTTTCCAAATCATTATTATGCTCCAGTAAAGGTATAACAAGGAATGGAATGGATGGCAATGAAAATATAATCAATGGCTTGCTTAGTAGACGGTCATGGTTAACTTTGTCAAAATCTCAATGAACATAATGATTCCAATAAGAACTTTCTAACCTAATAGATGTTTGTCTTATTAGAGAAATAGTAGGTTTAGAATCCTTAATGCGAAAACTTTGAAATGAATACATTGAAATAGACTCTAAGAATATTATATATTCCTAGTTTAAATATTAGAGTGTAGTGATAATAACATATTTCAATGAAAAAAATTTGTGATATTGCTTAATCACAGTTTGGAAAATAAATAAATAAAAGTTTCATTCATTTTAAAACTATCAATTATTTAAATTTTAATAAAAAATTATAAGAAATATAAAAGAAATTTCAAATATTTATTTCGTTTCTTTTAATTTAGTGAGATTGATTTTATCTATTTTAATTAATAATATAATTTTTAATAAAAATATAATGTTTTATTAAAATGGGAGCAGGTTAAGAATTTCATTGGGAGAGCCGTAAAAAAGGTTATTCCCATATTCAGCTCTTCATTTGTCCAACAATGAACTAAGATAATTGTCGTTGTGCATAGAAATTTTTCCCTTTTGGATACGATAAAAAAATTTTGTTGCTAGAATTTGGTTATGTGAGAAAGTGTACATAACAATATTATAAAGGAGTAAGTTATAATCTCTATTAGGGTGTGAATGCTTTCATGTAGTATGAGATAAATGAGTGTTTTATTCCTAAGTTGTTATATTTATTTTTTTTGTAAAAGAGGAGTTGTTATTCTGACTATCTCAATTTTATAGAGTGTTGGTTGTTGAACTTTAATTCATTCCACTTTAAATTTTGCACCCATCTTTTAGATTTTTTTCCTCATATATTATACCTTTTCAATTATGAACTATCAAAATGCACAATTTCCCAATAATTGCTATCTAGCATGTAGAATTTGGCAAGGACTTTGTTAAGATGGGAGAAGATGGGAATCTTCTTGTGTCACATAAATGTAATTTTAAGATGGAGTCTGATGGCCATCTTTTCCCAAAGAGAATATGAAAGTGTACTAAGTTCTACATGGTGGATAGGGATTAGCTTCCCATCCTTGATCGAATTATTAAGCATCAACGAAATCATAATCCTCTCATTTTGAGTAAAATATAAATCCAATATTATGGTGATGAATAATATCTCGAAACAGGAAAAAAACAATGCACCATTTTTGAAAGGAGATTAATGAAAGTTTAGATGTAAAAGTAGTTGAAAAAAAGCTTGTAGATTAAGGGAGGTTGACATTCATAAATTTGAGTAGAACCTAAAACAAAGGGCATGAAAAATGTAAAAACGTCAACAAATTTTCATTTGACAGGCAAAAGGAATTTGAAATTCCAGGCCTGATTGCACCCTTCATGTCCGTAGTGTCCGTAGCTAACCAGCCTTGTATAGGGCCTTTAATGCCCGATAGCCGCGAGTCATCATACATATGCATGCGATGCTGCATCCATTGATGTGACACGCTGACCGGCCGGTAAACAATATAGATGCCCATACATTTAGTAACGAGTAGTCTATACTTCGACGTTTTAGAATCTGATGTGATCTTTCAATGGATGGATGTTCATACATGGCATAGACAGTTCGACGACCATCTCGGTTTCCCGGCAGTTGTACCGCGCTCGCCAATTTCTGACTTACACATTGAATTCCTCGCCAACTTATTTTTGCAACCAGCATTAATACAAGAGTGCTACTCAATTCCTCGCCAACTTATTTTTGCAACCAGCATTAATACAAGAGTGCTACTCCCACTCCCATTTGAATTTCACGAAGTTGCCTCCCGCGTCAATTTGAATTCAAATTTTACTACATCTCGACGTGCATTTGAATTGTGTTGGTAATGCCTCGGCCAAAGCGAGTGGAGCTATCATGGAAGTCTGTTAGGGTATTTTTGGAGGAGTTGTGGGCATTCAGGTTGGTGAAGCTGAAGAATATACGGGCGTTGGCACAAGCGACAAAGCTTAGACGCCAAATTATTTGTACGTGCGTTGAGTTAGAAGAGATGCTAAGTATGAAAACGTGGGTATCTTTGGAGGAGTTGCCTTTATACGGGCGTTGGCACAAGCCACAAAGCTTAGACGCCAAATTATTTGTACGTGCGTTGAGTTAGAAGAGGTGCTAAGTATGAAAACGTTGGTATCTTTGGAGGAGTTGCATTTAGACGGATGTGTGAAGCTGAAGAGAATAGGAAGAGCATAGGAGGGTTGGCGCAGGCGACAAAGCTTAGGACGCTGAGTGCTCGTTCTTGATTTATGTTAATTGTAGTCGGTTGGAGATGCTTAATACCCTTGGTTGTCCTAACTTACAGTATGTGTTCGATGCAATGCTGAGGATGGGGCAAGAATGTTACACGTCCAACGACCTTCATTAAACTTTTGAAATGTTCAGAATTATTATTTAAAATAAATTATATTACCGTGCTCATGACTCTGGTTCAAAGACATCATTAATAATTTAAAATTTTAGTCTTGTTTATGCCTCTCAAAGTTTCTATTTCATAAGTGCTCATGGCTCTTGTACAATGTCATTAATATTTTAAAGTCCTCTCCGGGCCTCTTTTAATTAGATCGAATAATTTCCTATAAGGGTGTTTTTGTAGAGTAAAAGGAACCATTAGTCTCTAATTTCAGTAACCAATATTCGTAAAAATTCAAGAGTATATATTTTAATTTTAAAATAATTTATAAATAAATAAATTGTTTTTTGATTAATAAACATGTTTTAATATAAAATAAATATTTATCAGATTTTTAAATAATATTTTTTTAATTAAATTTATAATAATAATAATAATTATTATTATTATTATTAATTAATTAGTTTTTTATTATTAAAATATTCTTAACTTATTTTTACTATTAAAATATTCATAACTATTCTATTGATAAAATCAATAAATTAAACCATAAGAGTAAGGGAACACTCTTATGAACTAAGAGAACATAGTTATAAATAAATTCTGGCTATAAGAGGAAATAAAAATATAATTTTTTCAAAGTAAATAATTAGATATAAGTATAAAAAATTATAATAAAAATAAAGTAAATAAGAAAATAAAAATTTAATTTTATAAAACAAGGATCATATATGTATGAATGTAATTTTTTGCTTAAAAAAAATTAGTAAAGGAAAATAAAGTTTTTATAAAATAAATGTTTAGATAGAAATACATTTAGAGTTGATTTGTAATTGTTTGAAATGTTATTTTTTATTTTTAGATTATATTTTGTTGTTGATTTTTTTTTACACTTGTGATAATGAAATTTATTAACACTTCCATATTTAGTTATATGTTTCAAGCCTTTGTATGGAAATTTATCACCTAAACAAGAACTCTGCACTTCACACACTTTTAGGCCTACACATAGAGTTCTTCCCACATTACTCTTATATTTAACCATATTTTGTTTATATAATCCATAATTTCTTCTTCGCATACCCATTTTTGTGCATAACTATTTCTTCGCACATTCAAGTCTCCTTGCTTCCTATCCTTCCACACATCACATTTTCCACACTCGTATATCTTCACACATATGAATGTTTCACACTATGATATCATATACTCTTATAAAATAAGTCTCTCCACATACAAATCATACTTAGTGGAATTTAAAAAATACCCATTTTTCTCTCTACGAAGATAATTCAAAACTCATTTAAGAAAGCCCGATCCTTAAGGTAAAAAGGTGGTGATATGGTGTTATGAAAATCAAATCTTCCATGAAACATGTGTCCTTGATTATTAACACCAATTATGATTCTTACATGTCCTGATGAAGGTGTTACTAGATGAAGGGATGTATTAATAAATGTTACCCATAAATTCATATTTTAAACAACTATGAGCTTTGTAATACAACACTATAACTATCATGTATATCAAAGTGTTATGAAGGAATAAAGAATTATAGTGAGTAAAAGAAAGGAGTAATTCTTTCATGAGGATATAACTAATTCGCTCACTCGGCATGATAAAACTTCCATTTCTTGATGGCAAACTATTGGTATTGAATTTGACAACTAAGCAAAAGTTCAATAATAAAATTTGAACTACATGTTTTAATAATGTTAGATGTGTTTTGGAGGTCTTTGATTTCAAAGAATTCATTTCTTGGTGTGCCTGCCATTTTGATTCTAAGACTAGAAATATTAAAGTTGTTCTACAAGAAAATAATTCAGTTCTCTTGGATTTGAAACTTTTCAAGAAAATGTTGAAGCTACCAAACCGAAATAGGAAACACAAGCTTCTTGAAGTAGATGCTTTCCTCAACTCTCAGGTTGGGATGTGAATGTTCCTAGAGTATTCATGGTTCAATTAGTGCACATGCTAAAAGTAGAGAGAAGAAACCTACTCAACATGTTAGAATCATAAAAGGAACCTAATTAAATAAATAAATAATAAAAAAGTTTAAAATAAATTTTTTATTTTTATTTTAAAGCAATTCTAGCTTTTTTTTAATTTAATTTTCTTTCAACTAGGTTCATTAATATTCTCCACACCTTCCACTAAGCAAGGGTTGAGAAATGTGTGGATCTACATGAAGCGTGCATGCCCTCTCCATCTCACTTCCGATGGTAAACTTAGGAAAAACCCTCCTCTACTCTTTGACACACTCACTTCACTTTTCGATTTTTTCTTTTTTGTTCTTTTCCTCCAGACATTGTGGTTTGTTCTGCATGGAGGCAAGTCTACTCCTTCACAATGGTTTTGAAAAATATGGAGAGCATGAACAAAAATGATAGGGATGGGGCTTTGGATGTGGAAGGTGGTTTTCCTTAGGTGATCATGCTCTATCTCATGAATTATTTCCATCTCGAAGAATAACTCTACATAGTGTTGCCTTCATCTGGAATGTAAACTTCTCATTCAACTCGTAAGTTCATAAGGACTTAATTATGTTTATGCTCCTTCATTAGGTTGAAATTTGATTCCTAACTTGGTTTAGCGACACTAAAGAATTATTTGCCACAAGCATGGGTTCGGATTCAAATTCCTCTGTACTATGGTTTGATGCCTAGTACAACTGCCACATCTAGCTTGGATGAGAACTTGTATTGTAGTTATTGGTTGAAAAGTTTTCATTGTTGACTTAGGGTTTGACCATAGGGTGCCAACAGAGGATTTTGTTGTAGTTTAGAACAACGCCTACATTTTCATTCCTCTGCATGGGAGAAAAGTCTTACCCGAGGTGTGTTGAGACTTCTAAGTGATGTGTTGGGATTTTAGAAAGGAACAAGATTCATTCTATTAATTAAATTATACTCCAATCCCACAAACATTGACAAATCCTCAAATAACACTTACACGATAGCAAAAGAATACAAAATATGAGTTAATAGAGAATTATAAAATTTTGAAAGGGCCATTCAATATGACAAGTTCAAATATATATAATCGGAGACATAGATTCTTGCAACATTCTTCTTTTATTAAACCCCAAAATCCAAACTATTACATCAAAGATCTACAAAATCTACGCAAGATCTATTCAGGACTTCTTCAACTATATGGACAAAATTACAACCAAATACATAACAAAGGACTTCAGTTCTCATTTCAACAACAAGATGGGTTTGTTCTTCATCTCCTTCTTTGTAGCTTCATCTTGGCAGCTATATATAGCTTTTCTCCTTTGATCTCGTCTATGCTCACTTGATTTGGTCTGACTTAACCATCTTGATAAGATCCAACTGCTTGGTCCACTTTTCACTTGATTATTTCAAATTCAACTTCTTGATCCTTCTTCCACAACCTTGGCGAGTCCCAATGTATTAACTCTTTTTCCTCCCTTGCCACTTTCTTCTTTCTTTTTGTTGCTTTTCGGTTTTTTAAACCACTTGCTTCTATGTTTGTGTTGCTTATCTCTGTGGATCTTTTTCTATTAAAATTGATCAAATTTTCTCCCAAAAACAAAGGACCCAACAGGCCCTGACCACAATATATTGACTCACCCTCGAGTCAATCTATTTCTTGTGTGCTTGATCCTTCTTGTGGTTGTGCAACTACTGCTAATGCATCATGTCCCTATATAGATGCTTCTCCTTCAAATAGAGGACCCAACTTTGGAATTTTCTACAAAGCTTGAGTCTTGAAACTGCTATAATCCTCCATCGCAATTTTCCATTCATGGAGCAAGGTAGTAGCCTGATGAATAAAGTGAGGTGTAGTCTCTATAGTTGGTTTCTCATTGCACAAAGAGAGTAAGGTTTTCCATTGAGTATCTGCATATATTTAGTTTTGGCAATAGGCAGAATGTTTTGGAGAGTAGTCTTAGCTTTGTGTGACTCCTCCTCTAATCCATGGATTTGCTTATCAATGTCTTCAGCTTGAGCAAAGAAATGGTGTCTAATGTGCATTCTCCTTTGGTATAATGTCGTGTGACATTTCCTGCAATAATGTAGCATGCAAACTTAACTCTGCCATTGTTAATAAGGCAATGATAGCGTCACAACCTTTGCATTTAGTGCCATATTTTTCATAAAGATTGGCATCGCCCATTTTCTTGACATGCTTTGAGGTGCTCTGGAATGTTGTTGAAACATCCTGAGGATGCAAGGACAACCTAGTGAGTTTTTGAATGTCATCAACATGAATTGGGTACTCTCTGTCCACCCATAAAGAGCCATTATGGATCTTGATGATATGAAACTTCGTGCATCGCATAATTTCATTTGTAGTTCCAAAGAAAGGAAAATCTCGTAGTTTCATGATAGTAGACTCATGTAAGGTGTTGAGCTTTGTAATTGTCATGTATTTTCTAGTTATGACTGTCGTCCTAATTAGAAGGAGTCTCCCTGATGATACTATAGCCCATCAGTTATGTACTTTGGGTCAACTGATACGAAGGCTTTGGTTTTCTGAGTCAAGCAAACATTTGTATCACTCTGGCCCATTATATTATAACTAATTGTGCATAATAGGAAATGCCCACTTATATATAAAAATAAAGTTTAATTATTAGAAATATTATTGTTTAAGAGTTTGATAAGTAATTATTACTATATTAAAACATGTTTTAAGAACATGTGTTTTTTCCTAAAAGTTCACAATGTCAAATTTAGATGGGGTAGAGATTATCATAGGCCCATTTCAAAGTCAACTAGTTGCCACTATAAACTGTAGGCTAATGCTAAAATTTTTTAACCGAACAGGTAATAGCAAACTTATGACTTAGCAAGGAATGATGAACACCAAGGTTGTCAATCATCTAGGCTAATGCCAACAACTCGCAACCCAACATGCAATAAGAAACTTATGGCTTAGCAAGGATCGATGCACAACAGGTGTGTCGATCTATTTCCACGATGGTCTACACTTTTAGTTTGATCACATTGAGTCAACATCTCCCTTTGCAATAATTGAACTTAGGTGAAGGGGAAAACAAGTCGTTCTCTTTTTTCTCCAAGCTTCTCATAGCTAAAATCTATGACTCTTCATAAACATTAGTAATTAAATTACAAAGTAAAAAAAATATCCTTTATTTTACAAATAATATAATATCATAAGACAACTTAAATCTACCTTCTTATTTCTATTATAATATGTACTTATAAAGAATTTTACAATTAATTTCACCTTTTTTTTTGCTAAAGCAAGAGTCGTTCCTTCATTATCATTGAAACATAAAATAACTTACATAGATTACAACCAACCCAGTGGATCCATGGACCGAGAAAAATCTACCACCCAACTACCAAGGGCATCAAGTAAGGGTGAAAACCTGGAACCCTCCCAAACAAAACAGCAAAAACCCTCAAGTGCTCGACCGTGCCAAGGCCAGCCAAACAACCCACCACCAACCAAATGGGGGACTAAGACACAAACCAGAGAAATACGTAAATCCAAACAGAAATCAGCGTTGAAGCCTTTAATCGCCATCATCAAAATACCATGCCCGATCCAACGGTGGAGGAAGAAATTGGAGTGCCAAGGAGTTTGATGGTTAACCGTATGGACCCACTGACATGCACAAAGGATCCTGACCATAGATTTCCAAGCTTGATCCAATGGCAGAGGAGGATATCGCATTGCCAAAAAGCCCGCCGCCTAACCACATGGACCCACTGACATGCACGATGAATCCTGGCCGTCGAACCTCCGTGCTTGATCCGACAGCCCAGGATCATATCGCACGGGCCTAAAGCACTGCAGGTTAGTGTGCGATGAGGGTGGTATTCGTACCCACCCCACCGCCATGTGTAGCAACTTGAGTGGGATCGCTCCCAAAACATGAAAACCACTTTCTGCTTGAAAGGCGCCCGATGACCAGAAAACCACTTTTGCGGGTGGAATTACATCCCCGTGAAGAAAAACAAGAAAATCCCAACCACCATGAGAGCCTAGAATTCGGCTTCTCACTCCGACCCCTCCACACCAGCTGATGAACCCCTGTAAAGTACCGTCCCCACCCTCTGACCAGCTGCCCAGGCAGCATAATCTACCGAGTAACCAAAGAAGGGTAAAAATGAGGAAAACACAGCAATTCATACCGAAACCAAACTATCTGGCCACAGCCTCCATGGCTTTGTTGCGATACAGCATCATGTCTTCATCTGCTTGGCAACCACACTGTTCCTTTAGTCTGTTCTGAGACAACCCCTGCCAACCCATCATGACTCTGCTACTGGTACAATTCACTCCTTGGTTAGCCAATATATCCACCAGTTTGTTAGCCTTCCTTCAAACATGGTTAAAACTTACCATATGTAGGCGCATGAGGTAGAGCTGGATCTATTGAAAGACTTGGATCAACCTCCAATGCTTGGAAACCTTCTCCATCCCCATGCCCCAACTGATTCTTTTGATTGAGTTAATGATTAGCTCATAGTCAGCTTCGATAATCACATTTTTCCTATTTTCCTTCTCTAGGAGTTCTAAGCATTGCTCCATAGCCATTAGTTCTGCCATGTTGTTGGTGGCTCTGCCTAAATGGCAATGGAAGAAGGAAATGATAGTACCTGATTCATTCCTTAACACCCCTCCAAAGCCAACAATACCCGGGTTGCCTTTAGAAGCCCCATCAATGTTATACTTCAGATAACCCTAAGGGGGAGGATGCCAAAAGTCTTGCTCAGTTTCTATTATCCTAACCTGCCCATCCAAGCCCTGAGGAATAAGCCCCTGCATGCCCAACTGTCTGAGAATTCTCATTTCAACATCTGAACGTGGATTCTTAGGGGGATTTCTCATAGTCATATTAACCGTCTCCCTTGGTTGTCTTAATGTCTGCCCAAAAAGACATTGGAAATGTCTCTTCTCATTCTTAAAGATCCTATGGTTCCTTTCTTTCCAAACGTTCCCAATAATGAAGCTAGGTGTGAGAGCCCATGCTGAGCATAGAATTTTAGAATCAGAAAAATTTCTCCTCTAGTTGTTTAGGGTATTGATAATACTCCCTCTATCCCTGTCAGTCTCTTGGAATATGGTGGCAAAAGAGTCCCACAATCTAGAGGTGAAGATGCAATTGTTGAGGAGGTGTTCCATAGTTTCCTCTTGGGCCTCACAGAGCTGGCATCTGGAAGGCCCCACAACCCCTCTTTTCCGAATGTTGTCCCAAGTCATAATTTTCCCATGGTAAACCAGCCACATGAAGAGTTTAATCTTCATCCAACCCTGATGCCTCCATAGATTCTGCCAAATTCTATCCGGAGCAAGAGAATCTAGCTCAAGGAGGATGCATTTTGCCTCCTTAAGATTAAAGGTGCCCTCATTGTTGTTGCCCCATCTTAACTGATCATGCCCCCCAAGTACTAGAATCTTCCTTTGTTCCAACATTTTCATAAGAGCTTCTCCTTTAGCTTTCAAAGGGCTATCTTCCCTGTAGATAATATTCCTCCATTATTGGTTTGATCCCAAAAATCTTTAACCTTAGATAGCCCCAAGATGTCTATCTCTATCTTGAGGTCCTTAAAATCCTCTTTTAACAGTATCGGTTCTTATTGCCATTTGTCTTCCCAAAAAAGTGCTAGATCTCCCTCTCTGATTTCCGAGAAGCTATTCTTTTGAACTAAGCCTCTATTCTCCCATGCCTTATTCCAGATATATGAGCCCTTTATACTTCCAGACATCCTTATATGATCGTTAATTTGCCAAGTACTGGCATATTTCTCTTTCCAAATACTAGCCCACTGAGCCTTTGGTTCTTTAACCCAACGCCACCAAAGTTTAACACCTAGAGCCCTGCTTAGAACCTTTGGATCATCCAAACCAAGACCTCCATGATTTTTAGGTTTGCAAATATTTTCCCAGGCAACCAAGGCCCATTTCTTTCTAGTCTCCCCCTTGCCCCAGAGGAAATCTCTTTGAATGGATCTGAATTGTTGCAAGACTCCTTTAGGCACAGGGAGAGCTGAAAGCATGAAAACTGGGATAGATTGAAGAAAAACCTTTGTAAGCACCAATCTACCATCCAAGTTTAAAGATATGATGGTCCAATTTCTAATTTTATCCTGCATCTTGTTAATCACTAGCTCCCATTTGCTGTTATGCAGTGGTTTAGCAGTTAGAGGAACACCCAAATATTTTGAAGGAAGGAAATCCCTTTGAAAGCCCAGTATTATGGAGATATTCATTTGAATAGCAATATTGGTATTAAAGGAAAAAATCTTGGATTTGGAAAGATTAACCTCCATACCTAAAGCCATGGCAAAGTTACTTAGAAGTTGTTTGTAAGCTAGAGCCTCTTTGACCGCAGGTATTCCTTGTAGCATGGTATCATCCACAAATTGTTGATGAGTTAAGGACTGTCCATTCTCAAAAAGTTGGAGACCCTTGATTTTGTCGTCTTCCTTTGCCTGCTTGATGGACTGGCCTAGTCCTTCCATCATAAGAATGAAGAGAAAGGGAGAGAGTGGATCACCCTACCTAAGGCCTCTTGAAGGAACAAAAGTCTCGGAGGGAGATCCATTTACTAAAATAGAAAAACTAGGAGAAGTTACGAGGGCCATGACCCATCTGACCCAGTTATGATCAAACCCTAAAGCAATAAGAACCCTCCTAATGTAGGTCCAATTCAACTTGTCATAAGCTTTGGCTCGGTCCAATTGCATGATCATTCTAGCCTTCCTTTTTCTAGTCAGTGAGTGCACCACCTCCTGTGCTTGAATGATATTATTGAGAATTTGCCTGCCTTCCACATAACTAGATTGTTCCCCAGACACAAGAGTGGACAAAAGAGGTTTGAGTCTATTGGCCACTACCTTGGATATTATCTTGTAAACCACATTGCATAATGCAATGGGTCTAAACTTATCTGGAGTAAGGGCATTATCCTGTTTAGGGATCAGAGAGATGAAAGAGGTGTTAGATGCTTTTAGAATAGTTATGTTCCTCCAAGAATCTTCTACTACATTCAGAATGTTATGTTTAACAATATTCCAGCAAGCTTTGAAGAAATCAACATTGAAACCATCAGGGCCTAGCGCTTTACCATTCTGCATTTCCTTGAGGACCTCACTGATCTCCTCTTCAGTCACTGGCCTATTGAGGTTAAAGTTATCCTCTCTGGACACAAGTCTTGGTATATGTCTTGTTAAGTCCTTGATGAAAAACTCTTTGTCTGAAATGGTTTCCTTATCTATCCCACTAAAGTGCTGGACTAACACAGTTTCTATGTCTTCATGGAAACTGAGGAGTTGCCCTCCCTCATCCCTGATTGAAGAGATTCTATTATTTGCTCTATTTTCCAAGGTGGACCTGTGGAAGAATATGGTGTTTCGCTCTCCTTCTTTTAGCCATTGCACTCTCCAAAATATTTCTTCTTGTTTGCAAAAGTTCTCCCATTCTTGCTGTAGTTTGGTAGATTTCTCATTTATGACTTTGTCAAAGCCAACCATGATAAGGGTTTGATTTAGTTCTTGCAATTTATTTTCAACAACTTTTTTTCCTTCAAAAATATTTCCAAATTCGTTCTTGTTCCAATCTTTTAGCCTGCATTTGATATGTTTTAATCTTTTGTGAAGAAGGAACATACTTGTACCCTGAATGTGTAAATCTTCAGACCACCAACCTGAAATGTTGTTGATGAAATCTGGATGGGTGAGCCAAATATTTTCAAATCTGAAAGGTCTATTCCTGGGGGTGCCTATGCCTTTGACCTCCAGTTGGACTGGCCAGTGATCTGATCCTCCAAAGGGGAGAATACTCGCTGCCATTTCCTTATTATTGAGCATAAGGTCCTCTGAGATGATGAATCTATCTAACTTCGATGCAACTAGAGACTCTCCTCCTCTTTTATTGTTCCAAGTAAGGAGAACATTACTGGAAACAATATCAACTAGCTTCATATAATCCATAAAGGTTTGAAAGGCTAAGGAGTCTTTGTTTAGGGTTCTGGTGCCCCCCTTTTTTCTTCGATAGTGATTTGATCATGTTGAATTCACCACCCAAAATCTAGGGTATATCTATAAATCTTGCTTTAAGATCCACCAGAGATTGTATAAACCTAAGTTTATCATCCATTCTTTGAGGGCCATAAACATTTGTGACCAGATAGATCTCCCTATCCCCCACAGGTTGAATAACCACTGATAAATAATTTCTAGAAGCCTCAACATCTATTATACCAATCTTTTGGGGGTTCCAAAGAGTAAGAATGCCACTTGCTGAATTTTCTGCTTTGATTTCTAAAAACTCAAAACGACTGAGCCATTTACTGTATATTTCTTTAATTTTCTTAAAAGAACATTTAGTTTCCTGGATAAAAATCATATCCAGAGCTTCTTGTTTCATTTTGTAACTAATCTTTGCTTCCTTTTACTACCAAGACCTCTTATATTCCAAGAAGTGAACTTCATCATTAAATATTTGTGAAGGAGTAACTGGTTAGGTCTTTCATCTTACCTAAATCTATCATTAGCTTTCCACATTCCATCAACAACTCATTCTGCTTTTTTCTGCCTCTTTTCTTTCCTGGGCATCTAGGTGCTAATCCTGGTGTGTTTTTCAAAGTTTTCACCCCTTCGCCACCCTGTCTTGCAGTATTACTTTGCCTGTCCATCCCTGTAGTCTAGGTTTTCCATAAGTACAACTGTTGTACTCTAGTGAACTCCTCTTGAGGTAACGAGTCTATCCCTCCCATGGTTCCTTGTTTCAAGAACCCTTCCAAATCTAGGTTTTCTCTCTCAAGAATCTCCTGTAGCTCATGGTCCTCCATTTCCATCTCGCTCTGGGTCATTTCCTGGTCCATATCCAGTTCTGCATCGCTCATCATAACCTCTTTCTGTTTGTTATTATCCTTTGTTTGCTCCTTGTCTTCCTCTTTCTCCTTCTCCTCTGGACTTCCCTCCATTCTCTGATCTGCTTTTTTGTTTCTTCTTCTTCTTTGAGCACTTGGTACCTGTTCAGACTGACCTGAGGCCCTTCTGCTTGATGTTGCTTAAGTCCCCTTTTGCCCCATTTTCCTTTATGACTCACTTTATGAAAGTTTTCAGTATCTTTCATGGTGGTCACTTTGCTCTTATTCTCTATTTTACTGAGAGGGAAATCCCTGAAAAGGTGTCCATGCTCATGGCATCTATGACATCTAAAAGGAATATGTTCATAATCAACTGTTTGAACCCATTCTTCATCAAAAACCTCCAAAATAACCTCGTCTGGTAGGGCTCCGGAAAGATCCATTTCCACACAAATTCGTGCAAAGGAAGTGTATTTTCCTCTTCTGGTGGCTTCAGAGGCTTTGACAAAACGTCCTAATTTATTTCCTATGGCTGTTAATGACTTTATTTGCCAATAATCAAGAGGAAGGGAGTAAAGCCTTACCCATACCAGAACCGAGGTAAATGTCTCCTGCTCCGGGACAAAGTTCATCATCCATGGCCTCATATAGAGGCCAACTGCCGTGAAGAAGTAGGGCCCCCCTTCAAACACTCTATCTTTATCCTCAATATTTGTGAAGACCACAGTAAAGAATCCCTTGGACCCAAGATGTAGGTCAATGCTTCCTTTTGGTTTCCAATGATATTTAATCCATGTCTGTAATGCTTTTTCAGTGGGCCATACTCCCATGAATTTACAGATAATAGCATATGTCCACATGTGGTCCCTGTGTGCCTGCAGAGCAGGATCATTCAGAACCACTCTAGGTCTGACTTCGGTTTTGGGTTTACATGGACCCTTCTGTGCCTTGGTTTTTGCCCCCTGTTCCTTGTCGTCTTCCTCCTTGTCTTTTGTGCTATTATTCTCCTTTGCTGTATTTCCCTCTTGCTCTTCTTCCATGCTTTCTTTCCCTACTTCAGCAACACCTTTGACCTCTTCTATTGGCTTCTTACCTCGGCTGGCTACAGCTTGCTTGTAGGAGGGAGTGGAGCTCCCTCCTTTGTGCCCTTCCATGGAGTTCAACGCCAGCTAACAACTGTAAACCCTAGCTCGTCAGTCTCCCCTCATCCGAATCACTGTTTCCTTCAATCAATCAACAAATGTCAAATGTTCACAATTAATTTCACTTATTATTACAATAAAAAATTATTTCAATATTATAACATTATAATCAATCATAAATTAGTAATAAATAAAAATATTTGTTAATATTAATATATGATAAATAGTGTTTATTAATTAAAAATATTTATATCAATAATTATACCCGTATGTTTATATATATATAAAATATATTTTATGAACATATTTATATTAATATTATCAATATAATTATGATTAGTGTCAATATAGTCAAAATTTAATTTACTTATAACATTACATCTAATAAGTTTTTTTATCTGAGTATTCTTCTGGAAAGAAAAAAATTAAAAGTTAAAATAAGTTTAAAGGAAAAAAATAAAAAAATAAAACATAAAATTAAAACAAATTTTTAATATTTTATTAAAAAGGAAAAGAATGATATCATGAGCATTTCATTTATAATATAAAATCACATATACTATATTATTATTTCCAAAAAAATTATTTATTTGTAATTTATTTTCAAATTAAAATATATACTTAAAAAAACCTTCAATAACTTATTTTAAAATTAAAATATATATAAAAAAACAAATTATTTATTTGTAACTTATTTTCAAATTAAAGTATATACTTAAAGAAACCTTCAATGCATATTAGTTATAGGAATTTTTAAATGATAAAATTTGAAGAAAGTAGATCTATAATTTATAAGCAACTCATACATAGAAATAATAACATATATAAAAATAATAAACAACTCACACACAACAATTCACAACAGCTTAAAACACATAAAAACATTACTTCCAATGCCAAAAATATATGTATCTTTTATATATTTAATGCGCCAATTTTTTTAATGCACTTTTGGGTATGATCATTAAAAGTGATAGGAATGTATTTTTTCAGTGGCGTTGCATGGTTTGAAGGTACACAACTGACGTCAATGTATTTTTTAGTGGAAATTCCTATTTCCACCTCAGAATTTTAATTAATGCACTCTGACATGTGCCGGGGATAAGGAAATATAACGCGCCCAGTTATGTCTGGAGGAGAAAAAAAAACGGCGAGCGTTATATTTCCTTATCCCCAGCACATGTCAGGGTGCATTGATTAAAATTCTGGGGTGGAAATAGGAATCGCCTTTTTTAGTGGCATTGGCATGGTTTGAAGGTACACAACTGACCTCTCTGTTTTATATGTCTGATTTTTTTTAAAGAGAGATCGCATCGTTTGAAGGTACACAAAATGATTCTCGACGAGACGACTACGATATATGTATATATATTTCATCGCCATCTGTTTCATATGTCTGATTTTACTTTGAAGGTTTATGACATCACAGAGTGTTTTCAGTAGTTTTACTTTGAAGGTTTATGACATCACAGAGTGTTTTGATTAGTTTTATTTCGAAGGTTTATGAGATCACGGAGTGCAAAGTGGACGACATTAAACCAAAGGAACACGGCCAGAACGCGGTGAACAAAAAGGAACGGTAAATCCGTTATTATAATTATTCTTTCGATTACATTTAATTTGCAGAGGTGAGGAGGCCTATATTCGGACGAGACTGCATATCTATGCACATTAAGGGTTGCAGTGAATGTGCGTGAAATGCATGGGTAATATTAATATTCTATTCCACCTGGACACCTGGTATGATGTCCGCCTGATATCGACGGGATGAGCGGGTAGATGATGGAGGCAAAATAAAGGTGTCGCGTTCTCTGTTCCTCATCACTTGTTCAACTTCGTTTTGGTCGATCCTGTAAGCGGCTCTCACCACTTCCTCCGGCATTGCCTTCAAAACCGATTGCCTTCCTGCCAGAGACGACCGCAAAGAACTGCAACAACGCATGATACCAATTTACCCGATGAGTATAATTGCTGAACAGTACATCATATTAGCAGCAGTGGTAATAATTAGGTTATACTTACAGGTCTGATGTTGTGAACGTTATCCACTCCAACCCTTCGTCTCCTGCTTCCCTGATGACTGCGTAGAATTGGGGAATGACGATGAACTGACCCTCTCTCACGCGCCCATTAAACACATTCCTCCCTTCGTCTCCCACCACCTCCATTCTCCCCTCCCCTCTAGTCACGTACATTATTGCGTGCGCGTTCATCCTCCACCATGGAACAGACATTGCTCTCTGCATTCAAATTTCATTCATTTGATTTGGAAACATTAACATTATTATATATATAAAAGTGAAGCCGAATAAAGGTTATTGCTTACCGGGCGCAGAACAACCCTCTCGGCTCCTAATCTCAAATACTTGAGTACAGGAAGTTTGTAGCGGTTGACTATATTCATCCGTCCCCCATCTCTTACGTAGACATCGGCATCCTGCGGGTTGTCAGCATTGTGCCTTACACGCATTGCACACACAAGCTCTTCCACGCCATTCTCCTTTACAGATGAATTATTTTGAACCAATCCAGCAGCAACATCATCCCTCTGCCTCTCTCTCGTAAGGAGAGCGAGAGCGAGATCGAGGGGCGGGTAAGCTGAGTCGTCGGCCGCGTTCAACCCTCGCAAAACGTCGTGATCGCTGATTCTGTTGAAGCCTCCTTGCAGTTTCATCATTCACGCCCAACGTTTCGGCCAAAGAGCGCGTGCTAAACCCTGCAAACACATTGCCCCCACTTTCTCTTCCTTCTTCCTCTCCCTCCTCTTCATGACCACGGCGACCAGATGATGACCCTTGCCCAGCCAGAGGGTGGGGCTGTACATTTTTACCCCGTCTGTCAGCCATGATGACCCTTGTGCCAACGCTCGTACATTCTTCAGCTTCACTAACCTGAATGCCCACAGCTCCTCCAGAAATACCAAATTTTCCATTATTGGCAACTCTGGTAACTCAGAGTACCCAGAACCGAGTAGTCTATAATGACACTAGCATAAGAGATAGACTCCGTGGAGTTAGAGCATGCGGATGCCCGTTTTCCTCTCGTTGCGAGCGATGCAGAAGAAAGACCCTATCAGACTTCCATGGATAGCTCCACTGCCTTTGTTCGAGGCATTAACAACACAATTCAACTGCGCGCCGAGAAGTAGTAAAATTTAAATTCAAATTGGCGCGGGAGGCAATTTCGTGAAATTCAAATGGGCGCGGGAGGAGCAGTCTTATATTAATGTTGTCTGCAAAACTAAATTGGCGAGGCGTTCAATGTGTAAGTCAGAAATAGGCGAGAGCTGTACAACGGCCAGAAAACTGAAATGGTTGTCGAACTGTCTACGGAAATTCCTATTTCCACCTCAAAATTTTAATCAATGTACTCTGACATGTGCGGGGATAAGGAAATATAACGCGCCCCGTCATGTTTGAAGGAGAAAAAAAAACTGCGAGCGTTATATTTCCTTATCCCCGGCACATGTCAGAGTGTATTGATTAAAATTCTGTGGTGGAAATAGGAATCGCCACTGTCTACGCCATGTATGACCATCCATCCATTGGAAGGTCAAATCAGATTCTAAAAAGTCGCATTATAGACTATTCCTTTAGAAACATACATACATCGTGGTGGATTTGACGTGAACTGAAATGGAGTGAATGCTACCTCTACACCATTGCGCCTGGAATTTCAAATTTCAAGTTTGGGCGCGGAATTTCTGCAACAGGTTTTTATGTAGGGATGCAATGGATTTTTATTTCATTTTCCTCCTGGACTGATTGATGAACTCCGCCTCTCGCGCATCGGTGTCGCACCCTGAGCAGAAGGCGCCAGGGACAACCTCACCAACACCTTAACAATACATTAACTGGCCAACCAGCTGCACCACTCAGGGCTAACTTTCCCTTCCCACCCTTATCCACTCACCATTTCTATTTTCTTCTGAATATTGTATTGATTTGTTTCTCTCGTTGCTGTGCAGTCCACCGTCAGGCGGGATCAGATCATCAGAGTTGGAAATGCCCGTAAAATACGTTGAAATTTTTTAAATGACCGTCCAGC